>QKNR01013864.1:183208-202921 GCA_028031935.1 Paedocypris micromegethes | reverse complement strand
CAATTAATTAATTTATTTTTATTTTTTTCCCCATTCATTTTTTCCAATTTTTTTTTTTTATTTAATTTCATTCAGATCTAATTCGTATATCAACAATGTTCAATATTTTTCGATTAATATTCTTTATCTTTATCTTAATTGTATTGTGGCTGCTGCAAAATGTAAATTTTTTAAAGGTTCTTAAAAGTAAAGGTTTTCTTTATCTTCTTCACATCATAGTACAAAAAGATGGACAAGCATCAATTGTCTGTCCATCATTTGTACCATTATGTGTCTTCTATCTATTATTATTTGTGCTATCATTTATTGTTTGTACTATTATTTATCTTCTTTTCTTCTCTATTCATGTCAAGTCAAAGTCGACTTGACTTGAATAGAGAAGAATAGATCAATAATAGTACAATAGATGGACAAACAGACTGAAGCTAGACTAATCAAGGACAGTTGATAAATGATAGACAGATTGACAGACAGAAGGACGGAGGATTTTCCGAGCCTTTCATGACTCCTGGGACTGAAAGTCTTTTCCTAGCGTTGCCTTGATAACACCAGGATAGATCACACTCACGCGATGACACGATATCCACCTTCTCCACAACCCTAAATCAGCCACTCTTTTCCTCCACTACACAGGATACGTGGATTTAAAGCTCTGGCATCCTGACAGCGACTGTAAATCAGCTGGAGAACTGAACGTGAGGACAATGCTGAAGCTTCTCGCTGAGGAAGATGAGCCCGAGGAACGATGACGGAGGAGGAGGTGAATGAATTGTCTTATTAACTTGAGCAGAGATTAAGGAAATCTGTGTCACTTGCGGAGGTGTAAAGAATACCTGAGAACCATACTTGAGTACAAGTACCCTTGTATAAATTACTTCAAGTCGCCAATTCCAAGAAGAATTGAGTAAAAGGTGTAAAGTCCACTTTTAAAGGAACTTGAGTATTTTGCTCAACTCATTTTATATTTATTATAAAAGTATAAAGTATTGTACTGAATTAAGCCTCAAAAAACACCAAGAAACGTGGAAAATCAAGAAACTCTTTATTTATGAGGTTTTATTTCCTGATATATAGATGAAATTAAACATCTCAATGTTTCAAAATGGTGGAAAAAAAATGGATAAAAAAAGAACTCAAAGTCAGTCAAAAGAACCTTCAGCATCCTGCAGATGGCAATGTCGCCTTGTCCGCCCAAGAATGTAATTGTGGTAGAGAAAGATGGCACAATGTAGTGAGTAACAGCAAGTGTCCATTCAAATGTAGTGGAGTAAAGATACAGATACTCAATCACAAGTAGAGAGTAAAAGTTGCTTCTATTTTTGATACTCGGTACAAGTACAAAGTAGCCAAAAAAATATTTTTCAGAATCAGCTTTATTGGCCAAGTGTGTACATAAAAAAACAAGGAATTAGATGTGATCTGGCTCCGTCTTTCCTTCCCTCTTGTTCCAAAAAATACAAGCAAAAATAGAAATAGAATAAAAAGAGATACACAAAACATAAATAAAACCGTGGTCCACTATGAAAACAAAAATAAATAGAAAAAGATTGCACCAATATTGTCCGAATTGCACAAAGTCCATCTACTCCATTACTTTACACCTCTGTTCACATGTGTGTTCCAGAATTCATAGACGTGACTCTATTTTACTGTATGTAAGACTTCATGTGCTGACCTAAAGTATCAGCCGTGAAACCAAAAAGTGTGTGAGTGTGAGACAGTGGTGTATTATGTCTCATTGTTGCAAAGAAACAACAATATGCTAACTGAATCATTATTTTTTTATATGATGATTACACCAAATAAGACAAACAGGAGAAGTTTAAAAGTGAACAAATAATTTGAAGTATTTATTAGAGCTGTCAAAGTTAAGTCGTGCGATTAATAAAATTTGTTTGTCGCGTCAAATTTTATTATCGCTGTTAATCACTTCCGGTTGTTTCCCCACTTCCGGTTTTTTACGCGCAATAAATGGACATTTAGACGGATGATTTCACTTTAAAACGTTGCCTAAACGTTGATAACTTCGTAGGTATGTGTACAACATTTTGCAAAGCTGAAATCACGCCGCACTTCGCTAATAAGGAAGGGAACAACATGATGATGAAGAAGAAGAATACTGTAACGGAAACATGACGAGGACAGCGATGTCCGTCGACTTTCAGCTTTGTTTTCTGCTTTGAATGTGTGATCAGCGTTCTGTCTTTTTGATGTGAAAATGTGATCATCTTTAGTTAAAAATGTGTGATCAGCGTTTTCAGCTAGACTAATTATCAGTGCCATTCTTTTGCCACACAAATATACAAATACATATCTGTGTTCTCTTTTCCTCAATAAAATCGTTTTTTTTTTAAATTATGACTGGCTTACACATTGTTTTCTTTAGTCGTAAACATTATATTACAGTACTTAAACAGGTGTTTATTTTGTGTTGAGCTTACATTAATTTATATTTTACACTTCAATATTACAAATGTCTATACTTATTATTATTAACAATAAATTAATAATAATACATTTTTTTGTGCTTAATCGCGATTAATTTGATTGGTGAAGTGCGATTAACTAGTTAAAAAAAAATGATTCGTTTGACAGCGTTCGTTTGACTGTTCAAACACCTGCAGAATGTCTTTACTCCCCCACAGCGTCCAGCAGGGGGCGCTTCTGGTGTGTGTGTGTGTGTCTCGGGCTGCCCGGTGGGTGGCCACTCACATGGTCTCACACTCCGCAGGGAAATCCAAACGCAAACAGGTGTCCAAACACAGTGGGACCCTCGGGAGACCCTCGTCAGGGGCCCGGCTACTTTTACCAGCGGGGTAAAGGAGTGAGCGCGGTATTGTTCCCCCCGTCAATGCCCCTCTATCCCCAGCCCAAGCACACCGGTCCATTATTGGAACTGGATCAGAGCGGGACACTGGGTTTTCTGTTGGGCCCACGCCACAAAAGCATTCTTCTGCGGACTGACGCACCCGGACCAATGTCACGCGAACTCTGAAGCATCGTGTAGAAGTCCTTTTCTTTACATGTGTGTGTGTGTGTGTGTGTTCAGAGAGCATTTTGTAAGGCGCTTTTTACAATTTTGACCGTCTCAAAGCACACAGGTGAATGTGTAAGACTATTGTTGCTTTTTATTCATTAGTGGTTGGTGTTAAGAAATTGACTATGATTATCACTATGACTATGATTTTGACCATGGTCATGGAGTTTAGTTGTTGTTGTTTTTTTTTTTTTTTTTTAGTTTCCTATGGAGGTTTTTAGGGCTTTTAGTTCATTTGTGTACCATAGAATTTTGTTTTTCGTGTTTGTTATGTGTTGTTATTATTAAATGGGTGTGTATGTGTGTGTGTCTTGTCGAACATACTCCTGAACGTCCCGTTACTTTAGATTGGAGTGTGGCGAACAAGAAATGAACGTAAAGATTTGAGTGAATCATTCAAGAAGCGAGTTAAAAGTGAATGAGGCGCTCGCAACAATTCGTTTAATGCAGGCAGTCAGGTATGAAGAAAAGAAAAGAAGAAAGGAAGGATGGTTGAAGAAGGGAATGGCAGATGGAGGGAGACTTGGGCAAATTATAGGATGAAGAAAAAAAGAGCAGTAGAAAGGAAAAATGGAAGAATGGTTGGATGATTGAAGATAAATAGGTACTAAGTAAGCAAGAACTTGTTAAGAACGATAGCAAAAATGATGGAAGGAGACTTGGGTAAAGAAAGATTAGGTAGGAAAGAAAGGATGAACAGAGGGTGATAAGTAGACAAATAGGCAGAGATAAAAGAAGGAAGGATGGTGTGTAGCGATTGAACGAAACTCTGGGAAGGTATAGGAAGAACAAAGAAAGAATATTCGGGTGGACAAAAGAAAGGATGGTTGGAGGATTGGTTAAAAGTAAAGGCGGATGGAAACTATGAATAGAAAGAAAGAAGGCGGAATGATGTGCAGTGATAGAGGGGAAAGTCCCAGTAAGTATTATAATAAAGAAAGAATAATATCAAGAGAAAGAAAAGAAGGGCTGTGGGATAACTTGTAATGGAGGAAGACAGTATGACTAGAAGGAAAGAAGAAAGAATAGTAGTGATAGAGGGTGAAGAGTTAGATGGAAAAACTCGAAGGAAAGAAAACAAGGATAGCTGGATGATTGACAGATATCCTGAAAGAAGAAGCCTTGGCTGGAAGAAAAGTAGAAGGGATTGTGTGGAGTGATGGAGTGATAAAAGCTATAGAAGGAGATAGAAGAAGTCATAGAAGGCCATTGTTTCTTCAGGGTTTCTCGTCCTGAGAGCCTGATTGCACTAGAACTTCATCTCAGAGGTGGGCCAGACCTTCACGGCAGCTGCACAAACTCAACTCTCGCCGCGTGGTCAACCCTGAGCTTGGCCTGACCCCTGACCCCTGACCTCTGACACGCTGTGGTCTGCGTCGTGTCAGAATGCGGTAGGACGGGTTTGTCGGGTCTTCCTGAGGGACCTTCACTCGCAGAGCTCTGGTTTCGTGCTCGCTGACATCCGACACACAAATTAACACCCCGGAGATGGAGAACAAATTGCGCGGACGCAAGTCTTTCTAATCGATCACAGAGCAGACTAAGAGCGATATAACCGCTTCCCTTCTGTTTGTGAGGAGCACAATAGTAACACCGCACAGTCGGATTTTTAATAAAATGACGCTGCGAGCAGAATTGGAACAGAATGTCTCCTCGCCGGCTGCTGTATCTACTGTAATACATATTTATGAGGCCTTTATGAAGCCTTTATGGCGGCGTTTCATCAATGCGGTGTGTGTTAGAAGTTGACGGGAGCTCCCCAGGGAAGTCGTCCTCCAAGAACTGCCCGAATCCCCCGCATTCTGGAGCGCTTTCATCCCCGGCGCTGTCAGGTATCTGTTGATTTGCTCCTGGATAATGTGACGGGACTGTTATCTCTTATTTCTGCCGCTCCGCTGGTGAAGAATGGAAGGGCGCTGTATTGTAAAACCCTAACCCAAACCGTAACTCTAATCAGTTCCCGTATCCCTAACCCGTAACCCTAACCTGCACCCCTAACCCGTAACCCTATCCCTAATCCATATCCCTAACCCGTAATCCTAATTCTAACCCATAACCCGTATCCCTAACCCTAACTGTAACCTACACCCCTAAACCTGACCCCTAACCGTAATCCTAACCGTAAACTGCACCCCTAACTTGTAACCCTAACCCGTAACCCTAACCTGCACCCCTAAACCTAACCCCTAACTCCTAACCCTATCCCTAACCCATAACACGCAACTCTAATTCTAACCTGTAACCCTAAATCTAACCCGTAACCCTAAATCTAACTCGTAACCCTAATTCTTACCTATAACCCGTAACCCTAATTCTAACTCGTAACCCTAACCCGTAACTCTAATTCTAACACATAACCTGTGTCCCTAACCCGTAACCCTAATTCTAACATATAACTCGTAACCCTAACCCGTAACTAATTCTAACACATAACCCGTGTCCCAAACCCGTAACTCTAATTCTAACATATAACCCGTATCCCTAACCCGTATATCGTACCCGTATCCCGTAACCCTAAACCGCTTCCGTCCTTGAGCGGCGAAAGTTTTTATATAGTTCTCATTTTGTTTTCGTCAGGAAAAAAATGTCATTGACTGGTACGATGGCGAAAATATTTCATCAGCGAAATTAACAAAGATGATGCTTTGTCACCATAGTAAACACTTATCCCATTTCTTTCTTTCATTTCGACACTCAGAACGTTCTCCGCGTTTGGAACTACAGTAGCTAATATATTAGCGTCCGACGCTGCTTCCAATGTCAAACGGCGATTTCAGCGGGAGATTGTCACCGACGCTGATTTAGCGGCGGCACGTAAAGTGTCCGGGGGAATGAGTTTGTCGGGGTGACTGCGGCTGGTCGGCGCTGGGGCGAGACACACTGATGCAGATGATTTGTGAGCGAGTTATTAAACATGCGCGTGAATCTCCCGCTTTGCCGTACTCTCACCTGCAGACGTGTGTTATCAGCGGAGGATGACAGGAGCCATAAAGCACCTGGATCTAACGCCGCCGTGTTGCCCGCGGCCCAGTGCCACCGTCACCACCTCACGTTTATAATCACCCGCCGCTCCAGACGGAGGAATGGCTGTAAAGTGAACAGTAAATAAAAGTTACTACAAATATAGTTCATAACACATTTATATTGTGCTAATAGGCTGCTAATCAACAGTGTCATTACCTAATCATCTCTCTGTCTCTCTCTCTCTTTTCTGTCTGTTTATCTCTCTCTTTGTCACTCTCTCTCTCTTTATGTTCCTCTCTGTCTTTCTGTCTCTATCTCACTCTTTTTTCTGTCTGTTTTTCTTTGTCTCTCTTTTCTGTTTTTCTTTGTTGCTCTCTCTCTCTCTTTCTCTCTCCGTCTGTCTCTCTCTTTTCTGTCTGTTTATCTCTCTTTGTCGCTCTCTCTCTCTGTTTTTCTTTTCCTCTCTGTCTCTATCTTCTGTCTCTCTCCACCTCTCTCTTTTCTGTCTGTTTCTGTTCCTCATTTTTGCTCTCTCTCTCTGTCTGTCCCTCTCTGTCTGTTTCTCATTGTCGCTCTCTCTCTCTCTCTCTCTCTCTCTCTCTCTCTCTCTCTCTCTCTCTCTCTCTCTCTCTCGCTGTTTGTCTCTTTGTTTATTTCTCTCTCTTTCGTATCTCTCTCCCTGTCTCTCTCTTTTTCTCTGTCTCTCTCTCTTCTGTCTCTCTCTTTTCTGTCTGTTTCTCTTTCTCTTTGTTGCTCTCTTGCTTTGTCACTCTCTCACTTTCTTTCTGTATCTCCTTTTTACCCTGTCTCTCTCTTCTGTCTTTCTCTCTCAACTTCTCTCTTTTCTGTCTGTTTCTCTTTCTATTTGTTGCTCTCTTGCTTTGTCGCTCTCTCACTTTCTTTCTGTATCTCCTTTTTTACCCTGTCTCTCTCCTCTGTCTTTCTCTCTCTGTCTGTTTCTTTTGCTTCTTTCTTGTTGCTCTCTTTCTCTCTCTCTCTCCCACTCTCTCTCTCTCCATATGTCGCTTTATCTGTCTCTCTCTCTTTGTTGCTCGCCCTCTCTCTCTCTCTCCCTCTCTTTTCCTGTCTGTTTATCTCTCTCTCTCTTCTCTCTCTCTCTCTCTCTCTCTCTCTCTCTCTCTCTCTCTCTCTCTCTTCTGAGGCCTTCATCAGTACAGTGTCAGTCTACTGTAGTCGTGGTTTGTTTGCGTCGGGACCCCCGTGACATCAGCCCTGCCCCTCGCCCCGCCCGCCTCTGACCACACGAGTACTCCTCGCATCACCCGCCCCCCTCCGTTCTCTCCGACCCGGCGGCGTGTGGCGTTCTGTTGGTCGCTGTGATCGAAGGCCTAATGCAATCGACTCCCGCTGTTCCCGACGCTAATAAAGATGGAACATGTGCAGGAAATTAAAGCCTCACTTTCCCGCTTTAATGAGACGGAATCCATCACACTCTGCTCTTTAACCCCGCCCCCCCTCTTCCCTCACTTCTCATCCCGCCGTCCTCCGTCTTTCGGCACTTCCCTCCCTCCGTTTCTGCAAATGCCATTTCCAGATCCCGGCGTCTGCAGCTTCGCAAAGTGTTTTCCTCCGTCTGCGCTGAAGCTGCCGAGCTCTTCTTCGCACCAGCCCTGCATTATTGATGAAGACTTCTCTCACGTGTCTGTGTGCCTTATAGCCCTCTCTCTCTCTCTCTCTCTCTCTCTCTCTCTCTCTATCTCTCTTTCTTTCTCTCTCTCCTTCTATATATACACAGTATATCTTTCTCTCTCTCTTTATCTCTCTATTTCTTTTTTTTTCTCTCTCTCTCTTTTTTTCGTTCTCCCACCCTTTCTCTCTTTATCTCTCTGTTTCTCTCTCTCTCCTTTTATCTCTATTTCTCTTTCTATCTTTCTCGCTCTTTCCCCGTCTCACTTGCCTTCTCTCTCTCGCTCTCACTCTCTCGCTCACTCACTTGCTCTCACATTCTCTCCCTCTTTCTCTCGCCTCATCTCTTTCTTGCTATCTCTTTCTCTCTCTTTCTGCCCCCCCCCTCACCTGCTCTCTCTCTTGCGCACGCTCTCACTTTCTATCTCTCTATTTTTCTATCTCTCTCTCGTCCTCTATCTCTCGTACTTTTCCTTTCTATATTTTTCTCTCTGGCACTCTCTCTTTCTCTCCTTTTCTTTTTCCTTTCTCGTTTTCTTTCTCTCTCTCACGCTCTCGATCTCTCTCTCGTTTTCTCTCTCTGTCTCTCTCTTTCTGTCTGTTTCTCTCTCACTTTCTCGAGAGGGAAAGACAGTCTCTCTTTTTGCTCTTCGCTCTCTCTCTCTCTCTCTCTCTCAGAGGCGGTGGAGTTCCGAGACCCCGGGGTTAAACAGGAGTGACCTGCTTTTCAGCTTCCTGAAGTGAGGAGTGTGAGGTCAGAGCGGCTCCTCTAGAGGGCAGTAGTGAGACAGAGAGGAGAAGCTGCTCTTCAGACTCAGAGATTTCAAAATCGACATGAAAGACGAGTAGCATGTCAGAATCCACACATCTTCGGAACATCACATGGTGTTAATAGGCAAATGAAATCAGTGAAATGTGTCAGTTGTGTGTATTCATAATACTCGTCAATAATATTTGTTCACACAGTAGTTTCTTTTTACTATGACTTGTTATTATAACATCAATAAATCGTTGCTTTATAAAAAAAATGTCTATTTATATACTTGCACTCATTTAAAAATGATAATAATAATAATAATAATAATATTACATAATTTTACATATTATGTGATGTTTTTATTATATTCAAAGTTTTATGTGTGAAGAGTTTTTTAAATAAATGACATACATCTTATTTCAATTATATATAATTTATCGTAAAAAGCAGCATTGTTTTATTTTATTTTTTTCTGGCAATATAATCTAATATTAAATGTGTTTTATTTACCTTTTCACATGCTGTTTGTTCACATGATTAATATTGAATGATGATAAGTTACGTGAAGATCAATGAATGACATCACTTCCTGTTGTGGCTATAATTCAGGGGGTCTGAGGGTCCGGACAGTGTTTGGACAGCGAGAGGCGGGATCACGATCTCCAGGGCGGCGAGGGTCAGTCTGACACTCATGATGGACTCTCTCACTCTCTCTTTCTCTTTCCTCTCTCTCTGTTTTTCCTTCCTTGACACTCTCTCCATTTTTCTATATTTTCCTCTCTCTGTCTCTGTTCTTTTTTTCTTTTTCTCTCCTTTTCTCACTCTCCAACTCCATATTTTTTCTTTACCTCTTAATCTCTCTGTCTAACTCTCTCTCTTTCTGTTTTTCCTTCTATCACTCTCTTTCACTTTTCTCTTTATTTTCGCCTCTATCTCTTTCCCTTTCTCTCTCTCTTCATACTCTCTTTCTCTTCATTTCTAACTCTCACTCATTCATCTTTTTCAGTCTCTTTTTTCTTTTTATTCTCTCTCTCTCTCTCTCTCTCTCTCTCTCTCTCGCTCTCTCTGTTTTACCCTCTTTGTCACTCTTCACATTTCTCTTTACCTTTCCCTACCTCCCTACCACTCTCTCTCTTTCTCTTCTTTTTTTATATCTCACTCTTTCTTTTCCTTTATAATTCCCTCACTTCTTCATCTTTTTCTTTACCGTTTACTCTTTCTTTTTATCTTTCTTTGTATCCCTTTCTCTCTATCACAGTTTTTTCTGTCACTCTTCCCATTTTCTCTATATTTTTCCTCTTTCTCTGTTTTCAATCTCAATGTCTTTCTCTCCCTTACTCACTCCATCTTTTTCTTTACCCTTGACTGTCTAACTCTCTCTCTCTCTCTCTCTCTCTCTCTCTCTCTGTTTTTCCTTTTTGTCACTTTTCCCATTTTCTCTTTATTTGCCCTCTCTCTCTCTCTCTCTCGCTCTCTCTCTCTGTTCTAGTATTCTCTGAAGGACTCTAGTATTAGTGACTTGTGCGGTTGTTTTTCTGTATGATTCTTCCTGATCTCTCCGTCTATAGGGACGCTAGTAAAGTTCTCTCTTTTATCTGGTCTCGTGTGACACGCCTGAGCAGAGTTTATTGCCTTTCCTGATGGGAGATGGTCCTCTTCCCTTCTTCTTCTTCACCCTTCACGCGCTCGTCCGGCCGCTCTTATTTCCCCCGAGAGCGCTGAATCAGATTTCTGACGCTCTTCACTGCTGAAGTGTAACGTGATGAGTCTTCACACGCCTCCCTCTCATTAGCATAATTCTGTGTGATTGATCCCGCCCACCAGCTGCAGGCACGCCCCCTGTCTGACCCGTCCGGGGGTTTCGATTGGTCCGTCTACTTGACAGGAAACCGTCATCGTACATTAGCGGCGCTGTGTGATGTCATGCCGCACTCATTTCTCAGGTTCTCTTCTTTCATCTCTCTTGCCTGACACTCTCTCCCTCTCTTTTACTTTCACTTATTCTTTCACTCTCTTTGACCTCACTCTTTCCTTCTTTCTTTTTCCCTCCCTAGCTTCCTATTTTTTATTACTCTTTCTTTTTTTCTTTCACTCATCGTTTTCACTCCATGTCATTTTTTCCTCTTTCCCTCTTTCTTGCCCTTTCCCTCCCTCTGTTCCTCGCTCCTCTCTTTTTCTTCTTCTTTCCCTAAATAGCTTCTTTTACTCTTCCTCTTTTTCTTTCACTCTTAATTTTCACTCCTTGTTCCCTCATATTTTGCTCTTTCCCTCTTTCTCTTTTTTCTTCTATTCTACCTCGCTCTCTTTCTCGCTCTTCTACTTTCTCTTCCTCTTTCTTTCTCTTTGTCGACTCTTCCTCGTTCCCTCCCTTTCCATTACATTTCCCCCTTCCCTCTCTTTTCTCTACTTCTTCTTTGAAATGTTTTCTTTTTTCCCATTTTCTTCCACTTCCCTCCATTTCCATCCCTCTCTTCCTTGCTCCTCTCTTTAACTCTTTTAATTTCTCTTTCTCTTTTTCACTCTCCGTCATACTCTAGTACATTTCCCCTTCCCTCTCTTTTTCTGCATCTTTCCTTCCCTAGCTCTCTCTTTTACTCTTCCACTTTTCCTGTCACTCTTCATTTTCACTCCTTGTGATATTTTCCTCTTTTTTCATTTTCTCCATTCCTCGCTCCTCTCTTTAACTTTATTTATTTCTCTCTTTTTCACTCTTCCTTGTCCCCCCCCTTTCTCTCCCTCCATTTTAATCTTTTAACTCCTCCCTTTTCCTTCTCCTTCACCTTTTCTTTTACTCTTCCACTTTTCCTCTCTTTATTTTCCTCGCAATGAATCCGCCGTCCTGATATGGCGCTTTTGTTCTTCCGTGACAGCGTTTAACTCGCCGCTTGTAGAGTTCAGTGAGTGAAAACCGAACGAG
Source organism: Paedocypris micromegethes (assembly GCA_028031935.1). Classification (NCBI taxonomy): domain Eukaryota; kingdom Metazoa; phylum Chordata; class Actinopteri; order Cypriniformes; genus Paedocypris; species Paedocypris micromegethes. Next base: position 191,599 of record QKNR01013864.1, on the reverse strand, counting down.
ACGGTGGAACACGGGCCGTCCGCCGGAGAAAGCGCTGTTGACGTTTGAATTTAAATTCCATTACGCGATGGAAATCATTCCCTTCATCCCGGAACAATGGAATCAGACGTCAGCGAATCACAGGAGTCGTGTGGTGTGACCGGAGGAAACGTCCCTGTTTAGCATTTTCATCATATTACCTTCTGGGATTCACCAATACGTTCCTGCGTTTGAGATATTGCTTCTGTAGCCGATGATCTGATGACAATTGAAAACATGGCAGAATTGGTGTGTGTGTGTGTGTGTGATGCAGTAAGACCCTCGCTGTCCCGACGTCACCCGCCTCACGCAGGTCAGCGCCAGTTTAATTGCTTTTGCTGAAATATTCATGAGGCCTGACGCGTCCCGACCGCTAAACTGTACCAATGAATTACTGTAAAATTTACAACGGGTCACGATGTCAGAGGAACAATTCACCGAGCCGTTGCGAAATCTAATCGCAATTAACATGCTGAATACACATGAATTTTGTGTGTGTGTGTGTGTGTGTTTCAGATATTTGTTGGGTTATCGGAGAGATTTACAGGATCTAGGAGCATGTTTTTTTTAGGGCTGTCAACGGATTAATTCTTTTCAACTAATTAATCGCACTTCCCTGGCCAAATGTATTGTGATTAATCGAGGTTAATCGCAATTAAAATGACTGAAGCTTGTGATATTGAATATTGGGGTGTAATATGTACGATTATGTACAATTAACGTAAAATAAACACTCGTTTAAATACAGTAATACAATTTAGTATCAGTTTGCAATATATTTTTTTATATTTTTTCCGAAATTGAGTCGCACCTTTTTCAAGAAAAAACACACTCAAAAAAGTCAATTTTGGTCTAACATAAAAGTGTTGTACATCAATTGAAAGTCTGAAGTATCTATTTTTTAGGTTACACTCTTAAAAACCGGATGTTGTAAAAAAATAATAGTAATAAAGCTAAAGCGTGAAGCGCGTTTTGCCTTCTCTTTCTCAGCTGAAAACGAACTGCGACTTAATAAACACTTCTCACTCCAACATGAAACAGATGTAAGTGTAAGTAAATACAGTGTTTATCTGATCCATATGAATCTAAAGCAGCTTTTTGAACAGAGATTTGATCCGACCGAGTATTCTGACAAGCAACTGATTTGCAATTGGAAAGGAACTGCGTCTGTAAAGCTCAGTGAGCAGGGAAAAGAAGGTCGAGTCTCATATGCCGTTTCTGAAGATGAGTTATAATAAGTGCATTTTGCAAAGACGAAGTCATGGGCAGGCGAACATTCAAAACAGCGGACGGAGGCGAGATCGCACAGATCAAACCAGATAATCCAGGAACAAGCCTTGATACATTAAAGTGTCTGTCCCTAAACACTTTGCGCCTAATTGTCAGCAGCTGAACACAATCACTGTGTGCTGCTGATCGTAATGAGCCGCACCTTCTGACACTTTTGGGTGTAACAGGATCAAAATGTTGAAAATAATAAACACTAATTAACATTTAAATGTATACGTTAACGCGTTAACTTTGACAGCCCTAGTTGATTTATTTTAAATTCTACATACAGACCGGGTCTTGACCTTGGTTCTGAGAACACTACACTCCAAACGGACTGTTCTCTGCTTTGAATTATTATTATCTGTTGTGTCGGTGAGTTTCATGATGATCACGCCATCAATATCGACGCCTGGAATTGAATCTTCCCGGCGTTCTGCATAAAGCACACAGTAGATAACGGCGGCAGAATTATGGCGCATGAATGATGACGCCGCAGCGGTTTGGCTAAAGGCGCAGCTTTATTACGTTCTGCTTGTACTTGACATTAATTTTGTGAGTGTGATGATTCTAACTGCAATGTTTGAAGGATTATTCCTCTGTTTTTCCACAGTTTCGCCATTAAGGGGAAATGTCTTTATTGTCACTAATTCTGCTCTTTAAAACTTTAAATCTTACTGTATTTGTACAATGTATAGTGGAGTAGTGGAATGTACAATAGAGTAGTACAATGTGTAGTGGAGTAGTAGAATGTACAATAGAGTAGTACAATGTGTAGTGGAGTAGTAGAATGTACAATAGAGTAGTACAATGTGTAGTGGAGTAGTAGAATGTATCACGGTGAGTTCCCGGTACACGCTGAGATCTTATCAGATCTTTAGTTTAGTCCAGACTGACTAGTTCTGGGCTTTTAGATGTTGACGCTGCTGCAGGGATTGTGGTTAATGGCATGTAAAGGCTGTGTAGGTGAGCAAACATTGTAAAAAAAAAAACTCTTGAAAGCCTTTAAGTCGCGGGATTTTAGTTCTTCCACGTCTTGGGGTTCTGTGTGTTTCTGAAGGTGACTGTCCTTTCTGAATGTGACGCCTTCATCACACACTAAACATCTTTAAGCTACTTTAGAAAATAAAAAACGTGAAACTAGACGTACGTATGGAAGTGGATGGGACTGTTTATTGTAGTTTCACGCCGCCAAGTTGGCGCACAAGATATTTGGAAATATTTGCTTTGATTGGATTCGGTGGGGAACATGCGGCTCGCGGGCCAGAGTCGGCTCTTCTGACGACTGCGTCTGGCTCGCTTGTTGATTGTTAAATAAAACGTTGCAGAAAATGACACTGTCTTAAAAATAAGCTTCCAAAAAGAATTTACATGCTGCTACAACATATTTACAGCTTTACTGCTCGAGCCAATCACATCGCCACCTCCGAGATCAACGACTTTTTAATTAACCTAACGCCGAAGCCTAGAGGTCAGAGCTCTCGATTAATGATTATGAGCATGATTATTTTTAGATTTGATGGATTTTTCTGAATTTGGTCAGATGCCGTCAATTGATGGAGATTAGACACGTTGACACTTTCTTAAGCCCAAAGCTCTGCATGTATTTATAAAAATATAAAGTTACCAATAAAAAAAAATATATATATAAAAAATATTAAATGGCTGTTACTAAAGCACATTTTTAAATATTAAATTGTTTGGCAGCAAGAGCAGCTTGTTTTCTGGCCGTTAAAAATGTAAAAGCTTTGTCTGTGAGAGAAGACGGAGTGAAGCTGATGGAGATTTAAGTCCAGAGAAAAAAACTAAAATCTCATCGCTTGTAGACTGTTAGTTTCTGATAATATGACGAAATAGACGCTTTCACACTGATAAACTGTGATTAATTGACTATGAAATAAAAAACGACAAGTTGCTGTACTTTCCCCCGATAGATTCTAATCTGGATGGATCTAATTCGCCATTAGTTTTGGTGAATTCTACCAGATTTAATTCTATGCTTTAACAGTCGGCTAAGAAGGAACTGTCGGTTAAGCAGAACTGAAATTGTTTAGGCCTCGGATAATTTTTCCCGCGCGTGCTAAGACGTTCCCGCGCAGTAAGCGGCGGATATAATGTGAGATTATTGATTCTCGTAGAAGCTCAACCGGTCAAAACGCGCGACTCGTCTCATTACACGCGTGCCGGACCAGGCGGCCAATAACAGAAAGCCATTCAGAAGGAGGAATCGATCGCGGCGACTGGTTTCATTAGCATTCGTGGTTTTCCCGCTTTCAGTGGCATGTTTGCTTTGATGGAGCGAGTGTTATTCACATCGGCCGTTTAATGTTCTCGTGACTGATTTACCTTCTGGAGAAACATCAAGTCTGATGAGCGCCTCAAGTTTGCCAGAGTGGTATTGGATAAAAACAAATAGCTTTTTATTAGGTCACATTTTAATTTCTTGGAGGTTTTGTTCAGAAGTTTGTTTCGGTTCAGCCCCAAAATAATGACATGACGCTGAAAACTCTGCATGTAATAACGAAGCCGCTTCTGAATGCTTTCTGTTTGTAAGAAGCGGAAATGTTTTTAGAATAGTAAAAACGTTTTAATGAACAATTTTGGATTCACATCTAACGCTTGAGTTTTCAAAATCCTCATTAGGATTCGGATGATTGTCGACACAGGTGAAGCATATGTGACCATCAATCAAAACTTTACAGGTTTTTGATTGGCTGTGTCACTTATCTCTCTTATAATGGGCCAATGTGATTTACCGGGTCTGACCAATCAGATGCAGATCATATTTTGTAGTGATTGAAAGACTAGAATAGATAAAAAAGAACAAAAAGTCAGTCTCAGTCAAACTCAAATGTGCAAAAAAGTCCAACCACGGATTCAGGTGATTGAGCTGATAAACAGCGTCCAGTACCTTCAGCATCCTGCAGATGGTGATATCACCCCGTCTGCTGGAGAAATTAATTGCGGTAGAAAAAGACGACGTGTTGCGCACAATAAGTGTCCATTCAAATGGAGTGAAGATACAGATACTCAATCACAAATGTGGTCAAGTAGAGAGTAACAGTTACATCTACATTTGATACTCCGCACAAGTACAAAGTAGCAAATAATACTCAAGTAACAAAGTCCATTTACTCAAGTACAGTAACACTAGGACTTATCATCCAGACATTGACATTTTTTGGTGACTTTCTGAGTTGGTCGGACTTTTGAAGACAGTAACTCTTGAGAGCTGAAGCTCATCTGACGGATCACGGTTTGTGAGAGCCAGGGGTGTAAGGTACTTGAGTAAATGTACTTCGTTTCTTTACTTAAGTGTGTTTTTGGCTACTTCGTACTTGCACTGAGTATAAAAAATATAAACAACTTTGACTCTCTACTCCACTGCATTTGTGATTGAGTAGCAGTACTTTTCACTCCACTACATTTGAATGGACACTTATCGTTACTCGTTACATTGTTATTGTGCGCGACAAGCTGGAATCGATTTATACCGCGGTTAATTTCTTGGGTGGACGAGGTGAATATCGCCATCTTTAGGCTGCTGAAGGTAATGGAGGCTATTTGTGAATTAGAAACCACAAGAACGCGAATTAGGGGCGCAAAAATGTGTTTTACAAATGGTATTATATAATATATAATTTACTTATCAGATTAATCCTTAAATTTTATATCTACTTGCAAATTTAAGTGATTGAGACTGACTTTTTGTTCTTTATATCTACTTTGTTCTACCAGTTTTCAAACATTGAGGTTACATTCTATTTTAATTTGGGCCTATATTGAGCACAAATAAAAATACTTCTTAATACTTAAGTTCTTTTCAAATTGTATACTTTGCTACTTTGACTCAAGTCTTTTTGAAATTGGTGATTTGTTACTTGTAGTGGAGTACTTTTTACAGTAAGTATCTGTACTTTTACTCAAGTATGGCTGTCCGGTACTCCATACACCCCTGGTGAGAGCTAAAGTAGAATTCCCGCAAGGACCGATGGCGGTGAGTGATCTGCATGTGCTGCAGTCGATAGAGGCAAATGAGGTTCGCGGTTCCTGTTCCAGCAAAGGTTGGTGGTGAGATGAACTCAATTACAGCGATTAAAGTGGAGAAGTCAAACACTGTTTAGCACTGCGGTGGTCTGCAGGTGTATTGACAGTGACAGGTCACCTGCAGGGAGACAGCAGCTAATTTAATGGAGCAGGTGGATCCATACGCCTCCATTTAGTCTTGCCAAGCCAAATGATTTTTGATCAGACATAGATGGAGATAAACAGACGAGCTCTCGGCCGGGTCGATAAATCAATCATCCCTATCAGTCTTTCAAACGCTCTCTTACCTGCACTCGCGCGGACACCAAGGCGACTCCAGAACCTGTGGTAACTTTGACAAGACTTGCAGTTTTAGTAAGTCGTTTGACTAAAACTCAGTTTTGTTTTAGTCCCAATTTAGTCAACTTGCTTTTTTTTTCGTTTTAGTCTGATTTTTGTCGACTAAATGACAGTTTAGTCAACAAAAATATGGGTGCTATATATTCTAAATGTTTACTAAAGTTGCTATGTCTAAGAAATCTGAATACGTACAGTAGTTAACTATGAACATGTAAAAATGTATACAAAGATCTTTTGTGAAAAAACATTTGTTTTTGTCAAAAAGTTATTTTTATGACTTTCAATACAAATAAACGTATTCTCAAAAACGAAACCTCAACAAAGAATAAATTAAACACAGTAAAATAAAATGATTTATAATTTCATCACGTTTATAAGTAACAAATGGCTGCACGGTGAAAAAATAAGTTTCGTCTGCTGATGGCGCTTCAGGTGTGTTGCATTTTTGCGTTTGCACCCGCCTTCCTCCCCAAGCTCGGATTATGATTGGACGTCGTCGATGACGAAAATATTTTTTCTGCGAAATTAACACTAACAAAGGTTATTTCTAATTTGGAAACAGACCCACTGGCTTTTGAAATATGCTGAGAAGAACTTTCCGCTTTGGTTTGGAACATTTGTGCCGCATGGAGTAAAGCAATCAAGAACTGATGCGTCAACGGACCAGGTGGAACCCACACATTTAAACACTTTAAGTACTTTAAACATCTTTACTTACCTAGATCACTTGAGTCACGTTTTCTGTATTTTTCTCTCATTATTGTATTTTTATATTTTATTCACATTCTATCTTGTATTTTTCTCTCATCTTTGTATTTTGATCTTTTATTCATATTTTATCTCTATTTTAAGGCTGTCAAAGTTAACGCGTTGACACACGCGATTCATTTTAGATGCTTAATTGCGTCAATTATTTTTAAGGCCATTATTCACAGGTGCAGTTTTTTTTTTCCACTTTCGGTTTGGGGACTTGCAATGATTAGACCCAGAGAGCCGTGCTAGTGTCACCAGGTGTGGCTCATTATGATCATCAGCTCAGAGGGATTGTTTTCAGCTGCTGGTATTTACGGCAAAGTGTTTGCTCATCTATCTAGTCCTCAGTGTTTTGAATGTTCTTGAAAGGACTTGTTTAAAACTGAGACTAAACCTTTTTTACAGACTCAGTTTCAACTGGAAGTAAATCACAATTCAGAATTCTCTGTTTGATCTAATCCCTATGTATTCATAGGGATTAGATAAACAGACACTGTTTTTACTTACACTTACATTTGAAAACATACATTCCAAGCTTTATGTAGACATATGTTTCATGTTAGAGTGATAAGTCAATTCAAATTCAAATTCAAATTTTTTATTTGTCACATCCACAATTATTTTTCAACAACGTGAAGTGAAATGTATTTTGCAATCGTCTGGCATGTTAACATGGGGGAACAAAAAATTTAGATAAAAAATAAAACACAAAAGCAATATAATACAAGAATACAAAAGCAATAAAATTCAATAAAAAGAAAGAGATAAAATATGAATTGAATACAAGTGATAAAAAAAATACGGGGAGAGAAAGTAAGGGAGAGAAATACAGCATAAATATATAGATAAAATATGAATAAAAAATACAAAAGCAGAAAAAGCGACTCAAGTGATGATTTAAAGTGATTTAAAGTGACCCAGTGGGCAGTGGTGACTAAAGTGCAGTCATCGCACTCATACTTAATAAATAGTCAAAGTGTTTATCAAGTTAGTTGTGTTTCCAAACTAACCAAGCTTGGGCGACGCGTCCCCAACAAACTAAGACGCACACAGAGCTTACACCGTCTGTTGGGACGAGGGGCCCGAGTTGAACTGGTAGTGTCTTGCCCGACTGACCCGTCTCTTCCATTCTCCGTGTTGCTGTTTACCCAAACCGCGCCCAACAATGGAGGCCTTAGGCGGGCACTCATCCGCGACGCGGCGTTAAGCGAGCTTCAATTAGCCGAGTTACCGTGTTCTAATGAACGTCCCCTATGACCCTCAGTCAGGGCCACGGCTGGAGCCATTAGAGGGCGTCCCGCTGCTCGCCAGCCTGTGTAATGGCCTGACAGATTTCGCCACAGACTGATAAATGGCTGTAATTCTGGAAGATAAAGTGAAGCGTTGGGGAGGGGGAAGGGGGGGTGGGACACGTCTGTCCGCGATCCCTCACTCCGCCTCGGGGACTCAGCCCGCCGATCTCTACGCTTCTCTTTCTCATCCGCCAGAGAGAGAGAGAGAGGGAGGTGAAGATGAGAGGATAAGGAGCAGCCATTGTGCAGCTGCAAATCAACTTTTCCTTGGCCGCCGTCCCGAGGGAGCGAAGATAAAGTCATTTGGTTTTCCGATAGCCAATACGGGTGGTGAGAGAGGGCTGCGCTGGGCCGGGAAAATAAAAACACATTGATCCGAGGGGCTAATAGTGGCGTTATCTGTGCCCGGGCCGACTGGAATGAGAGAATTGAAAAAGTAATAAAAAGTGAAACATTCCCTCCTGATTGAAATAGATCGGCTGCTTAGTGGTGGGCTTTTAACGGCGGAGTCTTCCTCACCTCATCACCTCATTAGCTTAGCTCCGCCCCCGGGAGGCAATTGGGGCAGTGGCGTGTCGATTACGCCCTATCGTTCCTCCTCTGCTGGGAGGGGCGGAGTCTTCCCAATGCATCCCAGCTGCGTGTGGAGCCCACGCAGGTCACGGGGTCAAAA
>QKNR01013864.1:168372-183154 GCA_028031935.1 Paedocypris micromegethes | reverse complement strand
CCCCCGGGAGGCAATTGGGGCAGTGGCGTGTCGATTACGGCCTATAGTTCCTCCTCTGCTGGGAGGGGCGGAGTCTTCCCAATGCATCCCAGCTGCGTGTGGAGCCCACGCAGGTCACGGGGTCAAAACGCTCGGCATCGTAATTGCTGGGCAGAATGGCATATCTGACCTCTGACCCGCACCCGATTGCAGCCATCTCCGAGCGGATTAGTACGGGCTCCTCTTTCACTGGTGTTAGTGGCAGTTGCGTCTCCCATTAATAGTTAATGGACACATGCGGTGAGGTTCCTGCCGAGCTCGAGAAGGTTCCACGCGTGTCATCCTCGCGTCTGTGATGCGTATGGCAAACGTTCGCTGAGATGGCTTTACCTTTCAAATTCAAATTTTATTTGTCACATACAAATTATACGTGGTACAATAGAATAGAATAGAGAATAGCCTTTATTGTCACAGTGCACATATAGGATGTGAGTCATATAAATGTACAGTGAAATTACAGCAACTTCCCGTTCAGTGCAACACGCATTAATAAATCTATTTCAAAATATACAATGGTACAATATGTTACAGTCACAGAACACAGAACCTTACAACAGTGGAGAGAATTTGTGGATATATATGGATTAAATGAAATATATGGATTATATACATTTTATACATTTTGGTTGAGCAGGGGTTATTTTATATGCACTTTCTGATGTTAGTACATATGTACGTTTAAGGTAGTGATGGCTTGTGGAAAAAAAAAAGTTTTTCAGTCTGTTTGTTCTCGCTCTGATGCACCATTTCAATGTGTAGTGAAATGTGTTTTTGATCGTTCCGGCATTAAACAGGGACGGGGAGGTACAATAAAACGATAAAGAATAGAAATACGATAAAAACAAGATATGAAGATAAAATATGTTATTCCAAAATGTGTAAAAAGGTAAAAAGATAATAAAAAAATATAAATACACTAAAAACAAGATATGAAGATAAAATATGAAGTATGAATAAAAAAAACAAAATTTCCAAGATAAAAAAAATGAATAACGCAGGAGTGAGTAAAATACAAATGTACAAAAGTGACTCCAGAAAGGTTTAAAGTGTGTATATATAAAAATGGCAGCTTATTTACAGGGCCTATTTTTACGTGCGCAAATTTACAGTACAGTAGGTTTACAGATCTGTGGCCTGTTGTTTATAGAAGGGGCGGGGTCTTACATCATCGGGGCGTCGCCCTCTCGCTCTCCAGACAGCAGGAGCTTGTAAAGCCGATTGGTCGTAAGTCGAGCTGGACCTGAAGTGTTTTTAGTGGAGCGCTCTCATCACCAGCTTTACACGTCATAACCTATAAACCCTGCGGCTGATGAAGCATCTATAATGCAGTGCGCAGCCCGAGGGAACGAAGAAAAGCGCAATGATGAAAGTAAAAGTCCAGATCTGCAGCGCCAATGTCAAACCAGCTGTTTCTTCATCTGTGTGTGTGTGTGTGTGTGTGTGTGTGTGTGTGTGTGTGTCAAACGCTGTTTACGCTCTGAAATGAACACAGGAAAACCGTCATTAGACGTATTTTCGTTCCCTGATTGTAACGCTCATTTATGGCTTCATGTCTACAAATAATATAAAATAATTAAAAATATATCTTTACAACCAGTTTCAAACATGTCAATCCTTTTATTGACGGCACTTTTACTGCTAAATATGTAAAATGTATTTTGAAAGTGGCGTATAAAACCAATCTGTTTTATTCGTACACTTTATTACTGTATAGCATATGTAAAGTGTAGCGATCTATTAATGAACAGCCATCCCATCTTTTTTATATTTCATTTTTTAGAATCAAAATCTCTCAATTGATCTTAAATGTATATAAAGCATATATATATATATATATATATATATATATATATATATATATATATATATATATATAAATATATAAAAGTCTGTCAAAATTAACGCGTTAACGCATGCGATTCATTTTAAATGGTAATACGTGTTAATTATTGTTGATGCTGTTACACACAGGACAGTTTTATTATTATAATATCATTATTTTTACAAAACACAGAGCGTCCTGTTTTTATTAAGTGTGTCACCTAAAAAAAATTAGGCACTTCAAACTTTCAATTGATGTATAACACTTTTTTGTAAGACTAAAATTGACTTTTCTTGTGTGTTTTATCTTGAAAAAAACACGACTCGACCTCGGAATGTTAAATAACAAAGAAAATATATTGCAAATTGAACAACAATTATACAAAAGTTGATTGCAGTATTTAAACGATTGTTTATTTAGTGTTGAATTTACATTAATTGACATATTACACCTCAATAGCCAATATTACAAGCTTCAGTCATTTAAATGCAATTTGGTCAGGTAAGTGCGATTAATTCTTGCAATATGTAATTGTTTGGCAGCCCTAATCTATCTCATTATATAGCTACAGTCATGTGAAAAAATTAGGACACCCTTTGAAAGCATGTGGTTTTTTGTAACCAGAAACATGATGAAGAGAAACATAAAAGCCAGACTGACATTTGCCAGAGATAAAGTTGACAAAGACCAGGACTTCTGGAATAATGTTCTTTGGACAGATGAGTCCAAAATTGAATTATTTGGACACAACAGCAGAGGACACGTTTGGCGTAAACCAAACACAGCATTCCAAGAAAAGAACCTCATACCAACTGTGAAGCATGGAGGTGGAAGTGTCATGGTTTGGGGCTGCTTTGCTGCAGCAGGACCTGGTCAGCTCACCGTCATAGAATCCACCGTGAATTCTACTGTGTATCAGAAGGTGCTTGAAGAACATGTGAGACCATCAGTTAGAAAATCAAAGCTGAAGCGGAACTGGACCATGCAACAGGACAATGACCCAAAACATACTAGTAAATCAACCAAAGATTGGCTGAAAAAGAAGAAATGGAGAGTCCTGGAATGGCCAAGTCAAAGTCCAGATTTGAATCCCATTGAGATGCTGTGGGGTGACCTGAAAAGGGCTGTACGTGCAAGAAACCCCTCAAACATCTCACAGCTGAAAAAGTTCTGCATTGAGGAGTGGGTTAAAATTTCCTCAGACCAATGTCGGAGACTGGTAGATGGCTACAAGAACCGTCTCACTGCAGTTATTTCAGCCAAATGAGGTAACACTGGCTATTAGGGGCAAGGGTGTCCTATCTTTTTCCTCAGTTAGAATAGGCATTTTTGTAGAATGACATTTACAGAAGATCTTAAAAAGACTTTTGTTCAGTTTTCATTGTTTAGTTTGATTACTTTAATCTTTCTGTATTGTTGAAACTGAGATGAAATAACCATTTATTAAAAATGTTACAAAAAACCACATGCTTTCAAAGGGTGTCCTAATTTTTTCACATGACTGCATGTATAATGAAGTTACGAGGTCAAATGCACACCCTTCAAACAGTATTTACAACTCTAGTCAAGCAAGACCTGCAAAACGACTTCACGTCCCCGTGAAGCACAAATTCATGGTTGTTGCCGGAAAATTGCTGGCAATTCTTGATCGGTTAAAAACATCAGATGAGCCAGCGATTGTGTCCCTGAATCCCAGAAAGAGTCTGAGCGAAGCGCACACACACACACACACACATACACACGCACGCTGGAATAGTAATGATGATTGCGGCTGAATGAAGAGCGAAGGCCTGAGACGCTTTACGATGACGAGCGTCTTTTGTGTCGACCTTAATGAGCACAGATGTTCGTTAGAGGCTCCCATTAACCAGTGTGTGTGTGTGTGTGTGTGTGTGTGTGTGTGTGTGAGGTCAGACAGTGAGAGCTTCATCCTTCTCTGACATCTTTGATCTTATGTTTAAGATAGTTTAAGGTAGCTTTTTTTTGTGCTAAAAGTTATAAACGTAACAATTGAATTGATATTTTCGTATATGTAACGCAGGTGATTTAGTTAAGTAAAGTCATTACGCTTTATTTCACTTTATCATGAATGATGTCACTTAATTTTCCATAGTGACATCATTCATGAATACAAGAAACATAGTGACATCATTCATGAACATTTGAAACATACAGTGACATCATTCATGAACAAATGAAACAAATAGTGACATGATTCATGAACAAATAAAAAAAAGTGACATCATTCATGAACAAATGAAACATAGTGACGTCCTTCATGAACAAATGAAACATGTAGTGACATCATTCATGATTAAAATATACATATAGTGACATCATTCATGAATTAATGACACATATAGTGACATCTTTTTTGACAGCATGGCAGTGTTTTTATTGAAGGTTTGTTAAAATCAGGATATACAGCAAGTGTAAATTTGAAGAGATATAAAAAAAAATCGTCATTAATGGTGACGTCATTAGTGAAGTGCCTGTTGTTCTGATTAGATCAAGCGTCCCCACGCCGCTCTGATCTCGAGTGCAGTTCGCGGTGACGCCGCTAGGGGGCGGAGCTCTCGTCTGGATCAAACGACTTGAGTAAAAGACCCGAATGGTTTTCTGAATGTGAAGCTGGGAATTACAACCACTCCGCGGACTAATTAACGCGACACAATGTATCATTTTATTGCTGTGAAGTTTCAAATCTTTTTCATAGTGTGTTACATTACTTTTGTTGTATTCTTTATTTCATTTCATTGTTGCGTAAACAATAATCACTACCATTCCATTGAAAATGGAAGTGCCCGAAATATCGCAAATATACAATATAATATATATATATATATATATATATTAAAGCAAATTTCCAAAAAAACTTTTTTTTTTTTTTGCTTGCAATCTTTAATTTTTCATTTGAACTTGTTTTTTTCACTTCAGGTTTTGTCATTAGTTTTTATTTAGCTTCAAGTGGGGGCGGCCCTTACTCTTATTGGCTGGCACATTACTCTGATGTGATTGAAGTGTGGGAGGAGTTTAGTGAGCACTTAAACACATTCAGAATCGGAACATCTTCATTGTCGGAGAATTTATATGTTTTTTAGCCGGAGGAGCAGTCACCGCCACGTTTTAATAGCGTCTTTACGTTGGTCTTGAAGAAAAGCGCTATAAAAATAATCTTTAACTTGAACTAGTGATGAGTTCTGGACCGGCACAATACCACATCCACATTATTTTCATTAATAATAATAATAATAATAATAATAATAATAATAATCATAATAATAATAACAACAACAATGCTTATTGGAATCTCTGCACAGTTTCATAATACAGTATTTCGATGTGAAGAAACACGTGTCTACTATTATTCTGAAGCATCTGCCATCACAATAATATAGCAATATTGTGCAAAAATAACACTTTAATCACAGTTTATAGCAAACTAAGATTTAAAAAGCGGTGAACTTCCTGGTCAAGCTGCTGCCAATCACATTCTCACCTGCCAATCAGAGTAAGCTCCGCCTCCTAGCTAGTGCCAGAAATCCAAACGAAAAAATCGGAAAAGAGAGACGAAAAACTTTCAAACAAAAATGTGAAGAATGCAAGTGAAAAAAAAAAAAACGTAAATAATTCCATAGCAAAAACGTATTAAAGATTAAGACCATAATCTGCTATTCATTGTGACTTCACGGACAAATCACGACCTCTGAACACGAGCATTAGACGTTCTGCGGAATAAATTACATGTAATTTATATATAAGAAATTTATATCGTAAAATACATGTAAAAAGCTTGTTTAAAGAAAGTTGTTTTGTAAAATATGTGATTTGAGAAAGTTAGTATCAGTTACATACAAAAATCTTTATCAAATCATCTCAAAGTTTGATGGATTTCCAAACAAACATATTTTCTCTTTGACTTGTTTATCGAGTGACTTGAGAAATAACCGTGAGATGTTGGCGAGACTGTTGTGGGACGGTGCTACTGTAATAATCCGGAGGAAGTTTCCAGTCTTTTCATCCGTCTCTTTCTCTCTCTGCTGTCACTCGCCCGTGTTGCAATCGTTCTGCCTTTTCCCGTCATGAAAGGAGCGACAAACAATTATAAAGGCACCAAGCCGAGATGAAAAGAATACGTGAGGAGGTTCGGGACAGGAATGATGGCGACCGATCTGTGTTTACTCAACCTTTCAGAAATACTCTCATCTAGTTACAGTACAATTCTGCATTTCAGTGTCTTAAGTTGGATTTTATACTGTACATTTTACTGTATTACTGTACAATCCAGAGAAAAACTATAAATACAGTAAATGCTACATTCCACTGAAGTATGCACACTACTGTATTTACTCTATTCATCCTTTCAGATTCGTCACTACTGTACCTTCTACTGTACATTTTACTGTATTACTGTACAATCCAGGGCAAAACTATAAATACAGTAAACGCAACATTCCACTGAAGTATGCACACTCTACTGTATTTACTGTATTCATCCTATCAGATTCGTCACTACTGTACATTCTACTGTACATTCTACTGTATTACTGTACCAATCCAGAGCAAAACTATAAATACAGTAAACGCAACAACTGTAACGGTGTATTGTACCATATATTTAACTTTTTTCTTATTTATTGTTCATATACATAATTTAGTATTAATATACTGTACACTGCAGTAATGTATCTTGTAACTTGTAAATACTTGTACACCCATAGCCACAATAAACATTAAATAACCGAATAAATAAATAATAAATAAAAAACATTTTTAAACCTTACTGTATGTGCCACTGCGGTTTAGTATAATATACGGCAAGAACTGTACATTTATCAAAATTTCAACCACACTTTCTACTGTAAATCCCACTGCAGTAATGTACATGCCTTACCGTACATACAGTAATGCAAATACTGTTTCGCTCTACTGTACATTCATAGTCGCAAAAAAGTTAAATAATGAAATAATTGTAAACCCTACTGTAAATGCAAACTGCAGTTTTGTATAATATACTGTAACTACTGTACATTCTGCTAAATTCTGTACAAACTGCACTACGTTCTACTGTACACCCCACTGCAGTAATGTACACACCTTACTGTACTTACTACTGTACCCCCATAGCTGCAACAAACATTAAATAATCAAGTAAGTAAATATATAATATTTATACCAAAAAATATTTGAAACCCTACTGTACTGTATGTGCCTCTGCAGTTTTGTATATTATACTGAAAGTACTGTACATTCTACACATGTTCAACCACGCTACTTTCTACTGTACAATGTACATTCAACTTAGAGTAAATACTGTACCATTTACACATGGTACGTGAGCACACACACGAGTCATTTAAAAAAAATCTCACATTATTGAGTTACACAAACTATGGGAATTTAAAATGGCGGTGTTTATGTTCAAGGTTGAAAGCAAGTTGTTGCCGGAGGGAATACAAAAATTGTTTCATGAAAGAAATGTGGACTGTAGTTTAAGAGGCAAGTCAAACTTAAAAGTAGAATCTACACGCACCACCAAAGAGAGCTTCTGTTTGACTAGAAACGGAGTAAAATTGTGGAATAATTTAAGGGAAGAGGTAAAGCAATGTACGAACTTAAAACATTTCAAACATAAATATAACAAGGACATTCGTTCGAACTACATTAAAAACGCGGAATAATTTTGTCCAATTTCTGTCATGGCTTTAATTGTATCAAGGCTGTAAGTTAATTTATGATGTCGCTGTGGATACAGTCGTCATGTGTTAAAGTGGAACATAAAAGGGGGCGGGACTAGATACGTTGTACTTCTTTCTACTCCTTTTCAAACATGTTTTATGGAAAGGAACAATGTATTATTATTATTATTATTATGCTGTGGCTTTTTAATGCTGTTATTATTTGTTATGTATACATGTTTGAATAAATAAATAAATAAGTAAAAGTCCTTCAGTACTGGGGTGAAGGGATTTTAACGCACTAATACTGTACCTGCGTGTATTTACGGTGAAACCTTCCCGCGCTACAGACAAGGTTGTTTATTGGCGAAAGGTCACTTATTTCAGGCCATATTTCAGCGGCTGTGTAAAAGTGGACGTCACGTCCGATCCAATCTGTTGATGATGGAGGTCTTGACGTGAGCAGGACAGGTCTTCTTCATGGGTCTCTCGGTCTTTCGCTCTTTACGATGCCTGAGAGTCCTGACGTCTCCCTGGTGTGAAAGGAAAGGTTGGTGTCTCCTCCGAGCCGACAGCTGTCATGAGACCCACCGGGCTGGAGATCCAGAGCTTGTGAGAAGGTGGACGGGGTTCGTGATCACTGCTGAGTGTGACGGGAAAGTTAGCATCGCTTGGAGACTCTTCTATTATTTATCGTAATATAGTTATCGAGGAAAAAATGGTTGAAGCTGGAAGAGTTGATATTTAGAACATTTTTTGTCCGTATTTGTTTTTGTTTTTTAAGACTATTATTTTTTTTATATTAAGTTTTTACAGGTTTTATTTTGCGACAGGAGTTGACTTTGCACCATTGAAGTATGTTCATCAGCATGTCTGAATTTGACTTGAGGCGGCGCCGATTGTCCTCATTTTTTTGGGAAATCAAAAAAATGGTCACCCTATTAAAATGTGTTTGCAATAAAACATTATTTTTCCCATTCATGTTCTTTATCCTAATTTATTGTTTTACCATTGGGGCTGCTGCAAAATGTACATTTCTCTTTGTTGAGACAAATAAAGGTTTTCTTCTTCTTTCTTCTTCCTTTTCCTTCCTCCTTTCTCCTTCTTTCTTCTACTTCCACATTCTTCTTCCTTCTTCAGAAATATCGAAGCGTCGTCAATTTTCACACGTTTGGCTGACATTAGCGTTTGGTGGTGTGTTCAAATGTGATCTCAGCAAATTGTGTTTTTCTCTTTCCGATTGCTTGTTTTGTTGAACTGAGCTGTTGTATTGAATCAGGTGTAATGAGTTTAATGATGTGGGTGTGGTCAGATAAATTCCGTGATGGCGTTCAGGTGTTGAGAGTGAGTGACGTCAGGGATGTGATTACTCTACAGGTGCTGACGCTTCCATCCAAAGTGACTTTACAATTCAGCAACTTCCTGCTTTCCCTGGGAATTGAACCTATGATCTGGTGTTCAAAATACCAGCGCTCTACACACTGACCTACTGGGAATGATTGTCGAAGAAATGTATTGCGGTGCTTTTAGACGTAGTGGTCCAGGCGAATTTAACAGAATCTGCCAACAGGTTGTAGGCCCAGAGGAAGCCTGAGATTGCCAAGTCTTATCCCACTGTGGAAGTTTGAGGACCACGAGCAGATACAAGCCGCTGGTCACGAGACTCGACAGCTTCTGTTTAACAGAGACGAGAGGAACTAAGAACTTTGGGAGATGAAATGTTTGGGTCATCATCGACTACAAGGATTAAGAGACACTCTTTGGAATCCACCTGATGCCGAAGAAGACAGTTGAGGATGGGTGAAAACTAATGCGCCCTGAGAGACTCTAATCAAAAAGAAATCGCCCTGAGAGACTAATATCAAAGCAAAGCCTCGTACCATCAACTTTCTTAACTGATTATATATATCGATGGCACTGAGACCGCAATCACGGCTTTTATCGAAACGCTGGTGAAACTCTAGGCGATGGCTTGCTGGTACAATGGTCTTGACGAGACTACACGAATGAGAAGGTGAAGCCACAACGGCTGATGTTTGTGAGATGTTCTTCCGAAATCGAGGATGTTGAAAGTGGCGCAAGAGCATCAATTGGGCAGAGAAGGCGTCGACGCCCACGGTGAGATGGTGATAAAGATCGAGCGAGGACACGAGCATCAACCTGAAGGGCTTTCTTGTCGACTGCGGGGCAACTTCACACATGGTCACGGGTCAGTTGAGACGCTTGATGAGAGCTTCAGGCCGGGTGAGCGTCGCGGTGATACCGAGGTAAGTCTGATCAAATCAAATCAAATTGAAATGTATTAGTCACGTGCATATGCATACATGGTACGATTTATAGCGAAATGCTTTATAACAATCGCTCAACTTCTTTTAACAGTAACACAAAATACAATGGAAAACAGAACAATAACATAAAATGCAATATGTATACAATATGAATATGATAAAGAAGAAGAATTCAATAAAATACAATAGAAATACAACAAAATACAAACCATGAAGTAGAATGAGATTCTTGTAGAAATGTATAATAAGATGTGTAATAAAAGAGAAGAGCTGTAAGTGTCGGGTAAAAGTGTCCGGGAATATGAAGTGACCATACGAGTATCCAAATGTCAAACGTATAAGTGACTCGGGTGTAGACTGAGAAGTGAAAAGTTCTCAGCGGTGAAAGTGGTGAGTAAATGAGCTTTGTTGCTTTACTTAAGCATTTTTGGCGACTTTGTGTTTGTACTGAGTATTAAGTAGAAGCTCTACAAGTACTCTACAAGTTCTACAAGTACTCTCTACTTGACTACAGTTTGTGATGGAGTACTGATCTTGGAACTGATCACTTGTGACTTGTAATGGAGTCATTTTTACAGTAGGGTATCTGAACTTGTTTTACCTGGTGGTTTAAAATGATTAACTTTCAACATGGCTTCATGATTTCCCTGACTGGTGAACACACAGGTTTGGTGTTGTGAACCTCATGATCCACTAAGATAACGGCTAGAAGGAACCTTCGTTTATGATGTGGCCTAGTGGTCAGAGAGTTGGAGGTTAGAATCCCGGACCAGTAGTTTTACAACTGTCCTTGAGCAAGTCACAGAACCTCCTCGTTCTTCTCAAAGTTCTTTAGTTTCTCCCCAAAATGTTAAATTGCGTTTCAAGTGCTGATTGTCTCGCCGTCTCGTATTGGCTTGTCGGAGCTCAGGTTCCTTGTTGTGCTTGCGAGCTCCTGTAGGGACGTTTGCCAGTTTCTGTGTGTAGTTTTTAGTTGCTCATCTTTTAGAGCCGAGTTCTAATGCCCGACTTGCCTACATCTTAACTCGCCTACGCACATGTAAAGGTCGGGTCATCGTCAGGTGTTGACAGCGCAATAAAGTGAATAGTGGTTCTTCATGAATGAAAAGCAAATGAGGAATTATCATTTTGCGCTTCGTGGTTCTCCGAGCCTGACACCCAGCAGGACGCCTGACCTTCTTCACGCTGTTTCCCTCTGGGCTTTAGCAAATGTGTTATTGAACCGACTCAAAACGCAGAACAAGTCTGGCCGAGCGTGGCTGCTAAGAGCGGACTAATGGAAGCTGAGGAGATGCTGAGTTAACTAATGGTGATTTACACGGCCGTGTGCTGGGCCCGCTTAAGTTCTTCCTCAGCTTGGAAACCCTTCAAAATCATCCAACTGTTCATTGCCGTTATGGTTTTATTTTGTGTGTGAGCAAACCTGGTCCAGACTTTTTAACCGTTCTAGCGGCGGAACAATTGCGGTCTTTGATTAAACGAAGGTCGACTCGTTGTTATTGATCGGGCTGAACTGATCGACTAATAGACAATCTTTGGGTCACTGAATTGACGAGCCACGGGAGGTCGGGGCCGAGTCACTATGGAGACCACACTGGGTCTCTATGACAACCACAAAGGCCTCACGTTACCTCACCAATGACCTTGTCATTCGCGTGGCGATTATATTGATCACATGTTCGGCCGGACCCCAGCTGACGGTTAAGGAAGGGTCTCGTTGCGGAGTCTGAATTTGTGATCCGCAGATCGTGAGTGTTATTCAGGTTGTGTGTCTGAGGCCTGAGGGGACATGTGTGATTTAGGAGGGTCCCCGAGGCGAGGCTGAACCCATCTGTGACGCTCCTCACAACACTCCATTACTATGCCCAAAAAAATCAAACTCCAATTTCTAAGATGTTTTTTTTTTTTTTGGCTTGCAATCTTCACATTTTTGTTCGAAACTTTTGTTTCTCGTTGCATAAGTGTGTTTACGCAAATATAAGCACAGCGCGAATATGGTTTGCAGATACTTCAGAATAATAGTTTTAATAACCTTTAATAAACTTCAGAACAACCTTTTTAGTCTCTACACAGCGAAATGTTATGAAGTGAAGAGAAGGTCCAGAATGGAGTATTACAAAATAAAATGTATTATTATTTTTATTATTATTATTATTATTAAGAGTGATTATAAAATGTTCTGTTTGTTTTCAAAACTCTCTTAGAATTTTGTTTTAACTAGAACAGCAGCTGCAAATCACACTCTCACCAGCCAATCAGAGTAAGGGCCGCCCAGAAGTCAAAACGAGAAAATCTGAAATGCACAAAAAAAAATCTCCAACAAAAATGTGAAGATTGCAAGTGAAAAATACAATTCCAAACAAAAATGGTGAAGCACATGTATCGTAGACATTTACGTTTGATATTTTTGGCCCTAATCTGACTCCCTACATTACTGCTTCTCCCTTCCCTTCGCAGGCTCTGGCTTTTGAATGATGATGGCGCTTGTTAATTTGTGTGTGTGTTTCTGTATTTAGCACAAAATAGGCCCCGTAATGCTAATTTACGTAATGTTTTTAGCTCAAAGTTGGGCCCTGCTGTGTACTTGTGGGGTCTTTGTCTAGGGCCCCACAACTTTGAAGATCTTTTTGAGGGTCGAGATGTAATTTTAAGGCAGAGTTTAAGACTGAGATTTAGAGTAAAAGGGACATTTTGATGCTTTGGCTTACAGTAAGGAGAGCAAAAACTTGTTTTTTATGAAATATATTTAAGACATATTTTTCCTTTTTTTAGACAAAATCACTTGCTCCTCTTTTTGTGAGTCGCTTTGGATAAAAGCGTCTGCCAAATTACTGTACAGTAAAGTAAATTAAAATAAAGTATTTTGCATGTAAGTCAATGGTGGGGCCCCAGTATGATATAAATGCAAGTGTGTGCGTGTGTGTGTGCTTCACAGACGTCACACAGTTTAGAGATTTTCTCTCCTTCAGTAAAGCGGAGATGTATTTTCCTCTAGAACACACTCGGTTATGATGAATGTGCGCTTCCAGAATAAAAAAAAACATTCCATTTCCTAAACAACTGTTTCCTTAGACAGTTCAATATTTCTCCAATTGAAGTTGAAGGTTCCTGCTAATTTGCTTTTTTCCCCTCAGTGTGATGCAGTAAATTAGAATGATCTCTCTCTCTCTTGTATCTCTCTTTCACACCCACACACACACAAACACACACTCTCTCTCTCCTCTCTCTCTTCTCTCTCTCCTCTCTCTCTCCCCACCCCACACACACACACACACCCACACACACACACCACACACACACACTCGCATCTCTCTCTCTCTCTCGCTCTCTCTCTCTCTCTCTCTCTCTCTCTCTCTTCACACACACACTCTCTCTCTCTCTCTCTTTCTCTCTATATATCTCTTTTTCACACACATAATACACACACTCTCTCTCAATCTTTCTATCTGCATTTGCACACCCAACTATTATTTTTTCCCCTTTTTCTGTATTTTTGCTGGATAAGTTCTGAAGTATCAACTTCATATATGTGTTCTTTAAAGACCTTCACGTATACAAACACACACACACACACACGCAGACACAGATAACATGTCTCTCTGTCTCTCTCTCTCTCTCTCTCTCTATGATGTCTGTGGCTCGTCCGCCCCAGGCATTTCATTTTCAACCAGTCCATCACATTGGTTCCGGTCCATCCGAGAGATAGATGCCTAGTGTGGGCTTTAAAATAGAATAATGTATACATAATTCATGGCGTGCCGACCCTAGAGCCTCTCATTAAACTTTATGTGGCAAATGGGGAAGACAGCCACATATTAAATGTTTCTCCTCACTCACAGATTCACGCATAATGATATTCGGGGAAACGGGGGGGAAATTTTTAAGATTGAATTTGCCTGATTTCCTCCACCGGCCGTTTTGGAGAAGCGGCGAACGATGTTTCCCAGTTGGAGGAACTTTCTTTGCTTTCACTCGAGCGTCGCTGGAACTCGACCCGGAGCTGCTAGAAATCCCATTAGTTGCTCGGTTCGAGTGAAGAAGATTTGCCTCCGTGGCCGAGTTGATGCTCGTTTATTATCTCATGACAGGCCGGGGGAGCGTCGACATGTGGCCCGCGGGCCGGAGTCAGGAAATACATATTAAAAGTCTGGAAATCTATGGTGTTGTCGACAGTTTTACACTTAATCTGAAGCTTCGTGATTTTGTTTGTTTTACGGTCGTAAGGTTACCACACGTATCAGCGGTTCATTGTACTGTTCAATGTAACCGTTCATTGAAAGTTAACCCACCTCTTATATTTTCCCAGTTTTATAAGTTTAAAAGTATTTGAACTTTTTAAAGAGTATTTTTCACTTGAAACTTCTCCTGCTTGGCTTATTTGGTGTAACAATCATATAAAAAATATAATGATTCAGTTCACGTATTTGTAACACTACACTACATGGTTATATTACAAAGATACTGTTCGGTCAAATTGACCTGTGTTAAAAGTAAAAAAATAAAAAAAAACTTTTGAGGAAAAAAAAGTATTGTTTCACTTTGAAACTTCTGCTTGTGTTAGTTAGTGAATTCTACAAAAAAAAAAGTTTCAGTTGACATATTTGTAACGCCTACATGTTTTTTTTTTTTTTTTTACAAAGATAACATTTGTTTGATAAAATTTTTTACGCCATCTTTAGCTTCAATGGCTATATTAACAAAGATAACATAATAGCAGGGTTAAGATTAAATTACCGTAAACTTTTCATCGAGCTGAAAGACTTTGAGTGGGAGTTGTCATCCATGTTTCGTTGGTGTTCGTTGTACTGCCTTTCTAAATGTGCATTCTCAACAGAGGTGTAAAGTACTTGAGTACACTTTAGGAATTTTTAAAAATTTTGTAAACACAATATATATACAAATGTATAATACAGTTGTTATTATTATTATTATTATTATACATTATTAATTCTTAA
>QKNR01013864.1:146564-168348 GCA_028031935.1 Paedocypris micromegethes | reverse complement strand
AAAAGTACAACAAACGTGTAAAGAAACTGAGAGTAGTATTTGTACTTGTATTAGTACTTGTACTTTATTGATTGCGTGAATTTATTGGGACTGCGTGAAGCAGCCGCTGTCTTGAAACGACGTATCTTTGATCTTTTGGTTTGGTTTTAAACGATCATGTTCCTCGCAAGTTCCTCAGATGTTGCATCATCCAGTTGTAAAAAAGTAACTTCTTCTTTATCAATTCTTTATCAGTGACACGTGTCGTTTCCCCCCCCCACGTTCAGTGTAAAGTAGACAACGAGGTTCGTTCTTCTCCAGAAGTTTGCCGCCGCACATCTGCATGTATGATTCATCTCCCGCGAACTTCACAGGCGAACCCCCCGCAGCCCGTTTATCTCGGCCGCGCGGATTCAGGAGGAGGGGAAGACGACAAACTCAAAAAGCCCGGCTATCTGACATCTCAGCCAGCCTCGCGCGGAAAGTGAGACGGTAATGGAAGCGTCACGGGAAGTTCGCGGATGAACTGGTGTCGCAGCGGGGGCTCCGCTCATGCTAATTAAAAATGGATTCGCACGCTCGGCGAGTCGTTTACCGCGCTGGCGAATGCAAATGTCGACAGCTCGGAGAGATCCGGACACGCTGGGACGAGAAGGACGGAAATCAGCAACGACGCAGCGCGAGCATCGCCCTCTACAGACAAGTTTAATTTCAATACATTACACTTAGCGTGTCGTCTGTCAGTCAAACCTGTGAAGAATCTCGTTTTGTACATTTTTAAGTACAATGAAATTTGACGCTTTAGCGGTTATTTTCTCTAAATGTGAAGCTCAATAAAACGTGTTTTAGCGATCACTTTCTCTAAATTATGTATTTAATAGCATATTTATATAGTAGAAATTGAAGAGGCTCAGCGCATTAATAATGACATTTTGTATTAACAGAATTAGGAGCGCAACGAAACACGTAGTGACTCGGGGATCAAAAATGAGAACATTTTTTTTTTCCGTTCCTATGATGTACAAATATAGTCAACTCTAATTTTAAAAGGGTTCCTCACATTTTAAAACAAAAAGCAAATATATATATATTTCCATATAAAAATGTAATTAAAATATCAAGTAACCTCTATTTAAAATTTTTAAATACATTTGTATTCATCTTTTGGTACAACTGCTTTTATTTTTAATGCATGATTAAATACAAAAAAAACATTATATTATAATTAATATTATAATTATTATAAATTAATAATAAATACTAAATACAATAATCANCCCCCCCCCCCCCGGGCCGCGGTCAAATTATAAGACGTTGACCGGTCCGCGACGAAAAAAAGTTTGGGCACCACTGCCCCACATGACCTGCGTCTTCCATTACCCTCAGACCTCCAGCGCTTCCAGACGCCTGGTCTGCACAAACACTTGGGTTTCGCCCCCCCACCATTGTACGACTCTTGAGTTTCCTTCAGTCTCCATCGTCTGTCCCGCTCCCAGAACACACTCACGGGCACTTATCGGCGGGGATTAGATGTTGGCCGGGCTGGGGCTGGATTACTCGAGTGTGCCGGGCTTCAGGCGCAGTCTAAACAATGTGGAGAGCTGATGAAACGTGAGATCTCGAGCCGAGCCACACACCGCGAAGACCCCACTCGCTCCCGAAGAGGAAACCCGATGCTGGCCGGGCGGCTTGTTCGCACACTGGTTAGTTCCGCCTGGCTTTAGAGTAGGGTTACCACTTTTACTACCCAAGAAATATATGGAGGCATAGGGGGCGGGGCTTCACTTCACACACTGGCATCGCAACTTAGCATGTGTTTTCGGTAAAGTACGTTCACCGAGACTCAAAATTTTACTGCCAAAAAAATGTAAGGACGCATAGGGGGCGGGGCTATGACAATGACTCTGGCATTGCAATTTAACATGTATTTTTGTACGTTCACCGAGACTACTGCCAAAAAATAAAAGGACACATTGGGGGCGGGGCTACGACGATAACGTCTTTTCACATGCTGTCATCACAACTTTAACATCTGTTTTTGGTAAAGTACGTTCACCAAGACTCAAACTTTTACTGCCGAAAAAATGTAAGGACGCATAGGGGCGGGGCTACAATGATGACACTGGCATCGCAATTTAACATGTATTTTTAGTAAAGTACGTTCACCCACACTGCCGAAAAAATGTAAGGACGCATAGGGGCGGGGCTACAATAATGACACTGGCATCGCAATTTAACATGTATTTTTAGTAAAGTAAGTTCACCCAGACTGCCGAAAAAATGTAAGGACGCATGGGGGCAGGGCTACAGTGATGGCGTCTTTTCACACACTGGCATCGCAACTTAACATGTGTTTTCGGCAAAGTACGTTCACCGAGACTCAAAATTTTACTGCAAAAAAAAAAAATTAGGGACGCATAGGGGGCGGGGCTACAAGGACGACATCACTTCACACACTGGCATCGCAACTTGGCATGTGTTATTAGTAAAGTACGTTCACCGAGACTCAAACTTTTACTACCCAAAAAATTATAAAGGACGCATAGGGGGCGGGGCTACGACGACAACATCACATCGCAGCTTAACATTTGTTTTCAGTAAAGTAAGTTCACCGAGACGTTAGAAATATACTGTCTACAATTGAAATGCTGTCTGTGAGAGTAGTGTAGGGTGATTAGTATTACTAAAATTACTAATTATTAATATTACTAAATATTACTAATATTAGTATTACAGCGAATTAGTATTGATTCGCTGCTTTTAAAAAAGTGTAAAATACGGGACAATAGCCGCCCCCTAGTGATTCAAAATGGGACGCGCAATTTCAATCTCAAATACGGTACGATTCCATATTTTAAGCACGGCTAGGACGCGTAGAAGATTAGAAGCACGTTTGTGTTGGAAACTCGCGTGTGTTTGCATTTTTGCTACGTTGTTGTTATTTATTTTGATTTTTAATTTTTTTTATTTTTAATTACATTTATTTTAATTCAGCCAGAAACAAAATCGCATTTTGTAAATTTATATTCGCATAAATACAGTGTTTGTGGTTGTTTGCACCTTGTTCAAAGTGGCTTCTTTAAGTCTCAAGTGCCATTTAAGCAAAGCAATTAGTCCGCAGCTAATGCGGAAAATGTCTACTTGCTAAGATTAGAGGTTAATTTAGAGATTAAGTGCAATGAGGTTCGTCTAGATTTGAAAAAAAAAAATCTCGGCACCCCTACAATTAATTTTTTACAGTAAGTCATTCACGTTCATGTTTTTCTTTCTTTCTTTCTTTTTACATATCTGTAGTACTGGCTGTTGCTATGCAGTAGTTTTCTACAATGTGGAACCAGTCAGAGTTCTGTCTGTCTGTCTGATTGTGTGTGTGTGCTCGCGTATTTACACGAATATAAGCACCCCTTATTTTCTCATTTTAGCGGCTCAAAAACGTGGGTGGTGCTTGTATGCGCTTATTTCAAACATGCATGTAAATAAAATAAAACCTCCCATTTGTCTATTTTTCCAGTCTGTCTGGAAAAGCTGTCTGTCCGCAATTATGAAAACCGGAATACGCCCATATATGGACATGGCAAGTAGATTCATAGCACCCCCTGCTGGAGATACACTCTACTACATTTGGAAAAAATATTTCGTTCTATTTTGCATCTATTATCCAAGTAAAGAGTCACAAGTTAGATTTGTTATAAGTTTCTGGACCGATTGAGGGTTTCTGGAAGGTCAGAACACCAAGAAAGTATTTATTTTGTGTCTGAAAAATTAGGTGGAGCGCTTCTATTCACGTAAATACTGTAATGGCATGACGACGAGAACTCTTTATTAATTAAATTAAATCGAATTAACAATGTTAATGACACTATTTTGCATATGCTTTTATACAAATACCAACATCATTTTGCAATTGTTGTTGATTTATTGTGAATAAAAACGCTTTGACCCCTAATGACCTCTGCAGTCACGACGTCTGAGTTTAATTTGGATCGTCTATTCGCCGGCGGGTCTGCGTTTTAAGTTTATAAGTTTGAACTGGGCATCTCCTCAAGCGTCAGACAGGCATCAATATGCGACTGGCACGACGCTTTTGTGTTAATGTCAGGCCGACTCCAGACATCATGATCAATGGGCGGATCAATGTGGGAACGCCGTGCTAACCATTCGCCGTCCTGAGATGTTTGTGCGCTTGTCGATGACTCGATATCTGGTTTTCCTTTGGTCTTGCCTTTGCTCGGTCGTCATTGATGGATTCACGTCTGAAACTCTAAAATGTGGAAGTCGGCCCTCGACGTTCTTGACTTTCGATTGATTCGTCGTTTTGTGACACGCCTCTTTAGCCGCTCATCTGATAAATAGAACATAAAGAGCGGGAGAATACCTGCAATGAACCAAGAGAAATGTCACATTTCGTCTCTGGTGTATTTGGGATGATTATCTGTCATAAACGTGGGAAAATGTCTATTTGTGTCTATAAATCTAATTTTAATGCGCAGTTTGATGAAGTTCATTATTGTTCAAGTTCAAGTTTATTTATAAAGTGCTTTTCTTAGTCGCAGACCAACGCAAAGTCGCTACACAGTTAATTCTAAATAAATATGCAGGCAAAAAAAGAGTCATTAAAGCATAAAAATGTCAATTTTTCTTCGTTTACCAAAGCAAGGAGAAAAATACACGGTGAAATAAAGTAATCAGTAAATAAAAATATCAATTACGGATGAAACAATATTGTACAGTTTAGTACAGTTAGAATAGAATAAAATTAAATAGAATAAATGTAACACAGTGTTACAATGAAACTAGTATTGCGACTTCGTTTGGTGCAAAAAGAAAGATCAGATAAAAAGCGGTAAGATATACACACTGAATAATCAATAAAAATAACTACAATATATTAAAAAATGGTACAAAATAAAGAAGGGTTAGGGTTATAGAAGGGTTGTATACAAGAACAAAGAACACAAGAAAAATTACTATTTACTAAACAGAGTAATACACTTAGTAAAACATTTACTAAGTTACTGTACAGTTATAGTTCAGTACAGTTTACGTTTATAATAGTTTGTGTTTTCCATTCTTATTGTTAATTACTCTACCATGTTATCGTTTTTTGCCCAGTTTGTAAAGTAGTAGTTTTGTCGTTGAGTCTGTACTAAGTAAAATAAAAACAAAAATGCAAGATAATAAGAATAATACATTTTATTTGATGGCGGCTTTTCTAAACACTCAAGGAGACCTTACGGACATGTAAACATTGAAAACACATTGTAAAAACAGACATAAGACATAAAAAAAACATAGACATAAATAAGCTAAGAGAATATTATAAAATCACTACTAAAAGTAATACTGAGAAAAATAATACGCATTTTTGTAAACGAGAGAGTTTACCGTTCGACCGTGTCGTAAAATTACAAGATGCTGTAAATGTTCGTTTTTGTGATTGACTTTGCGTTAAATCGGGTTTTCCTGCCTTTCAATGCGAGTCGCTTGTCATTTCGTCTTTCTCACGGCGATCACAGAGAAGAGTCGGAAGCATCGAATGGTTGAATATAAGGACACGCTGTTTAAACCCCTGGATTTAGAGGCGGTAATGACGCGGTAATGTCCTGAAGTCATGAGCTCATGAGCACTAATGGCTGGATCGTGTCCTTCATCACTTCCTCCTTTCCCACTTGTTTGGTCCCTTTATGATCCACAGACCGAATCGCTGTTAATATTCAAAGAATGTCCATTAACCAGATTAAACCCTCGAATCTATTAAACGTGACGGAGTGAGGGAAAAACTCTGCGGTGATGCAGAATTAGCTCAATAATCATCTGTAGCAAACTGACGAGACAAATTCAAATTTTATTCGTCACATAGATATTATACGTGGTACAACATGTGGTGAAATGTGTTTTTGATCGTTCATGTAAACATAGGGATGGGGTGAATATAATAAAATGTGCAAAAGGGAAATACAATGAAATGACGAGAAAAGATAGAAATATGATAAATCACAGTATATGAAATGTGAATAAAAATACACAAGATAAAGATATGTCAAGATAAAATGCAATTAAATAATGTAAAGAAAAAAAAAAGTTAAAATACAGTAAAAACCCGAAAAAATCTACATTGAGACGTGTTTCTGGATGGTGGACGAAACACAGGGAGAACATCCAGTATCCTCACTCTTGCCCCGCCCACTCTCACCTGATTCGTGACTGTATCAGCCAATCAGTTGTCCGCAGATGGACAGATAAACAAATAACAGTTAAATAATATTTTTCGTTGTATTTTTTTATTTATTATCCAAGTAAAAGAGTCACAAGCTAGATTTTTTTAAAAGAAGTATTGTTAAGAGAAGTTTTTAACCTCTCTTGCTCCGCCCACTCTCACCTGACGTAGTGATTTTATGAACCAATCAGTTGTCTGCAGACGGACAGATAAACAGATTTTTTTTTTCTATCAATTCATCTAAATAATTGATTGCAAATAATGTAATGCATAATTATTATCACATATGAATATGTATATTTGCATTATCATTTTATTCAAACTTTTACTTTACTGCTGGCAAATCCAAATAGTTTATTATATGTCTGCTACTTTTGTTCCCAATTTTATTTTTATAACAGTTTACAGTTTTATTTTACAAACGTAGGCGACGTTTTTCGCGTTTTTGTTTCATCGGCAGCTGCGAGTGGAGTCGGTGATGTCATCACGATTATCACGAATACGTCGCAAATTGGGGCGTGGCAATATGCCGTGGGCGGAGTCTGAGCTGGTTTGAGTCGGACAGATTGAGATGTTTCGCGCGGTCCTCGCGGAGGCCATACATCACACCGACTCTCCTCCACAATCAATCCTTCACTCGGGCGGCGACTCATTTATCTCACTTAAGCGAATTACAGCGCCCGCGTCCACACGCCACTGAGCCCGGCTGCTTTCCTGTTTGCGCCTGTTGTTCAGGAGCGCAGCAGTGTTCATTTAGTCAACGACACTTTTTCCCTGACGAAAACCAAACGAGAACTATAAAAAAACTCCCGCTCAGGGACGAAAACTATAACTACATTTATTGACACTTTCGTCAACGAATAGAAACTAAACAAAAATGCCTTTCGTGACGACGTCCAATCAGAATCAGAGCTTGTGGAGGAAGGCGGGTGCAAACGCAGAGAGAACCAATCAGGACACAGAGTCTTTCAGCTGCAGGAATAAACAGGGTGACTCAGTGAGCTGGTGAGGGAGTTATAGAGGCGATATTATAATTATAGTTATAACGATTTCTGCGGCAGGAAAAAACGCTCAGATATATGGATTCGTTTTACATTCAACGCCACCTTAGGAAAAACTTACTGTACACGCGTGTGGAGCAACAATCACGGGCAGAAACACAACACACCTGAAGCGCCATCTGCTGATGAAACTTCTGTTTTTTTTTATGAAACCGTATTTTTTATAAATGTGGTGCAATTATAATATATTTCAATTTTAAACGGTTTGTTGAGGTTTCATTTTTGAGAATACATTTATTTGGATTGAATGGAAAGTTCATAAAAATAATAAACATAAATGTTTTTCAAGATGAGATCTTTGTATGTATTTAATATGTTCACAGTGAACTACGTATTCAGATTTCTCAGACATAGCAACTTTAGTAAACATTCAGAATATATAGCACTTATATTTTCGTTGACTAAATCTATACTGTCATTTAGTCGACTTAAAGGTTGTGGTATTTAGTCGACTAAAATTGAACTAATACTAAATAAAATTAAGATGACTAATTTGGGACTAAAACTAAACAAAAAACCATATATTTCCTACATACGGTCCTCGTTGCAATTAATAACGACAGAACGGACGACGTCATGCGACCAATCCGAGGACATTTGCAATCCAGTGTTTTGGGAACTGTTTTGGGAAATTAGTACTGTGAAAAAAAAACAAAATAACTTTTAATATTTATTGCACAGACAACAACTGGCCAGCAAATAAGTCTAAATAGAAATTATGCTTCTTATGGAATGTAACAAAAGAAAATTAATAAAATTCTCAAAAGTAAACAGTTTAACAAGACGTGTTCTGCGCTCAATATAATACTTAACAATGTACCACGATTAAATAACAATAACAGTAATGTACACATGTCCATCTCTTCGCCTCATTGCTGACTCCTGCTGGGCGAGCGCTTGTATGTCACCAATCGCAAAACTTACGTGTGGTAAATTATGGACATTTAATCGAAGGCCAATCACGTTTTCAGTCGCACCATGTGCACAGACACACCCCTCACCAGTTATGTCCCGCCCCCTGAACACACCCACCAGGTGGGTGTGACAAAAGACAAAATAGTAATGCAGAATTTTTGTCAGTAACAATAACGGCGGACAAAGTATTTGCGTTAGATTACTCGTTACTGAAAATAGCAACGTTGTTTATTTCAAACGCCGTCATTTCCGTCACTGCGTTATTCCATCCGACCGCCCACAAACTTGTCAACAGCCCCACAACATTAAAACCTCGAAATCAAGCCCCCGAACGAAAAGTCGTAAAGTTTTTCCATCGCTCGCTTCTACGCGGACGCTCATCAGCATTCAGATCCACGCGAACCAACAGCCGCCGCCGTGTTACAGCGCGTCATAAAACTCCAAAATGGCAGATTAAGTGTTATTTTATACGGCCTCGTTAATTTGAAAAAGGTCAGCGGGAGATATATTTATTTGAAGAAATACGAGCCGACACGTTTTATTAGCGCCGCGCAACAGTGACTGGCATTTGGGCGAGTCAGACACGCCTCACTGCAGCACTTCCTGTTTGTGATCCGAGGGCGATTGTTCCGCTATTCCGATTGGTCCTGACAACGTAACCTAAGGTCTTTCTCTTTTACGACTCTAATGATAATCGTATTTTAAAGTGATGTCGTCTGAAATGTGTCGTTCTTTACGGTGGAATCAGATCAGCGGCAAAAATATCAAACGTAAATTTCTAGGAAGCGGACGAAAGTGCCTCACATGACACAGGTCACGACCTCAGACGCACTTAGAGCAGCTTCTGCGTGTAGCTGGTCAATATTAGATGATGTAAGAGCAGCTCTTCTCTCAGACGGCGTCTGGTGTCACTGCTGATCATGTGACCCTGAGTGATGCCACTGTGTGTGACCACTCTCTCTCTCTCTCTCTCTCTCTCTCTCTTTCTCTCTCTCTCTCGTTCCCTCTCTCTCACTCACTCTCCATCTCTCTCTCTCTCACTCACTCTCCATCTCTCTCTCTCTATCTCTCTCTCACTCACTCTCCATCTCTCTCCCTCACTCACTCCATCTCTCTCTCTCTCTCATTATCTCTCTCGTTCTCTCTCTCTTTCTTTCTCCTCTTTCTCCCCCTCTCTCTTCCCTCTTTCTCTATTTGTTTCTCTCTCTGTCTCTTTCTCTCTCTCTTTCTTTCTTTCTCTATCTCTCTCTTTCTCTCTCACTCTCCACCTCTCTCTTTCTCTCTCTCTCATTATTTCTATCTCTCTCTTTCATTCCCTCACCATTCTCTGTCTCTCTTTCTTCTCTCTTTCTCCCTCTCTCTCTTTCCCTCTTTCTCTATTTGTTTCTCTCTGTCTCTTTCTCTCTCTCTCTCCCTCTCTCTTTTTCTCTCTAACCCTCTTTTTTGTCTTTTTTTCCCCTCTTTCTATGTTTCTCTAACTCTCTTTCTCTCCTATTTCTTTGCTTCGTTTCTATAATTCTCATACTCATTTTCACACTCTTCATACTTTTTCTTTCTGTCTCTCTCCCTCTTTCTCCCTCCCTTTGTCTTTTTTTCACATGTCAACAAGCAAGAAACGCATCTTCTTTTACACAAATCTTTCTTTCTTCCTCTTTTTCAGTCTCCAGTCTTTCTCTGTCTTTCTTTTTTTCCTCCGTCTCTCTCACATGCACTCTCTCTTTCGATCTCTGTACCTTTCACATTCTTTTAATTGTCCTTTCATGCTTTTACTTTCTCTAACTCTCTCATCGCGTGAGAAAGAGTTTTCAGAGCTTTAAAGTAGGAGAATGATGCTGATGCTGCGGCTGATGATGATGATGATGCTGATAATGCATCATCATAACCGTTTTTCTTTCTTTTTTTTTCAACATCACATGATCGAGTCACAACCCTAAATCAAGAGGGAACAGGATCAATGCCCTGCACTCATTATTTGTCCCTGCTTTGTATTGTAGTTAAGCAATTCCCATCCGTTTCACCTTTAATTCCCGTTTCCATTCGTTTCTCGCGCTCTACTTCTCCCCGAAAGGCAATTTCCCCACCGGCGGCGGGATCAATCTCCATCAGGTCTCCCGGGGTCACGTCGCTCCGTCACACGGGCACAAACAGACGATCATGGGCGCCCGTCACGTGAGAGCGATCGGCCCGGCCGCAAATGAGATTCAAAATTATTCAGAGCTGATTTCAAAGGGCTGATTCCATAAATCCTCCTCCTCCTCCTCCTACCTGTGTTCTCCCGGCTGGGCGGAGTAAATAAATCAATGCTTCTCTCCCAGCGGGGGCGACATAAATAACCCGCAACACTGCCGCTGCTTGTTAAGCCAGGAAATGATGGCAATGACGGATCGATGGCGTGGCGGCGAATGCCAAAGCGCTGGTGGTTCGTGGAACATCTCACCTCGTACGTCTCGCTGGTTCTAACTGAGACTCACTCTCTCTTTGTCTCACTCTCTCTCTCTGTCTCTCACACTGTCTCTCTCACTCTCTCATTCTGCCGCCCCTATCTGTCTCTCTCTCTCTCACTCTTTCTCTCTCTCTCTCTCTCATTCTGCCCCCCTTCTCTCTCTGTCTCTCTTAGTCTCACTCTCTGTCTCTCTCTCTCTCTCTCTCTCTCTCTCTCTCAATCTCGTTCTCTTTTTCTTTGTCTCACACTCTCTCATTCTTTCTCTCTCTATCTTTCTCTCACACTCTCTCTTATTCTCGCTCTTTCTTTCACACTCTCTTTCTCTCACACTCTCTATCTCTTTCTCTCACACTCTATCTCTTTCTCTCTCCCTCTCTGTCATTCTCTCGTTCTCTCTGAGTGAGTAACTCTCTCGCGTCTGGAGAAGATGTGAGCTGGTGTGACACGGCTCTTTCTGAAGAACGTCCTGCTCAGCATCTCCTGTCTGGTCCAGCAAGCTCCATCCTTTCTGACGCCCGCATGGCAGCGACTGTCCATACTTTCACTTTGCGTATTAGAGTCGTCTGCAGATCCACAAACATGTCCGTACCATCACTCTTTCTCCTTCACTCTAAATACGGAAGGGACATCGAGCAGCAACTGTGTTCTGCCCGGTTGGTTTTAGGTTTTTTAGATGATTGTGACTCTTTTCGCAAAATTTCGGTAATTAGTGAAAATCTCTCCTCGCATTTACGTGTGTGAGAAGGATTGAAGGCGTAACCATGAAACTGGGAATTTTATGGAAACAGAATAGTGGCAAAAATATCAAAACGGAAATTTCTAAGAAATGAACAAAAATGCTTCACATTTATGTGTTTTTGTTTTGCTTGCAATCTTCGTTTTTTTATTTTTTTTTTCGCTTCGAATTTTTTGTTTGTTAATTTTTTTTTTAATACACCACCGATCAGAGTAAGGGCCACCCCCACATGAAACATGGGCTAGAAATCCAAATGGGAAGATAAAAAAACGAACCAAAAATCCAAAGCGAAAAAAAAGTTTCAAACGATAATGTGAAGATCGCAGGTGAAAAATAAAAAAATCAAACGTAAATGTGAAGCATTGTCGTTTGTTTATTAGAAATTTCCGTTTTATAGTTCTGGCCCTAATCTGATTCCATAGAATTCCAGAGGTTTCCATGTATTTACTTCCAAAACTAATTATGCGTATTTACGCAAATTTAAGCAATCCTTTTTGCTCCAATTTAATATGCTCAGACACTTGCGCATTTTTCAAATATAATCGCCCTTTGTTCCACATTTCAAGTCAGAATCCATCACAAATAAAGCTAATTATGTCTTTATGTAGAAGTTGTGTCCTCTTTTCTTTCTTTACATAGACAACAACCTGCAAATATGCTTTTATTGGCTTAATAACGCGTTACTTGTCAGTGGCTGAATAAAGTGTTATTACTAAATACTGAAATACAATACTAACAACAATCATTATTATTAGAGCAGGCAGAGACAACAAATTAAATACTAGCCTAGATCAGCGCTAACAGCTAGAAACAAAGTCCATAGGAGGACAAAAGCGTCGGAGCGGGAACACAACGGTCGACAACGAAGAGTCAAAACCAGGGAACAAACACAATCAAAACGCTGGGTCTGCTGCACAGGGCTAAACAATGCTGCGCAACCATGATCATCGCGTGGTGTCTGATAAAGAACTCGGCTGAAAATGGCTGACTTAAGTGAAAAGGCTCATGGGAGGTGACCCGCTGAGGATTCTGGGAGGTGGAGTTGCGATCACTACAATAGATTTTTAAAATCTGTTATTCTAGTAAATCGAGCCATAAGTTTGTAGTAGTAGTTTATTGTCATTACAGCATTGGGGTAATGACAACATCGTAACGAAATTTGGGTTTATGATTAAAAAGATGTTGGGTTGGGTTTGAACGAAATTTGGGTTTGTGATTAAAAACATGTTGGATTGGGTTTGAACGAAATTTGGGTTTGTGATAAAAACATGTTGGGTTGGGTTTGAACGAAATTTGGGTTTGTGATAAAAAGATATCTTGCGGCTGAAAAATCAGGGGAGTGCTTATATTCGCACACATACGGTAAAAATTGTCATGCTCTTACCACTGCGGTAATAATACGTTTGTATATCTTCCGGAAAAGAGAGAACGTTTTTGTCCGCTTTCCCTCTCCAGCGTTCCATAATTCAGCAACAGACAATCATAACCGATGTGATCATGAATAACGGCGAAACAGCGGGGCGTGTTGATCTACGGCGCATCCTGACCGACATCATCACCCGCGTCCGCTGGCCACTGCATGAATAACAATTATGCCGCGAGTAAAAGCAATATTTATTTTCCGCGTTCAGCGGCGATGTTTTATGCCCGTGTTGGCGACAGGAAGGCCACCGTCCTTATCGTCTTGGTGCTGATGGATGGCGCGAGGGAGACGGCGCGTGCAGGAAGACGCATTAAATGTCAGGAGGCTGAACATGGGCTTCGCTGGACGGAGTGGAGGACCTGACCTTCAGAACGAGAGGAAAGAGCTTCTAATGCCGAGAACGTTTATTACTCGTCAGCCACGAGAAGCCAGACTAGGCTCGAGTAAAGCCAGACACTAGTTTGATGTCAACATCTTTTGGAGAGAGCAACGAAAGACAGAACAACGGCGTGAGAAAGAGAGAGGGAGAGAAGAGAGCGACTGTGGAGAGAGAAGAGAGGGACATGAGAAAGGAGAATGTGATAGACAGAGGATAGAAAGAGAGAGTGGGAGAGGAAGAGAGAGAGACAGAGGAGGTAGATAAAGAGGAAGAGAGAGAGAAACAAAGGAGAGAAAGTGAGACAGAGGATAGAAAGTGAGGGAAGAAGATAAACTGCAATGGAGAAGTGAAACGGGGAAGTGAGAAGAGAATGAGAGAGAGTAACAGAGGAGAGACAGGAGAGATAAAGAGAGGGAAAGATACAAATAAAGAGAAGAGAGAGTGAAAAGAGAGAGAGCGAAACTGGAGAGAGACTGGCAAGAGAGATGAAGAGAAAGAGTTTTTTTCAGGGAAAGAAACAAACAAACAGAGGAGAGAAAGAGACAGAGCTGCTCGTTGGTGATGTGCAGAGAAAGAGGGAGAGAGTTAGTGAAGAGAGAGAGAGAGATTGAAAAGAGAGAAAGAAAAAGGATAGAGGGAAAGAGACTGGAGAGAAAGAGAGTGAGAGAGAAAAAATGAAACATTGGAGAGAGAGGTCCATAGACAAGAGAGAGGAAAATAGAGAGAGAGAGAGAGAGAGAGAGAGAGAGAGAGAGAGAGAGAGAAAATAACAGAAGAGAAGGAAACAAGCAGAGGAGAGAGAAAAAGACAGAGCTGCTCGCTGGTGAAGTGCCGAGTGACGCGCAGTTCCACTTCTTGGCACAAGGTGGCGAGACTCATCACATAGTAACCAGAGAAACTCTGTTCGAATAAAGTCACAATAATAATCACAATAATACCTGTGAATAATAACTCGCTCTTGTCACAATGTTATCAGTTCCAAAAGAACTTCCATTTGTTGTTCTCGGGAAGAACAGTAACATTTTTTTGCTGCGGTCAGCATTTTTTTTTTTTACTAGAAAAATCTCCCAAAAATTCTTCAAAATCAAAACGCCTTGTGCTTTTGTGCCAATCGCGGGCAGTTAATGGGATCATCTCGCGTGTCATCTCGTGGGTGAAATCCTGCGAGACAATCGAGTAAAAACGCAATTACTGCGCCGCTACTTTTCATCGCCCTCCTTTTTTTTTTGCTTTAGTGCCTCTGTAGACTAATTAGCGTGTGTGTGATGTTCTTCTGAAATCCTAATCAGTGTGTGTGTGTGTGTGTGTGTGTGTATGTGTGTGAGGCATAATAGGTCACATCACACCGCCAAGTCCCAGACACTTACTCGCTTAATTACGCCGCTCATTTGCATAAACAAAGTGGACGCAATTAGCGCATAGCATCCCAGCTAGCGCAAACAGCCTCAAACTTTAGCTAGTGAGACTCTCGCTCGACCCAACACATCAGAAGACGCTCAGAGAGGGGAAAGCGAAGTGTTAATGGTGGTGTGGGCGGGAGGGGCGGGGTTTGCGGAAACAGACGAGATTGGCTGTATTCCCCAGAAAGCATGGCTTCTGTTTTCTGCTTTAGCTTCAAATAGATTGCGTTTAAGATTGATTAAGGATGACACTAATGTATCCGTAGCCGGAATGTACACAGCGGCGGAATAAACGTAATAAATTGCCCGGCGGAGAGATATTGGCATTGTGTGGCGCTGATTTCAGAAAGCGCGGGTGGATGAAAGTGAAATCAGGTGTGTCCATAATGCGACGTGACAGCTGCAACTTTAAGTGATTTTAGCGGCGGGAATTTTCGCAATGCGATCTTAGTCTCCGCCTACGCACAGACACGCCCCATGGAGCCAACGAACAGACGGGTTTGGGTTTGAGCGGGTTTGGGTTTTACCCGCAGATAAGGCAAAGCAAGGCACGTTTACCTATAATTGTACAATTTTAACATTTTGTACACGTGGCAACTCAAAGAGCTTTTTGGAACGTTTCAAAAACACTAAAAAACAAGCGATAACACAAAAGCAGATAGAATAAAAATTATTTTTAAAATAGAGAAAAAAGAGACTAGATTTGAATCTCAGAATGTCAACCTGCACCACTGTATTTTTTCGCAGTTTTTTAGTTTTAGTTCAATGTTTTAGTTCTTTGCAAGTATAAAACATGTAAGGTCCAAAGCTAAATATTTCCGTTTGCATGAATGTTACAAATGTTAAGATTAATTACAGCTGTGTTTGATTGTTCAAATTTGTCGTAAACGATAAGCCACTCTGATTGGCCGATGCCAAAAATGGGCGCATGTCCGTTTGCGGAAAACTTCGTTATAGTAAAAATAGATTGCAAGGTAAAATAACAGGTTTGTTTTCATGTTGATATTTTGCTCAAATTGCTAATTTGTTTTGCACGTACGCCAAACCTAAATGTAGGAAAACAATCATTTGTAGCTACCAAATCAAAATGCAATCAAAATGTAGCTACCAAAAACAATCGTGCAAAACTGAGTTTTAGGGGCGTTACAGATAAGCTTAATGAAAAAATGTAAAAAATTTTCCTTTCGTTGTGTGTTCTCGCTGATCTCGGGTAAAAGAAGCCTGGTGAGAAAAAATGGAATAGTTTTGTCTGCGTTAATCGGAGTTAGAAAGTATAAGCAGCCGAAGTGGAGAAGAAAGAAAGAAGAAAAAAAAGAGTTTGTCAACATGGCCACTAGGGGCAGTATATAAACTGTGTTTTCCATTTAACCATCCAAACCAAGTTTTACACACAAACCAGGAGCAGTGGGCAACCTTGTACAACCTTAAGTACACTTCTCTACCACCAGTGTTGCAAAGTACTTGAGTAACTTTACTTGAGTATTTTTGTTACTTTGTTCTTGAGTATCAAAAATGAAGCAACTCATACATTTGTGATGGAGTATCTGTATCTTTACTCCACTACATTTGAATGGACACTTTTCTCTCGCTACATTGTGTCGGCATCTTCGTCTACCGCGGTTAAATTCTGGGCCGTATAAGGTGTTTCTATATTCTCTCTCTGTCTATATTCTATATTAATTTCTATATCAGAAAACAAACCTCATAAATAAAGAGTTTCTTGTGTTCCTCATTTCTTGATGTTTTTGAGCCTAAATTCAGTACGAGTAAAATACTTAAGCTCTTGTAAAATTGGATACGACTTTTACTCAAGCATTTGTAGAATTTGTGATACTTGTAATAGAGACGTTGCTTAAAACCTCAGTTTTACTTTTTACTTGCAGTAAAACCTCTAATAAAACACCCTGACGTTGTAATTTTCAACCCTTCCGTCACAGTGGCGTTCTACTAGAGGTTGTACGGTTCTTCAATAAACATAAAACTGAAGTGAATTGTGGGAAAGGTGGTGCAGTTAGAGCGAATGCTGTAAAAAATGTACATTATTGTGCGGCATCACTGCGACTGTAAAAAGAAATACGGTATTTTTGCACTCAGCCCCTCCCAGTCCTGGCGTGATGTGCTAATGAGGAGACCCCGCCTCCTCGTCAGGTAGCTCCTCCTCTCATCTCCAGCTCAGACTCACTGCAATAGACAGAAAAAAAGAAAGATCTGCTCCCCAAAGCCGCAGAACGCGTAGATTTGAGCCGCGTAAATTATTCACTTTCCAAGGTTAATGAAAATATGCTAATGAGCAGTGGGGGGGGGGCGATATGAAATTACAAAGACAAGCTCCGTCGTAACTAATCACGTCGATCGCTGGCGGTAATTATGTTTGAAAAGCATCGGCGGCGTCAGGTGAGAGCCAAACAACGATAGCACGAGGAAAGACTGGCAACGTCGCTTCACATTACAGTTTCAAAATTGAAATTCAATTCTACCAAAGTCAAGAAACGTCTTTTCTAACCAATGTTGCGGTTTAATTTTATTTTTTCACGCACCCGGTTGGGATGTATTTATTTTTACAGACTGTGTGTGTGTGTGTGTGTGTGTGTGTGTGTCTTCCTGCTTGTTTGTTTTCTATCAGTGTCACCAGACTCACCCACAGCAGGACACACACATGAACTGATAGAAAACAAACAAACGAGCATTTAGACACACACTTATCTCTATACATATAAATAGATAGATAAGTGTGTGTCTAACTGCTTGTTTGCTATATATAGACACACACACACACACACACACACACACACACACACACACACACCGTAAAACCTCTAATAGAACACCACCTCTAGTAGCCATGAGGCATCTTTTAAGACAAATCGTTTCAATTACTCCTTCTTACAACATAACAGGTTCATGTAAATGTTTTTTATGCTTT
Source organism: Paedocypris micromegethes (assembly GCA_028031935.1). Taxonomy (NCBI): domain Eukaryota; kingdom Metazoa; phylum Chordata; class Actinopteri; order Cypriniformes; genus Paedocypris; species Paedocypris micromegethes. The sequence continues at coordinate 150,872 of QKNR01013864.1, read as the reverse complement.
ATTTTAAAGTTTAAAAAGAGTAAGAACTGCACGCAACACATGCAAGCTTCTCATTGGCTCTCGCAAGGAATGAGTTCATCTACCGACACCTCTAATAGAGCGCCACCATAACGGCAACATGAAGAGTTGCAAATTAGAATGCCATGGTGTTCTATTAGAGGTTTTACGATAAATATATAGAGTATATGAAATTAATTATTTTAAATAAATACCTGTGTAAATGTATATTTTGTTTATAAAACTGCACATATTGCACGTTTGCGGGCACATACTACTAGTAGCTTCTTATATATATAATCATATATTTACATACATGCATACATACACATAAACACACACTCACACATATATGCACAAGTATTTATGTATGCGTTGATATACAAGATATGCATATGTATATTATGTAAAATTGTATAATTTGTGTATGTATCTATTTAATACTTGACACTCCTACTGATCAATCTCGGCGCATCACCGTCAGTTTTTTTTTAACCCTTTAAGGCGCGTGAGAGGTGAATGACCTCCATCAGTCACCCAGCCGTCACTCAACCATCATCCAGCACCTCCACCGCCGTTCTTCTCATTTCCCAGCTTTCTCTCTCCATCTCCATCACTCTCCCGGTGCCACCGTCGCTCTGTCTTTCTTCTTCTGCCATTCACTTTCCAATGCGGGTCGCTTTCCTGTCGCAGAGGAACAAGGAACGCCATCTATCAGTCATCGCCAGCAGTAGAACACGTGTCTCTGTCGTGATCAAAAACGCTGCTCATGTCTGGTGGAGGTATGTCGTTTGTGCTGTATAACACGCTGGTTTGCAGTGGTGTAAAGTACTTGAGTAAATTATACTTTACTTGGGTATTTTTGGCTACTTTGTACTTTTACTGAGTATCAAAATAGAAGCAATTAAATGACTTTTTTTTCGCACTAAGGGGAAATTTCTTAAAGCAACTGTGATTGAGTGATTGAGTATCTGTATCTTTACTCCACTACATTAGTGATTGAGTATCTGTATCTTTACTCCACTACATTAGTGATTGAGTATCTGTATCTACTCCACTACATTAGTGATTGAGTATCTGTATCTTTACTCGACTACATTAGTGATTGAGTATCTGTATTTACTCCACTACATTAGTGATTGAGTATCTGTATCTTTACTTCACTACATTAGTGATTGAGTATCTGTATCTACTTCACTACATTAGTGATTGAGTATCTGTATCTTTACTCCACTACATTAGTGATTGAGTATCTGTATCTACTCCACTACATTAGTGATTGAGTATCTGTATCTTTACTCCACTACATTAGTGATTGAGTATCTGTATCTACTCCACTACATTAGTGATTGAGTATCTGTATCTTTACTTCACTACATTAGTGATTGAGTATCTGTATCTACTCCACTACATTAGTGATTGAGTATCTGTATCTTTACTCCACTACATTAGTGATTGAGTATCTGTATCTACTCCACTACATTAGTGATTGAGTATCTGTATCTTTACTCGACTACATTAGTGATTGAGTATCTGTATCTACTCCACTACATTAGTGATTGAGTATCTGTATCTTTACTTCACTACATTAGTGATTGAGTATCTGTATCTACTCCACTACATTAGTGATTGAGTATCTGTATCTTTACTCCACTACATTAGTGATTGAGTATCTGTATCTACTCCACTACATTAGTGATTGAGTATCTGTATCTTTACTCCACTACATTAGTGATTGAGTATCTGTATCTACTCCACTACATTAGTGATTGAGTATCTGTATCTTTACTTCACTACATTAGTGATTGAGTATCTGTATCTACTCCACTACATTAGTGATTGAGTATCTGTATCTTTACTCCACTACATTAGTGATTGAGTATCTGTATCTACTCCACTACATTAGTGATTGAGTATCTGTATCTTTACTCCACTACATTAGTGATTGAGTATCTGTATCTACTCCACTACATTAGTGATTGAGTATCTGTATCTTTACTCCACTACATTAGTGATTGAGTATCTGTATCTTTACTCCACTACATTAGTGATTGAGTATCTGTATCTTTACTCCACTACATTAGTGATTGAGTTCTGTATCTACTCCACTACATTAGTGATTGAGTATCTGTATCTTTACTCCACTACATTAGTGATTGAGTATCTGTATTTACTCCACTACATTAGTGATTGAGTATCTGTATCTTTACTTCACTACATTAGTGATTGAGTATCTGTATCTACTCCACTACATTAGTGATTGAGTATCTGTATCTTTACTCCACTACATTAGTGATTGAGTATCTGTATCTACTCCACTACATTAGTGATTGAGTATCTGTATCTTTACTCGACTACATTAGTGATTGAGTATCTGTATCTACTCCACTACATTAGTGATTGAGTATCTGTATCTTTACTCACTACATTAGTGATTGAGTATCTGTATCTACTCCACTACATTAGTGATTGAGTATCTGTATCTTTACTCCACTACATTAGTGATTGAGTATCTGTATCTACTCCACTACATTAGTGATTGAGTATCTGTATCTTTACTCCACTACATTAGTGATTGAGTATCTGTATCTACTCCACTACATTAGTGATTGAGTATCTGTATCTTTACTTCACTACATTAGTGATTGAGTATCTGTATCTACTCCACTACATTAGTGATTGAGTATCTGTATCTTTACTCCACTACATTAGTGATTGAGTATCTGTATCTACTCCACTACATTAGTGATTGAGTATCTGTATCTTTACTCGACTACATTAGTGATTGAGTATCTGTATCTACTCCACTACATTAGTGATTGAGTATCTGTATCTTTACTTCACTACATTAGTGATTGAGTATCTGTATCTACTCCACTACATTAGTGATTGAGTATCTGTATCTTTACTCCACTACATTAGTGATTGAGTATCTGTATCTACTCCACTACATTAGTGATTGAGTATCTGTATCTTTACTCCACTACATTAGTGATTGAGTATCTGTATCTACTCCACTACATTAGTGATTGAGTATCTGTATCTTTACTCCACTACATTATTTATTGAGTATCTGCATCTTTACTCCACTAAATTTTTGATTGAGTATCTGCATCTTTACTCCACTAAATTTTTGATTGAGTATCTGCATCTTTACTCCACTACATTAGTGATTGAGTGTCTGTATCTTTACTCCACTACATTAGTGATTGAGTATCTGCATCTTTACTCCACTACATTTGTGATTGAGTATCTGCATCTTTACTCCACTACATTAGTGATTGAGTATCTGTATCTTTACTCCACTTTGCACTTCTTTGTACATTTGTGTTTGGACTGATTTTTTGTTCGTCTTTTATCTATTTTGTTTTTAGTTTGTTTGTCCTCAGTTTACAGGGACTTAAATAAAAAGAAAAAATCTAAAAACCTAATGAATAGAAGTATACACTTGTAATACACAATTGGATCACCAGGTGGCAGCAATTAGTCGCTACATGGTGTTTCCAATCCAGTGACCACTAGGGGAGCCGCTCCAAATTTGGAAAAATAGTTGTTTTTTTTTTTTTGCAGATTTAAAAAAAAATTAGTTCTGGAAGTCTAACGGGGAGAACAATAAAATGTATACTTACATTTCTAATGAGAAGGGTTGTCTGGTGGGTTTCTTGATTGTGGCGTGGTAAATTTTTGTTCACCCCTTCCTTTTAAGCATCTCGTGTCTCTGGAGCTACGTCTAAAATAATGTACTTTGTGCTTTCTTACTTATTTTTAAGAAAACTGTCAGGTAAAATCTAAAAAAAACTTTCCTTCAGTTACCCCCCAAAAAAAAGTTAAAACCTCGTAAAAAAAAATGTGAGCCCAAAGTAAAATACTTGAGTTCTAAATTGGATACCTACTCCGGTTTTCTTGGAATTGGTGACATGCAATGGAGTAATTTTTACAGTAAGGTGTCTGTATGTTTACTCCGGTATGGTTTTCAGCTACTCTGCTGGTTTATTTCTTACATTTACATTTCTTACAGTAGCTACGTTCCCGATTCTTTGGTGAAGAGGATTTCCGTTATATATCCCCCTCTGTTCCCCAGGGTCTTGTTTCAATTGTTTGAGCCGCGAATTACTGTCTCGCACCTTTAAAATCTCAGAGTCTGAGCGGTTGATAAATACATCAGCCGACAAAAGTTCCATCAAAAGTTGAATTCTCGTTTGACTTGGGTTTTTCAAAATAAAAGTTCCCAAAAACAAACCGCTGTGATTTCAAAATAAGTTAACAACCAAAATGCACCATGTCACTCACGTTTTGTTGTGCTACCTGAAC
>QKNR01013864.1:121868-144368 GCA_028031935.1 Paedocypris micromegethes | reverse complement strand
TCTCTCTCTCTCTCTCTCTCTCTTGCCATAATACAGGAGAGTTGGCCACTGTATCTCATAATCCACATGTCGGTTAATGAACACGTTTTAACTGATGAACTTGTGAGTGTGTTATCAGTTGTAGCAGACGCGTCGTGTGTGTGTGTGTGTGTGTCAGTAAACACAGCGCCTGCAGGGAGATGAAGCGAGCATTAATGCGCTTTTCTTTAATGAAGCGCTCTGAGCGTGATCGCCGCGGGGGCGTGGCCTTCTCCAGGTGGATCCGCCTCCCTGTCCTCTGACCGGACTCAAACAGCCAAGAAAAACACAAAAAATGCGCTTTTTTCATTTACATTTAAATGGACACTTATTGTTATTTTTTACATTGTGATTGTGCGCAACAAGTCAGCATCTTTTTCTACCGCGGTTATTTTCTCTAGTGGACAAGGTTTTGTTCCGCCATTTTGAAACATTGAAGTGTTACAACTAATGTGCATGCTATCAAATAAAACCTCATAAATAGTTTCCCATTTCTTGGTTTTCTTTACTTAAGTTACTAAAGTATGTAAGTACTTAAGTAATACTCGAGTTTCTTTTAGAAGTGGATACTTTTTGGATACTACTTTTACACAAGACTTCTTGCAATTGGTGACTTGGTGAATGAGACATTTTTACAGTAAGTAAATTGTACTTTCACTCAAGTATGGTTTTCAAGTGTTCAAGTATTTACTCAAGCATGGCTACTCCTTTACACCTTTGATACTTTCTCTTACGTCACTTTCTTACGTCATCGATATGTTCTTGATGTCCACAGGGGGCGCTATACATTTGTCGAACTTTGAATCCTAGTTTTCCGGAACTTTGAAGTTTCGGAACGTCCCATCCACAACCAGAGCGAACGTATATGGACCATCTGTCATCCGAGCCAGCGCGTCCCCAGTCCCCTAAAACCCCGTTTACACCTCACTTTCTTGTGCTAATGAAGGGTCCGGTCAGGCCATGGAGAAGAGGCCTCTGACCCGCCTGTCAGCATTGCTAATGGCCATTGTTGTGAGCCGTGACCTGTGAGCTTCTCACGAGCAGATGGAAGGTCTGACCCCCGCCCTGCTCCGTCAGCTGCCCCGCTCCCAAAGAAACAGCATGACAAAGCAGGGGACCAGGGCTTGGTGGAGGGGGCGTCGCCCTGGCAACCTGTGTGTGTGTGTGTGTGAGTGTGAGTGTGAGGCTCCGGCAGCAGCAGGACACACTCCCATCTGCAGGCGGGGCCGGCCAATCAGAGCGAGGGGGATTAATGCCGTGTTATCGCTGTTGTATCTCGGCGCAGGGATTGTTCTGGTTGAGGGATTTGTTTTTATTTTTTTGCCTTATTTGTCTTAGTCAGATTTATTACGCGTGGTTTTGTAAAAAAAAAAATGTTTTTATATGTATTGAAGCTAAATATTTTTTTATATAGCTATAAAATGTCTAATTATATTTATATTATTTAAAAATGGTTTGTCTCAGTCATAATATGCGTGGTTTTGTAAAAAAGAAACATTTTAAATGTATTAAAGCTATATTTTTTTATAGCTATGAAAATGTCTCATTTAAATATATATTGTAGGTATAAAAGTTCAATATGAAAGTTCCTATTTATATATACACCATATTTATGTGAATATAAGCACCGGCGTCATATATTTTTGACGCTGAAAAACTGGGAGGTGGGGGTTCTTATAATCACCAATTTCAAAATGCTCGTAAATATATATATATATATAATATATATAATATATATATATATATATATATATAAAGTCAGGAACGATTACAAATAAACGTAAACACGTGGTCTTTATTCAAAAAATGTTTTGAATAATGGGATAATCGACTTGATCATTTATAATCGACTTGCTGAATCCTGCTCGCCTCGCTTTCACAAACAGAAGAAGTTTGTGGAACATTGTCAACTTCTACTTTTTGAAATTATTATGCAGATTGCGGTCATTGTGTGCATGATTGTAGCACCGGAAGTGTAGCGTATGGACGTTAGCGTGTGAGCGTTAGCATACAACTTCTACTTTTGCTTTTAAGTAAGTTTTTCAACTTCTACGTTGGCGCCGCAGATGGCTGCCTCGGTGGTTGACACCAAGACAAATTCCTAGCTCTGTATCCACAGAGCCTGGCAATAAACTTGATTCTGATTCTGATACAAATAGCATTGTTTAAAAAAAAAAATTTTTCCACTAGGGGCAGTATTAAAATCGTGTTCTGCATTTAACCGTGTAGTGATGTCACACACACACACACACACACACACACACATCAAATTGGAAGTCCGTGTCTCGCTGTGAAAAGTGTCTCGGGCAATTCCGCGTGTCCGACGCATCCGGCGCTTTAGGAATAATAACGTGATGTTGTGCTGTTCCCGCGGCTCAGGGGAGGCAATCAAGCAGAAACGTAATATCTGCAGCAATTTGGAACATATTGATTTTTATATTCTGCTTTTTGCGGCTTTGTGCTTGTTTAAGCTATAAGCAAACGCCGTGTTTGTAGTTATAAGGCGAGTTCTTCGCTGTAAAGGTGTAAATCGCCTCCGCGAGCGTGTTCTAAATTTGATTACTGGAAATGTGGAAACGTCTCGTTTTTTTCTCTCTCTAATAACCGTCAAGCTCCAAAACAGACTCGTAATGGCCCGTAAAACGACTCCGAGACTGGTTCTTCTGCGGAACTTGATCGCTTTGCATGAGGAACAGACTAAAAGTCATTACAGGTTATTAATCTTGTCCTCCGCTGCGGCGGATCATTGATTCGCAGAGTGTTCTCTAGCTAAAGCGAATCTTTGCTTCGCAGGTTAAGCGAGACGTACATTAACCAACGTTTTAAATACAGCGAAGGTCAGCTCTGACTGATGTGTGCAGCAAAACATCTGGACTGAAGCGGACCATCGGTAACTGTAGCGTGTGATAGGATACCAGCTGTAGCATTGTAGCATATAAGCTAGCACACAAACTGTAGCATATAAACTGTAGCATTCAAACAATAGCGTGTGAACCGTACCGTACAGATTGTAACGCATGAGCTGTCGCACACAAACTTGAGCTGTAACGTTCAAAGTGTGTTAAATAAAATGTAGCTTGTGAAAAGTAGCGCATGGCCCATAAAAATACCAAATGTAGCAAACGAACTGTAGCTTAGAAGCTAGTGTACACACTGTAGCAATCAAACTGTAACATATACCTTGTAGCACTATAGCATATGAAACGTAGCGCTTGAATTGTAGCATACAAACTGTAGCATGTGAACTACAGCATTAAAAGTGTGTAGCAAATGAACTGTAGCGTACAAACGGTAGCTAGAAGCTAGTAAACACAATGAAGCAATCGAACTAGCGTTCAAAGAATAGCATGCTAACTATAGCGTAGAAATTGAAGCGCTATTTGAAGTTCTGTTTGCAGAGAAAGGTATCTTTGATCTTTTCACCAAATCTCCAGAAACCTAATCTCTGAGTGTGTTAACATTTTTAAAGAACAAGTGGACTTTTTTTGTGATCATTTGAAATCCACAAGGGAGAGGGATTTGGATCTTCACATTTCTGCAACGGACTGGGATAGATGTCTTTCATCTGTTTATTCAGGATCTGTCAACTCCAGACATCATCTTCTACGGCTTAAAATCGTACATAGGCTTCACTATTCAAAAACTCAATTGAATAGTCTCTATTAATCTATTTCCCCCATATGTGACAAATGCACTATTGCGGAGGGAACTCTTGCCCATTTGTTTTGGTTTTGTTCACGTGTCCAAAAATTTCGGGAAGAATTCTTTCAGTTTTCTTACACATGTGCTCTTCACCCTCGTCCAATGCTGGGAATATTCGGATGGTCAAATGAGTTAGACACTCCGTTCACCCAGAAATTCTTAATAATCGGCAAAAGGATTATTCGTTTTTTATGGGAAAAGTGATGGCTAATATCTCTCACGTCTACTCTTCACCTGGAAAAATACCCCACACTTCCTCTGGCACTGGCTTTAAATTTGCCTTTAAAAAGGGTGTGAGAACCTCTTTTCTCCTTTCTGGACAGAAAAACGGTCCGAATTTCTTTGAACTGAGGTCCACATGTTACTTATCTATGTTTGTCTGTCTTCTCTGAAGATTTTCTTTTCCTTATTTTACACTACTGCTTTGTGAAGAGTTGATTTGTTTGTGTTTTGTCTAATGTGGTGTTTAAGTCTGTGTTTCTAAAATTCACAATGAAAATAATATTCCAAAAAAAGCGCTTTAACTGTAGCACACAAACTGTTGCTTAGAAGCTAGTGTACACACTAGCAATCGAACTATAAAGTAAAATAAAGTGCAGTGATGGCAATATGGCCACTAGGGACCATCTACACTGTAGCATCCAATGAATAGCATGCTAACTATAGCATAGAAACTGTAACGCTTGATAGGTAGCAAACAAACTGTAGCATGTGAACTTTAAAACACAGAAAATAGCAAATGTTATATAATAGTAAAGCGCCATGTCGAACGCCACACACGCCTTCTCAAATATTTGTTTGCCGTTTTACCCGCATTTTCCCGTCCGTTTTGCCGACAAAGTGTGATGCGCAGGCGTGATGGACCGCGCGCAAGTCAAAGTAGAAAGTAAGCGAAAAAATAAATACCGTATTTTCTGGACTATAAGCCGCTACTTTTTTCATAGGTTTTGAACCATGCGGCTTATACAAAGGTGCGGCTATTCTGCAGATTTTTTGATAATGAAGATAAATACGGTAGATACCGTTTATTTTCTCTTTTTTTCCGACCCATTTTAATCAGCAAAGTTGCTGCCGTGTTAAAATGCAGGTTAGGAAAGGATCTATTTAGTTACATACATGTACATTTACAGATCAAAATGGTTCATAGAGCGGATTCGGCTTATATACAGGTGCGGCTTATAGTCCAGAAAATACGGTACTCTAGAAAAGTAAAAGTAAGCCACATTTCTACTTTAGTTAGGTAACAAAGTAGTATTACTTCGTTACTTCACACCTCTGCTCTCCACCCATTAGACACGGGTGTCCATTTGACCAGCACACACAGCGTCCACGAGCGAAAGCCTCCGGCCAATGCGATAGTAAAGCGCCATGTCGAAAGCCACACACGCCTTGTAGAAACCTCCCGTGAGCCAGCAGATGCCAGGTAAACAGAGAGCCTCCCTGTCTCGAGGGGGGGGGGGCATCAGAGATGGAGCGCCTCAGGGGGACGTCCCGGGACCCTCCTCCTCCTGGAAGCCCGCCATCTGCCACAGCTGCTGCTCGGCGCAACCGCCACTCTAATTGACAATGAACCCAAAGGCGCAGCGATAATTGTGGCTGGCCGCTTTGGCAACTTCAGCGGGTTTCAATTCCTTCCTTTCAGGATTCATCAAGCCCCATCTGCTCCGCTCCCTGTGTCTGGCATCTGCCCCTCCACCCCTCCCCGCCGCTCCTTCCCCTGCTCTGCCTCTTTCTTCTCGGCCCCTTTGGACAGTCCCGGCTTTTGTGGGACGCTTATTAGAGAGTCGCTCGCCGGCTAACCCGCAGAGGTTAACCACACCCAGAGGAGCCAAGCCCGAGCCGTGTTTGTACAATTGCGAGGCGGATAAAGGAGGCTTTGTGGCTCGGGCTTTTCTCTCTTTCACTCTCCCTCGCTCGCCCCTCTCCCCCCTTTTCTCTCCAGCGGGCTAAAGAAGTGTCGTGTGTCGCTGAGCCCCGTTCGTGTGTTTGGAGTGCGGGCCTTCTGCTTGTTCAAACAATCGCATCCGCGGCCAAAGCCTTCCAACTCGCCGGCGGACTTTGTTGCCTCGACGCCACGTTTCGGACGAGTTTGGCGCTTTGCCGCTTGCCAGTGGGATCCTGTGAGAGGGTTCAACGTGGCTTGGGAGTTTCGTAATGGTTTTCGTTTTTGTTTAAAGCGGCAAATATGGTCAACCAATCAGATTGAGGCTCTTGTTTACAAACATTGACATTGATGTAAAGCGCGTTTAAAAATAAAAATCACTCATTTAGGCGTAAGTGGAAAGTGTTCACACCGACACAGCAATGGCTTGGAAGTTTCGTATTGGTTTCGTATTTTTAGTTTGAAGCGGCAAAATGGTCAACCAATCATATTGAAACTCCTGGATTTGATTTGTGGGAAATTAATAAAGATGTTTTAAACTGCTTAAAATTTGAGTCTTTGTAAAATAATGAATCGTTTAGAAATTAAGTGTTGGATTCCACTCGGGTCGGAGTTCTGTGCAGGCTAAGGTGTAAAGAGTAGCTGACAACCTTACTTGAGTAAAAGTACGGCACCTTACTTTAAAAATTACTCCATTGCAAGATGCAAGTCACCAATACCAAGAAGACTTGAGTAAAAGTCGTAAAGTATCTTGTTTGAAAAGAACTGAAGTATATTACTCGAACTGAACTTAGGGTTAAAAAGCACCAAGAAATGTGAAAGACAAGAAAACTTTCATAAACGGGAATTTATTTCCAAATATAGAAATTAAATTTCACACCTCAGTGTTTCAAAATGGCAAAACAAAATGGATTAAAAAAAGAATTAAATTCTCAGTCAAACTCAAACGTCTTCATACTAACTCATGATAACGTGACTTGGCTGATGAATACCATTCAGTACCCACAACATCTTCTGCAGATGGCGGTATCACTAAGAAATTAACAGCTTTTTCATTTCAATTAAATATATATATATTTTTTTATTAAAAATTAAAAAAGATGCCAATTTGTCGCGCACAATCACAATGTATCTATAGCTGTAAGTGTCCATTCAAATTTTGGGGAGTAGAGATACAGATACAAATGTAGTCAAGAAGAGAGTAAAAGTTACAAAGTAGCCAAAATACTCAAGTAAAGCAACAAAGTTCTTTTTCTCTTTACACCTCTGGTCACTTGTGGGTCCATTTACTCAAGTGTCTGCGGTGGCGATGGTCCCGGGCCGATCCCTGACCCGTGTAGGATCAGAGGAAGAGCGCTTGAGAAGTGTCTCCATTAGCCGGGTGCTTCGCCTGGCACGGCGACAGCAGTGGAGGGATCGTGCCAACTGTGTCCGTGCCAGGCTCCTGTCTGGTGTTGGCGGGCAGGACCGCGCGGAACATCGCCAGGGCTAATTGAAAGCGCGGCTCCTTCCAGCTGCTTCGGCCCGATAGAATTGTGTGTGAAAGTGGGGAAATCTGCGGAACCGAAGCGTCGCGCGGGTTTGGTGATTCACTCGGCGCCGACGCGGTTTGTTTGCGCCGCCTGAACATCTGCTGCTTCTGTGGAGCTTCGGCCTTCAGCTCGAGTCTGTCTGGAAGAGTCACGAGAATCACTGTCGTCAGTCTAGAGAGAAGTGTTGGGCAAGTTGGTATATAACAAATTTCTGTAAAAATATTGAACAAAATGATTGAAAAAGAGAGAGAGAGAGAAAGAGTGTGAGAGAGAGACAGATACAGAATAAAATGGAGAGAGAGAGGGAGAAAGAGACACACAGAGAGAGAGAGAGAGAGAGAGAGACAGACAGACAGTGAGACAGACAGACAGCGTGTGGTGGTGTCTCTCTGTCTGTAAGGGGTTAATCTGGAGCTTCAGCTCTTCCAGCTTCTCTGTTTGGAGCGGCTGCATAAATAATAGGAACATCATGTTCGACAAATCACCCGCTGCCAAAATACACTCAGACATTCTGAATGATTCTCCTGAAGCGAAGAGAGCGGCAGTGCGACCTGTGTGTCTGTCTCTCTCTGTCAGTCTGTCTCTCTCTCTGTCTGTCTCCCTCTCTCTGTCTGTCTCTCTCTCTCTGTCTGTCTGTCTCCCTCTCTTTCTCTCGCTGTCTGTCTGTGTGTGTCTCTCTCTCTCTCTGTCTGTCTCCCTCTCTCTCTGTCTGTCTGTCTCCCTCTCTCTCTGTCTGTCTGTCTCTCTCTCTTTCTCTCGCTCTCTGTCTGTCTGTCTGTCTGTCTCTCGCTCTCTGTCTATCTGTCTCTCTCTCTCTCTGTCTGTCTGTCTCTCTCTCACTCTCTCTCTGTGTGTGTCTGTCTGTCTGCGCATGAGTGGGAAGCGAGACTGTCACTTTCTGAACTTCTAATCTGAGGCTGAGACGAATCTTTGACCTTTGGCCTTCAGATTCCCTGCCTGTCTGTCTCTCTGCCCGTCTCGCTCTCTAACTCACGGTTGGTCTGTCTGTCTGATTGTTTAAATTAGGTTAAACTAGTAGGTTAAACGTTTACAAACCGGCCAGAGAAGTAGAGAGCTAAACTAGTGCTGTCCTGAGCTGTGTAAGTGTTGACTCGGTCAGATTTTTTCACACGTCGCCAGTGTTGATGAATGAAGTCTGAAGAAACCTCGTGTCATCAATCAGCTCTGATCCAGACAGCCCGAATATCAGAGCGGGTCTGTGGCTCCGACCTCTGACCCCAGACCTGCTGGAAACTGAGAGAGAGGGAGAGAGTTGAGGAGAGTGTGTGCGAGAGAGATAGAGAGAGAATAAAAGAGTAGGGGAGGGAATGAGAGAAAGAGGAAATTTGGAGAGAGGTAGAGAGAATGAAAGAGTAAGGGAGAGAAAGTTTGAGAGACAATGAAATGGTAAGGGAGAGAAAGAGTGAAAGAGTAAGGGAGGGAATGAGAGAGAGAGAGAGAGACAGAGATGGGGAGAGATAGAGATGGAGAGAGAGAGAGGAGGGTGTGAGGGAGGTTGAGAAAGAGAGAGGGTGGGGAGAGAGAGTATGACAGAGTAAGGGAGAGGGAAAGAGAGAGAAAGAGTTGAGGAGAATGTGTGTAAGAGAGAGTAAGGGAAAGGGAAAGAGAGAGTGATAGAGTTGAGGAGAGTGTGAGAGGTAGAGAGAGAGAGAATGTCAGAGTAAGGAAGAGGGAAAGAGGGAGAGACAGAGAGAGAGAGAAAGAGAAAGAAAGAGTTGAGAAGAATGTGTGTGAGAGAGTATGGGAAAGAGTGTGACAGAGTTGAGGAGAGTGTGAGAGAGGTAGAGAGAAAGAGAATGACAGAGTTTGGAAGAGGGAAAGAAAGAGAGTTGAGGAGAATGTGTGTAGGGTAGAGAGATAGAAAAAGAAAGAGGGAGAGAATGACAGTAAGGGAGAGGGAAAGAAAGAAAGAGGGAGAAAGAGTTGAGGATGTGAGAAAGGTAGAGAGAGAGGGAAATTAGTGCTAAACGATACTACACAAAGTCTTTTAAAGTCATTTGCCGAAGTTACGGTTTTGACAAAGCGACTCGCGCAAGGAAAGGAAATGGAATGACATTGCGTGGCTGGTAAACGAGGCTGTGAAACAGAAGACACGCGTATCCCAGCTGCCGTGACGCCGCTGCTATTTCCTGTTTCGCCGCATGCAAATGAGAAGCTGTTAAATAGCTTTTCGCCGCCGCCGCCGTCTCAGCGACAACATGTCAGAACCTTCATCTGCACCTCCGCGATGTTCCATCAGCGCTCCTCTCCGCCAAACCCGCTGCTAATTACGCGGGAATCTGCATCAGACCGCCGCGCGGTTAGCACGGTTAGCACGGCCGAGCGGCGGCGATGGAATCAGACAGCCAAATCCATCAGCGGCCATCTGCTTCCCTGCCGCCATGACGCCTCTGACACGCTCTGCCCGCGGCCTGTCAGTGGCGATTGTGTAGCCCTCCGTCACACGCAGCCGCTCATTTCACCCAGCGAGTTTTAATTTGCGCGGCGGCCCGCGTTTGACAGGATACGCGAATGGCGGCGTTTTGCTCGTTCCGGCTCAGGCTGCGTTTCTCCACCCAATCAGATGCAAATTTGGAGGAGGTGGTCTGGTTCCAGATTGAGCTTCACTGCGAAACGGTTGTGAGTTTGAAGGAGGCGTGGAAAACTCTAGAAGTAAGACATGCGCTAACCGCTAACTAGCCTCCCGCTATAGCACTACCGCTCTCCAGGAGTGTGTATGCATATGTGTCCTGTGCTGTGATTGGTCAGCAAGCAATACAGGAGGTGTGTCCTGCCTCCAGGTCTCCAGGAGTGCGTTTGCATATGTGTCCTGTGCTGTGATTGGTCAGCCAGCTAGTCTGGAGGTGTGTCCTGCCTACAGGTCTTCGGCAGAGTGTATGCGTGTCCTGTGCTGTGATTGGTCAGCCAACAATCTGGGAGGTGTGTCCTGCCTCTAGGTGTCCATGTGTATGCTTAAGTATGTGTGTCCTGCGCTGTGATTGGTCAGCCAACTATTTGGAAGGTGTGTCCTGCCTCCCAGTCTCCAGGAGTGTGTATGCATATGTGTCCTGTGCTGTGATTGGTCAGCCAACTATTTGGAAGGTGTGTCCTGCCTGCAGGTCACATGTATATGTGAAAGTATGTGTGTCTTGCGCTGTGATTGGTCAGTCATCAATCTGAGAGGTGTGTCCTGCTTCAGGTCTCCATGAGTGTGTATGTGTGTCCTATGCTGTGATTGGTCAACCAGACATTTGAGAGGTGTGTCCTGCCTCCAGGTCTCCATGAGTGTGTTTGCACAAGTATGTGTGTCTTGTGCTGTGATTGGTCAGCCATCTAATAGGGAGGTGTGTCCTTCCTCCAGGTCCACAGGTGTTGGCTCCAGCTCCCGGTGACCTGGAAACGGAACAAGCTGTTAAAATGAACAAATGAGTTGAGCAGTCAAGTACATGAGCAGTATTGTAGATTTAAATTATTTGAAGCAAACGTAGAATCTCAGCAGCTGGACTGACCGCACTTCTCTAGTTTCCGAGTGTGTGTGGCTGAGTTTTTGTTGGTTTGTTGTCACGTTTAAACACACAGGAAGACGGCGAGCGATGGCACCTTCTTAACCCTTATCTCGGTCTTCTATCAGCCAACCATCATCAACGAGACAGAGACTGAAAAGACCAGCTAAACAAGCAAACCTGAGCGCTCATACATCAATTGTTTAAATTACACACAATCACTCTTGCGCGCCGACGTCTACACACTCGCTCGGAATAGCTGATTTGATTAAGTCTCAAGTCCCCATTATTATGTTGGGTAGGTGGTGTAGAATTTCAATGATAATCCATAATGCATGACCAGCTCTGTTGCCGTGGAAACATAAATTCAAGGTTACCAGCTCGCAGACGCACAACGGCGTGAGGCGCTGCTCAAAATGCAGCTCGTGGAGGCGGAGCATCAATCAAACTGTCGCGGACTGCAAAAACGCTGATAATCAGATGGAATGAGAGACAGACGGAGAGACACTGACAGACAGACAGGCGGAAATGGAGCGAGGGGATGTATAGGGGGGAGTGAAAGACGAGAAATAAACAGAAAAAGTGTGTGTGTAGAGGACTAAAGGACTAAAGACGAGAAATAAACAGAAAAAGTGTGTGTAGAACAGACTGGAGAGATAGATGCAGAGCGAGAGATAAAAATGAGAGAGACTGTGAGAGACAAAGAGAGACAGGCAGGACAATGAGAGAGCGAGAGAAAGTAAGAATAAGAGAAAGAAAAAAGACAGACAGGAGAGATAGAGACAGGTCAAAGATAGAGAGGGAGAAAGAGAGACTGTTGAAATAAAGAGAAAAAACGGAAGAGACTGTGCAGCGAGAGATGAATAGACAGAGAGAGAGAGACAGTTCAACGAGAGTTAGATGGACACAAGACAAAGGAGAGAGAGAGAGAGAAAGAAAGAGAGGAAATCAAAGATAGAATGGAAGGGTGAGTTCAAATAGAGATTGATAGACAGAGAGTGAGACACAGAGAGACAGATGAAAGATGAATGGAGAGAGAGTTCAAAAACAGAGAGAGAAAGAAAGAGAGGAACGAGAAAGGAAAGAGAGGAAGAAAGAAAAGAGAGATAGTTAGACAGTGAGATAGATCAAAGATAGAGAGGGACAAAAGACAGTTCAAAGAGAAAAAAAATTGACAGAGAAAGATGGAGAGAGAGATCAAAAATAGAAAGAAAGAAAGACATTTTAAAGAGACAAATGATAAACACAGAGTGAGGGAGAGAAAGAAAGACAAAGAGAGAAAGACTAAAACAGAGAGAAGAAAAGTTCTGAAATATAGTCGGAACTCTCTGTCTCTCTCTCTCTCTCTCTCTCTCTCTCTCTCTCTCTCTCTCTCTCTCTCTCTCTCTCTTTCTCTCTCCCAGCTTGTACTATTGAGCTGGTCAGTTTCAGGCGACATCACTTCAGACTTTCTGCTGGTTGCTGTTGTTGTTGTTGTTGTTGTCGTCTGTTATCTTCTGAGGACAGAGCGAGTCGACCTGAGCCTCCTGCTCGCGGGGGGATGATGGCAATCAATTCTCAACAGAAATGCTCTGAAAGCCAGTCAGCGGACCCCTGTAGTGAAGAGAGGAGGAGAGAGAGAAAGAGAGAGAGAGAGTGTAGATGAGTGTCCGTCTGATGTCGAGAGGAAACAGGGTCTTGCACTTCCTGTGGAGGTTTTGTTTTCAGTGTAATTCCGTGATGGTCTGGAAATGACTGGACACTTCTTCACCTCTCCTGGATTCGTGATGGTGTACGTGTTCTAGATAGTTTTAGAACGCAAACAAAAATTCATGATAACATCAGTCCTGACACACATTTTCACGATGACATCATTCTTGACACACAATTTCACGATGACATCATTCACAATGACATCATTTCTGACACATTTTCACGATGACATCATTCTTGACACAGATTTTCACGATGACATCATTCACAATGACAAAACCATTTTCTTGCCACGTTTTCACGATGACATCGTTTTCAATTACACATTTACAATTGTCATCATTCATGACATGAGTTTTCACGATGACATCAGTCATGATACAATTACACAATGACATCATGTGGCATGATTCATGACACAAGTTTTCACAATGACATCGTTCACTGTGACAACATTGTTGACACACATTTTCACAATGACATCATGACACATTTTTACAAAAACATTTTTCTTGACACGTTTTCACGATGACATCATTCACAATTACATCCTTTTTGACATCATTCATGACATTGATTTTCACAATGACATCATCATTCATGACATAAGTTTTCACAATTACAACATTCATGATACATTTACACAATGACATCATTCACAGTGGCAGGATTCATGACACACATTTTCACGATGACGTCATTCATGAAACATTTTCAAGACAACGTCATTCTCGATGACATCATTTACAATGACATCATTCACAATTACATCCTTTTTGACATCATTCATGACAGATTTTCACAATGACATCATCATTCATGACACAAGTATTCACGATGACATCATTCATGATACATTTACATAGTGACATCATTCACAGTGGCGTGATTCATGATACACGTTTTCACAATGATCATTCACGATGACATCATCCACGATGACATCATTCCTTTTTTATGGTTACATCAGTCACGATGACATCATTCATGACACACATTTTCACAATGACATCATTCACAATGATATCATTCACGATGACATCATTCACAATGACATCATTCATGGCACACCTTTTCACAATGACATCATTCACGATGAGATCATTCAGCATGACGTAATTCTCGGTGTCGGTGACCTCATTCACAATCAAAGACGGAATGGAACTAGAAAGGCGTAGACAGCAGGATTGTTTTAAGGAGCGTGTTGAGGAAGTCGGCAGGTCTGCTGTGGTGCTGGGGGTCTCAGGTGGTTCCAGAAGGATTTATATTCATAAGGTTCTAAATCCGAGGAAATGGGGGTCAGTCTGACGGAGGCCACTTTATCAGGAAACCAAAGAGAGAAAAGCTGCGAGTGTCCGCGCTCGCCGCTCTATAAATATTGAGCGTATGGCAGCGGATAAGACGGCGGATAGGACTTCGCGGTAGATAAGCTCCGGAAGATACCGCCCGCCTCCTATTTGCATGACGTACAGTGGGAATTGCGCGTGGAGCGGCGCGAGCGGGCGAAACAAACAAATCCGCATTCGATCATATCTCCAGTAAAGGAGAGTCCGCCAATCACAGGCGTTCCCGCGCTTATCGTAGCACGTCTGACACGCCCGGGCGCGGCCTGATGCTGCACTCCTTCTGCCGATGAATTATGAGATACACAGTCATTAAACACCTCTGTGTGTGTGTGTGTGTGTGTGTGTGTGTGTGAAGGACGTCTCCACAGCACAAGGTCACAAACAAACTCGTCTGAGATCCGAACCAGTAACGTGCCAATGTACGACTTACTGATTTGCATTTTATCGTAATGGTGGGCGGTAAACTGGTGTTAGCGTGTAATAGCGTGTAACTCTTCTTTGGTAAGAACATGAATTACATTTTTGTACGTGTATTTTAACACTTTACTACAGTAGAACACGTTTGTTTCGTTACGACTTTTAAAGACGAGGCATCACTAATCGAACACAGAACTTGTTGAAACAGGCAGTACTAATAGATCACACCCGCGAGCAGCTATGATGTCTGTGTACTGTGTCTTTAAGAGCGGCTCGACTGAGACAGAGAACCGTAATGACGCGCGTGCAGCGTTGTTTCTGCTTATTTATTTTATCAAAGTCGTTTGTAAACGTTTGTTTCACACGACGTTTCACGGATTCAGACACGCTGCATTGCAAGCGCGCAAGAGGGAGAGAAAGAAAGAAAGCGTGACAATGTAAACTCTCTATTCATGTCTTTCTCTCTCTCTCTTCTCTATCTCTCTTTCTGCTTCTGTCTCTCTCTCCTCCTGTCTCTCTCTCTGTCTCTCTCTCTCTCTCTCTCTCTCTCTTCTCTGACTCTCTCTCTCTGTCTCTCTCTCTGTTTCTGTGTGTGTCTCTCTCTCTCTCTCTCTCTCTCCCCCACTCTCTCTCTCTCTCTCTCTCTCTCATTTTTCGAAGGGCAAAAATGTTTTTCAAAAATTTGCCAGGGCTACAACTTTTAAACGATATACTTTATTAAACATGGCAGATGCTTATCTAGGTTACCCCCTGCAATGTACTTTTACAATGACATCATTGACTGTGACAATTCATGACACACATTTTCACAATGACGTCATTCATGACACATTTTTACAAAAACATTATTCATGACATTATTCATTTTCACGATGACATCATTTATGACACATTTTCACAAGGACATCATAACATGCATTTTCACCATGAGATAATTCATGACACACTTTCACGAGGACATCATTCATGACACATTTTCAAAATGACAGAATTCACAGTGGCATGATTCATGACACATTTTCAAGACGACATAATTCCCAATGACATCATCCACGATGACATCATTCATGAAACACATTTTCACAATGACATCATCCACGATGACATCATTCAACATGACGTAATGTCATCTTTCACAATCAAAGATGGAATCATTGTTTAGATGCTGAATCATTATTAAGACTCCGGATTATAAGAAAGGCTTGTTTTTGGAAATGAAAAATAAATGAATAAATAATCAAATAATTTAATACTATGTTTTTTGAGCGGCTTAATGTTTAAAAATAATACAAACGATACTTTGAAACTCAGACATCAAGACACTTCTTCCTACGGGGCTTCTGGGCCAATCAGGGTCTCAGGGCCTGGAGGTGGGACTTGTGCATCAGACCTGTGGCCAATCACAGAGCGGCAGAGATATCACCCACATCCTGAGTGTTTATTCACCAGTGTTACTAAGCAAACCTGAGGAATGGGTTTGAAGAGAAGAATTGAATCGAATTAAAAATTGAATTGAATTGAAAAAGCCTTTAATTGTCCCACTGGAGAAATTTCATGTCACAAGAGTAGAAACAATTTAAATGAATAAACAAACATGACCATAACACATCATAAACACACGTCCAGTCACCAGTTTAAATTTAAATTTTAAGAGAAGAAGAAGAAATGGAAAGAAAACCTTTATTTGTCTTTATATATATATATAATAATAATAAAAAAAAAATATATATATATATACACATGTTTACATATATATTTTTTTATTCATTCACTTTTATATCTATATATATATATTGTGCATATTGAACATGCAGAGTGTGTGCACGCTTTATTCGTCACCCGCAGCCGCAATTTCCTATTAGCGTCTTCACGCGGCGCAGGATTCGATAGCGGCGGATTTCATTAGTCCAGACCTGATTTCCTCGGGGGTCTTTTCCTTTCCACTTTCAAAGGACCCGTCAGCCAATCATCACAGCCGGCCACGCCCACCCCAGCTCGTCAAGGCCTTGGACTCTTCCCTTTCCACGTGATCAATGAAGACGGCGCCTTTTCTATTCGCTCTCCCGCTTCTGTTTGCACTTCTTATTAACATTTAGATAAGTGAATCCCGAGGCCGGGCTTTGGCCTTTGCCGCAGCCATTCAAGTCTCTCCGGAGGTGTTTATCTACGCCTCCTCCTCCTGGGCTGAATGGAGGCACCAGAGGAGCTGGAGTCGGTTTTGTATGCGCGGCCATTATTGAGGTGACAAGATAGCATCTCTGCGGCGGGGGGTCTCGCGGAGGGCACGGCGGAATGGATGGGCCATTCCACCAGTGTTTTGCAAATGAATGAGCTCCAAGGTTCAATCCCCAAACCCCAAAAAAAAAAAACCCACTGCAAAAAATGCACGTGAAAAATTTAAAAAATAATAGTGCTGTCAAACGATTAAAAATGTTTAACTAGTTAATCGCACTATCCTGACCAAATTAATCGCGATTTATGGCGATTAAATGACTAAAGCTTGAAATAATGCATAATAAGGTGTAATATGTAAATTAATGTAAACTCGACACTAAATATACACTAGTTTAAATACTGCAATATCATTTAGTATAATTTCTGTTCAATTTGCAAGATATTTTCTTAGTTTTTTAACCTTCCGAGGTCGAGTCACTCTATTCAAAATAAAACTCACAAAAAAGACTTAGATAATTAATTGAAAGTTTGAAGTGCCCATTTTTATAGGTTACACTCCTAATAAAAACAGGACATTGTGCTTTTTGTAAAAATAAAAAAATAATAATAATAAAACAAAAACTTGAAGCACGTTTTGCCTTCTTTTTGTCAGCTGAAAACAAACTAACTTAATAAATACTTATCACTCTAACATGAAACACGTGTCTTAGAATGTACATAAAGAAATGACATAAAGCTTAGAATGTCTGTTTTTAAATATAAGTGTAAGTAAATACAGTATTGTCTTTATCTAATCCCTATGAATCTACAGTGGCGGCTTGTTGAACAGATTTTAAACGAACAAGTTACGTATTTGCAGTTGAAACGTCTAAATAAGGACAGTTTTATAATAAGTATCAGTTTTAACAAGTCCATTCAAGAACATTCAAAACACCCGGAAATCGATTAGGCTTCTATTTAGGCGCAAAGTAATCACTCTGAGCTTTTGATCATAATGAGCCACACCTGGTGCTTTCTGGGTCTATTCATTGCATTTTCACCAAACCGAAAGTGAAAAAACTGCAACTGTGATTAATGGCGTTAAAAAAAAAATAACTCGATTAAGCACTTAAAAGTAATCGCGTGCGTGGGCTAACTTTGACAGCCCTAGAAAATAAAAAACCAAAATGAGTAAGAAAAAGACGTAAAGTGAGTAAAGTGAGTAGAATGATGGGGTGAGAAAATTTGACTTGAGACAAGACCTATGCTCTTGAAAAAAGCTAAATGATCTTTCACTCTCTATTCTAAGCGAGTTGATTTACCTTGTATCAAAAGAAACAATATTTATCATATAATTTCAAGATATTTTGGCTTGTCAAGATTTTTTTTTCCGCAGTGGGCATGTGGACGACTTTAAGACTCCGCTCGGCCTCAGTGTTCTTTTTGACGGAGACTATTGTTTTGGTTTAGTCGTGGTCTTATGACTGAAATTCCGTTTTTGTTTCAGTCCCAGTTTAGTCCATTT
This sequence comes from Paedocypris micromegethes, assembly GCA_028031935.1. Classification (NCBI taxonomy): domain Eukaryota; kingdom Metazoa; phylum Chordata; class Actinopteri; order Cypriniformes; genus Paedocypris; species Paedocypris micromegethes. Next base: position 126,597 of record QKNR01013864.1, on the reverse strand, counting down.
ATTTTATAATCAAATGTTTTGTAAAAACTACATTATTTTCGTCGACTGAATCACAGTATAGATTCACATGTTATTTGTCACATACTGTACCCAATTATTTTGCATGTGAATTAGATTTAGTCAACGAAAATATAGGCGCTATATATTCTAAATGTTTACTAAATTCAAATTCAAAAAACTTTGTTCCATGGTGGAAATTTTTCAAAGAAATTTTCAGTATAATACATATAAGTGAAAAGTGACAATATAAAACAATAAATAATAGTGTAGATATTGCACATAACAAGAAAAACAGACGAGCTGAACATAAAATGGTCATAGAAAAGTGAAAGAAAGTTGCTTTGTCTAAGAAATCTGAATAAGTAGTTAACTATGAACATATAAAATATATACAACGTTGTCCTTATTTGGAAAAACATTTCTTTTTCTTGAACTTATTTTTATGAACTTTTCTTTCAATACAACAAATAAATGTGTTCTCAGAAATTAAACCTCAACAAAGAAATTAAATACAGTAAAATAAAATAACTTTATAATTGCATCACGTTTATAAGTAACAAATGGTTGCATGGTGAAAGAAAAATAAAAGTGCTGATGGCGCTTCAGGTGTGTTGTATTTCTGCCCACGATTGTTTTTTTACAGATAGTTTTTCTAAGGTCACGTTGAATGTAAAATGAATCCATATATCTCTATTGAAAAAGCTCGTGCCTCTATCATCCTGCCTCTCCTGCCCCGCTGAAAGTGTCCTGATTGGTTCTCTTTGCGTTTCCACCCGCCTTTTTCCACAAGCTCGGATTATGATTGGACGTCGTCACGAAAGTAATTTTTGTTTAGCTTTTATTTGTTGACGAAAGTGTCAATAGTGTAGTTATAGTTTTCGTCCCTGAGCGGGAGTTTTTATATAGTTCTCGTTTCGTTTTCGCCAGGGAAAAAGTGTTGTTGATGAAGACGATGATTTTCGTCGTCAAATTCGTCAGAAAATATTTTGTCGATGAAAACAACACGGCTGCTCGTCGCATTTTTAACGTGAAACGTTCTCCATCTGTCTGGGTTGGTTCTCTTGATATGGCTGAAGTCCGACAGACACAGAAATATACAACTTTAATTTGAGAAGCCAATGAGAAGCTTTACAATTACACAGTGGTGTAGTACTTGAGTAAATGGACTTTTACTTGATTGGAAAATTACTTTACTTGAGTGTTTTTGCTACTTGGTACTTGTGCGGAGTGTCAAAAGTAGAAGCAACAGTTACTCTCTACTTGACTACATTTGTGATTGAGTATCTGTGTCTTTACTCCACTACATTTGATTTGGACACTTACCATTACTCGCTACATTGTGATTGTACGCGACAAGTAGGCATTTTTTCGCAGTTAATTTTATATTTATTTAGTTGTGCCGTTTTGAATGTTAATGTTAAATTCCATTTCTATATTAATAGTAAAATTAAAACCTCATGAATAAAGCGTTTCTTGTTTTTCACACTTCTTGGTGCGTTTTGAGCCTAAATTCAGTACGACTAAAGTACTTAAGCTCTTTTAAGTTGGATACTTTCCGACTTTTGCTAAAGTCTTTTTGGAATTGGTGACTTATAACGGAGTAATTGTTACAGTAAGGTATCTGTACTTTTACTCAAGTAGAGTTGTCAGCTGCTCTTGTCAGCGCAAAGATAAACAACAGTTATATTTTTGTAAACATTTTGAAAAGTAAAATATTATAATGAAAACAGGATCCTACAATAGGACATTTCTTCTCCGTCGGCATGTAAAACGTGTAAAAATCCGACTAATTGGCAAATTTCCGAAAGCGTTAAAATAGCCGCGAGTGTAAGAGGTTCAAGTATCTAATAAGGCCTTCAGACCCCGGAGCAAGATCCAGATGTTTGCTGAAGCAGAACCTCTCTCTCCCGAGGTAATGGCCAGCTGTTGATGGCCAGAGCGAGTGTGAAGCTTCTGGAACAGATGGCCGGCCTGAGGTGTGGATGTTTGAGTCTGTTGATTCGAATACTTACAGCTATTGGGTTCACGATTTAGAAAAAGGAGAAAATGTAAAATGAGCTAAATATATAAAAGGTTAAAAAAAATGGTCTTTAAAGAAGAAAAATGTCCATTGTTCATTGGTGTTCAAAAATTGGGAAAAAGAGTCGGTTAAAAATGTTTGAAAAATGTCAATCAGCAACAAAGAACAATATAGATAAAGTGTTCCCTATAAGAAATGTATACGTGAAATATTGTTTTAATATATTTAAATAAATATTTTCAAAATACATGTGTCTAATACATGGGACATTTTTGAACATGTTTTTGACATATAAGTGCATTTCTTGTTAACAGTTTCATATAAAGCAAAGTTTCATATAAAGCATAGAAGACAGAAAGATTGAAATATATGAACAATAACTATTTCCATGTATTTTAATATATTCAATAAGTAGAAATAGAATATTATCTCAAACTTTACATGTAAATATATTTAAAAAAAAAAAAGGTTAGGATAATGCACATTTACATGTTAAAAACATATTTAAGCTTGAATGTTTCAAATTTTAATAACATTTAAAATATATTTTAAAAGGCATTTTATAAAAGGCATTTTACGTTGCGTCAGATTTTAGTTTCAGTTTTTATGGGGTGTTGTAATATTTTATTTGTAATATTTTAAGCTATCTGGTGTGATTTGACATGTAGAATATGTATTCTGTGTTTTATTTAAGCGTGACATTGTGTACTTAACACTGTAAATTAAGTCGCTTTGGATTAGAGCGTCTGCCAAATGACTAAAGGAAAGTTAAAGTAAATGTTAAAGACTGCGATCTTTCTAGTTTTTAAGTTTGATGGTGGTGATGGTGGTGGTGGGGTTGTTTTTACGATTGTGTCCGAGCGCTTTAGTTCAAACGCTCTCGTAACAAGCCGTGTTCGTTTCCATCGATACCTTTGATCCGTCAGTCTGAAGTTCCGCGACTCATTAATGACGCAGAACAGCTAAACCACCAGACGTGAACCCGCCCTCACCCCTAATAACGCTGTAATGACTGTGTAAGGCCCGTGTAGAAGCTTCTACAACACCGTGTGTGGCTGAGCGGGATGTGTAACGACAGGTTTGGGAGATATGCAGGTCTGTTACAGGAAGTCACTCGGCGGATCCAGGTGACGACAGGAAGTGCTGACGGATCCCGCGCTGGTCCGGCACGAGCGAGACCACCTGTTCCACATTAAGTCTGGGAAAGTTTAGGGTGAAAAGACTGTCAGGGACACTTAGAGACTTGAAGCTAATTGCTAATGCGCTAATGCTAATTCGGTACAGAGTTAATTTTTAAGAGTTTAAACTCACAGTAAAGACCAAGATTCTCTTCCAAAAACACATATAAAGGTTGTTAATCAACATGAAACGTGAAAAGCAAACGGACAAGCTAGCTAACGGAGAAAACGATTGTGTGTTGACACGCTAGCTTAGTCACGCTAGGCTAAACGTGCTTAATTTGCTAAACGTGCTAGCAACTTGCTAAATAAATTACAAACCACAACTTGGGATTTTTTTTTTGTATTTGTGTGTGTAAAAAAGGTAAAATGAATTTCTTGGGAGTTAATTTTTGGGAAGGCACATTTTTTATTTGATTTAATTGGCATAAGGCGCGCTAGTTTACTACACATTTTCACGCAACGCTCATTTGATTTCCACAGCTTTGAGCTACCAGCAAAGTTAGCGTGTCACTAGTTTCACGCGGGTCCTTATTCTTATAGGCTGCTGAGAAGTGGGGGAGGAGTTTAAACACATTCAGAATCAGAACATCTTCACCGTCAAATTATTTATCCGTTTGTAGTGATGGACAACGACTTGCACTCGATATTTAGATACTTACGTTCACCAGCCAGTGAGAGAAAGCTCCGCCCCCACGTGAAACTAGTGCCAAACGTCTGAACACAAACACAAAAATTTGAAGCAAAATGTGAATGAAAAACAACAATGCACAAAAATGTGACAAATACAAGCGAAACAAAAAAAAACACGTGTTACTAAAATGTGTTTTTGTTCGCGTTTTAACAATTGACATGTGATGCGTTTGGCGCTAATCTGAACCTTAAGTGTGTGTGTGTGTGTGTGCGCTGTTTGAACACACGCCAGTTAACGAGCGCTTTCCGCGAGAACTTCACGCCGCGTCCAGTTGATCCGTACGCAGGACTCTAGCGGGAACCCTGCCAGGCGCGGGTCAATCGCTAGCGGGTCTGGAGAGAATCTGGTCAATCAGGAGCTTTTATCTGAAGCTCGATTTGCGTTGGGTTCTTGTTTAAGGCCACGAGGAGAACCGAGTCCGGTCCTGGAGGCCAGACGATTCTGCTGAGGAAATGAGCCAATCACAGTGACCTCTAGGGGCAGCAGACTCACGTAAAGAGCCTTTAACCATCTTCCTGTGTAATGAACGGCGTGAGAACGAAAGTACTAAGAGGAAATGCCGTGTTCACTTCCTCGTGCCGTTTTTTTTTCGGAACGGTAAATTCCGACCCGCTGAAACACAATGTTCATTATTTAAACTGTTTGGTCCAGCTATGCAGTGTGTGCGTGTGTGTTCAAAATGTCACTGTATTTTTCAAAACGCCTCTGGCCTCAGGAGCTGCCCACACTACATTACCCACAGTTCCACATCTACAGTATCTATCTACCTGTCTGTTTGTCTCTCTCTCTCTCTTTCTCTCAATCTATCTACCTACCTGTCTATCTGTCTGTCTCTCT
>QKNR01013864.1:106642-121853 GCA_028031935.1 Paedocypris micromegethes | reverse complement strand
CTCTCTCTCTCTCTCTCTCTCTCTCTCTCTGTCTGTCTGTCTCTCTTACTCTCTGTCTGTCTATCTCTGAATATCTATTATACATATAAAAAAATCTATATACGCATGCTGTTTATACATTTATATACACATATAATTACCTGTATACGCACACACTCGCATATATAATGTATTATTTTCTCCTTTCTATCCATCTTTCTTTTTTTATATACTGTATGCATAGGTGTGTATATGTTATAAGTGTGTATCAGTAATGTTGTATTATGAGCTATATAACACACACACACACACACACACACACACACACACACACACACACGTGTTTATTCTCTAGCCTGTGGCACACGTCTCTATATTCAAACGCTGGAGCCTAAAACACCATTGGATTTTTTTGTTTTCCCTCCCTGAACAGGAAGATTGGTTTAGCGTGGCGTAGCTCCTCAGACAAACAGGAGATAGAGCATTAGCATGACGTCCAGCAGATCTCATCTCCGCACAGAATGAAATTGTCTGGCTTGTCGAGCTGATTTAATGTCGTCTAACAGGTGAGAAGCTTTCCTCCGGTCAAACGCGGTCAATCACGGTTCTGCTGGAGCTTCTCTGTTTAACTAGTGAGTGTCTGGTTTGTGACAGGGCGACGCCCACTGATCTCCAGGAAGCCCCTCCTCCGTGTTTGTTTGGGTTGCGTGACCTGAGGTCAGATCCAATCGGAAGAGTGTCAGTAGTGAAGGTGTTCATTTTGACAAAGATTTGATATTTAGTTTTAGTCATCTTCACTTTTTTTTGTTTTAGTCTTTTTATGTTTTTGTTTTAGTCTAATTTTAGTCGACTAAATACCACTACATCTTAGTTGACTAAATGACAGTATAGATTTAGTCAACGAAAATTTAGGTGCTAAATATTCAAAACGTTTTCTAAAATTGCTACGTCTAAGAAGTCTGAATACGTAGTTAACCATGAACATATTAAATATGTACAGAGATCCTACTTATTTGGAAAAACGTTTATTTTTCTTGAGCTTATTTTTATGCACTTTTCTTTCAATCCAAAAAATTTTTTTCTCATTAATGAAACCTCAACAAATAGAAAATTAAATACAGTAAAATAAAATACATTATAATTGCACCACGTTTATAAGCAACAAACAGTTGCACGGTGAAATAAAAAAAGAAGTTTCATCAGCTGATGGCGCTTCAGGTGTGTTGTATTTCTGCGCGTGAGGGTTTTTTTACAGATAGTTTTTCTAATGTTGCGTTGAATGTAAAAAGAATCCAAATATTTGAGCGCTAGTAGACATTATTGAAGAAGCTTAGCTCACGTCTCTATCCCATCCTGCTTCTCCTGCCCCACTGAAAGCCTCTGTGTCCTGATTGGTTCTCTTTGCGTTTGCACCCGCCTTTCTCCACAAGCCCGGATTATGATTGGACGTCGTCACGAAAGGCATTTTTGTATAGTTTTTTTTATTGACGAAAGTGTCAATAAATGTAGTTATAGTTTTCGTCCCTGAGCTGAGTTTTTATATACGCAGTTCTCGTTTTCATCAGGGTAAAAGTGTCGTTTACAAAGACGACAAAAATATCCCGTCAACGAAATCAACACTGCAGTAGAGCTCCATTCGCCTTGCTCGCGCTGCAAAGCCTCCGGTGGCTTCACGTTCTCGACGTCACGTTCCGAAGCCTCGGATCCGGGAAAACTCCATGTTCCAAAAGCAGTTTAAGCCAAACGCAACACCACTATTGGTATCACAGTAGATCCCGTTACATATCACCGTTATAGTCCAAATGTAAGGTTTGTTCGTGTGGAACTCGTATGTATAGAATAGAAATTAAACTAAATGAAATAAAATCTCGTTCATCGGGGCATGTGAGGGTCGTCTTGCCAGGACACTTTGGATTTGAACCTGCAATGTCTGAGTGGCAGGACCGAGTCCATCACTAGACCACAACTCCATCTGTAGAATAGAATAGAATAAAATAGAAATTAAACTTAATGTTATTTAGTGAATTTTATTTTATGAATTAAATGTTTAAACTAAATAAATAAATTAACTAAACTTAAAAAAAAATTGAATAGAATAGAACCGAATAGAATACAATACAATAGAATAGAATACAATAGAATCAAATCCAATTCCTTTATTGAATGTATCACTAGCAATAAGGAAAAACGTGCAAAAAAGTAAAATGTAAAATCAAACAAGCGAAGGGCAAATAAAAAACATCAAAGCGAATGAACAAATACAAACTATTTCAGATACAAAAGATACAAGTGAACATAATACAACTTGACAAAATATGCAACAAAAATACACAATGTTCAACAGAAACAATATAGAGGAAAATAAAGTGATTATGAGTGAAAAAGTGAGTGTGTCAATCTGGCCAGTAAGAATCGTATCAAAATCGTGGTACATTTAAGTAAGAGTAAGTAAGTAAGAGGCTTTTATTGTCATTGTATGTTGTACAACGAAATTTCTTTCGGTAGCTCCCCGAGTCCAGCAGCAATAAAGATAAATTGAAAACCAGCATGCAACACAACAAACACAATAATAAAGAAATGTAAAGGAAAAATAAACAAACCAAAATAAAATATATCAATATAAAGTATGAAAGAAATATAAAATATAAATATAAAAAGTTACAAACACACAGTGAAGTTACACACACAAACAAACAAACCCGGAGCAGTGGGGAGCCTTAATAATTCACAAATATCCTTTCATTGTGATGAATTCCCAGCAGCAGCAGCCGTCACGTCTGTGAGTGAAAACGGGAATACGAGCAAACGATGCTCTGAGGGCGATGAGGGGAGTGACCGCGCCCGGTGCTTGACCCGCGGCCTCAGATCCTGCGCTATGGGTCAGTGCTCAACGGAAAAACTCAACACGGCCTGGAAATTAGCATTAAAGTCCTTTTGTGGCCCGGATTCCTGCTATTCCGAGTGATGGAAGTCAATAGGAGGCATATTCAGACGCTCCCAGATCAATAGAGCCATTATTCCCGCGGTGGAGAGACACGCTGACCAGAGGAGAGATCACGTCTCAGGAATGTGCTGAGTAAAACACTTTACTACTCCCTAACAGATTTACAGATTATAGATTTGTGAATGGAGGGACAGACATGGATGGATGGAGAGGGAGGTAGGTAGGTAGGTAGTGTTGGGGTAGATAGATAGATAGATAGATAGATAGATAGATAGATAGATAGATAGATAGATAGATAGATAGATAGATAGATAGATAGATAGATAGATAGATAGATAGAGAAAGAGATGGATGGACGGAGAGATGGATGGACAGATGGATGGATGGAGAGAGAGAGAGAGATATGGATGGACAGATGGAGAGAGAGATGGATAGACAGAGAGAGAGATGGATGGATGGATGAATGGATGGAGAGAGAGCGAGAGAGAGAGAGATGGATGGACAGATGGATGAAGAGAGAGAGAGAGAGGGATGGACGGATGGATGGAGAGAGAGAGATGGATGGACGGATGGATGAGAGAGAGAGATGGATGGACAGATGGATGGAGAGAAAGAGATGGATGGATGGAGAAAGAGATGAATGGACGGAGAGAGAGAGATGGATGGACAGATGGATGGATAGAGAGTGAGAGAGAGAGATGGATGGACGGATGGATAAACGAATGGATGGAGAGAGAGAGATGGATGGACGGACGGATGGATGGAGAGAGAGATGGATGGACAGATGGATGAATGGAGAGAGAGAGAGGTGGATGGACGGATGGATGGAGTGAGAGAAGGATGGACGCTGAGAGAGAGATGGATGGACAGATGGATGGATGGAGAGAGAGATGAATGGGCAGACAGTAAGACAGACAAATGATAGACGTGTGGATGGACAGACAGGTGAACGAACAACGGATAGATGGATGGATGGAGGGCCAGGCAGGCAGACCAACATACAGACAAATCGATAAAAATAGATCGACAGAAAGAGAGATAGAAAGATTGATAGAAAGATGGATGGATGGACAGACAGCTAGAGAGATGGATAGATAGACAGATGGATGGACAGAGAGACAGACAGGTGTAACACAGATCAGTTCTCCTCTACAGCTCTACAACCGCCGCACTACCAACAATAGAGGAATTACACGAGCGCCCCCCCAAGCCCCGCCCCATTCACACGCCCTGACAGAAACTCTTTATTAGTGGCGCCGCCCCTTCCTCTCCACGACGCTTCAGTCTCGCATCTTTTGAGCGAAAGCCATTCATACCGAGTGTGTATTTCGCCGTTACGTCCTATCATCTTCTGAAGAGAGTGATAGACGTCAAAACCAGACACAAAAAAGTGATTGGTGGTCGTGATGGGCGGAGTCAGAGAGAATGATGCGTCGCTGATTGAGTCACACCTACAAGAAACCACACACCTACTTACAGTATAATACGCTTCTTCCTTTTCTGGGTCATTGGGATCTGGAGGTGTTATTGAGACTAAGCCACACCCCCTGGATTTTTAACCCTTTACACTGTGTTAATGGAATCCACTGTACTTTTTATGATTTAGGTATAAAAAAAAGATGTATAAAAATGCCATTTTATGTGATTTTTTTTGAGCTTATATGTTCTATAAATAGCTAATTTAATTTTCAAACATGTTATTCAAGAATATTCAAATATGTATTATAGAAAATTATATATATTTAATGTATACCATATTTATGCGAATATAAGCACCTTTTGTTTTTGAATTTTCAACGCTCAAAAACCTATAATAAGTGCTTATAATCGGCGGTTTCAAAAATGCAGGTAAATATAAGCCCCCATTGTTCCATATTTCAAGTCAGGAGCAATCACAAATAAACTGAAACAGTAACGTGCTACAGTAAAGGCTTTTATTAGCTCAATAACAGAAATAAAGAAACATTAGAGACCCAGCCACACTTAACAGAGACAAAATAACACTGGAAGAAGTAAGATTAAACTAAATACAATCTTACAACAAACAGAAACTACAAACCACGGCCGGGTTAGCTTAGCTTAGCGCTGACGGCTACAAACGAGTCCAATGTGTCATCGCAGAAAGAGTCGAAACAGTAGAAAATGAAGAACACGAGCAAGAAGTAAAAAAAAAAATCCAAGGAACAGACACAATCAAAACGCTGGGTCGCTGCACAGGGGATAATAATCCTTCCTCTTCACACGGCGTCAGACAAACAGAGCTTGAAACAATTGCTCTGAGCATGTGCGGAGTCCCACTGGAGAGCAATGGATCTTGGGAAATGAAGTCCTGACCACTAGAATCGATTATTCCAATAAAGCGATATCAAAATGATGCGAGTCACTAGTTACTGTAGGTTTGTTAAATACCTATTCATATACCGGTCTGGGAATATGAATATTAAAACCAGGTGTGAATAAATGAATGAATGGATGACAGGATGGATGTGTGTGGAGGCTTTGCTTTGTAATAGCTGCCATCCATCACTGATGTGTGTGTCAATGTCCTCACACCTAAAAATAATATCGGGAGCTCAGTGGGGAAGAGGACAGATGCTGACGGAGAAGAATGCGCTTAGACAAAAGAACTGATAAGGAAAAAATTTTGTATAAAGGTGTGAGTCGTTGAATATGTCAAAGATCCGCTCTCCATCTTTCTTTCATGTAAATCATCCCTCGGGCAATTTATGAAGATGCTTCTTTTCTACTTTTGATTTGGTGACACTCAGCGTCATCGGGCTAGATAGTCATTACTGGTAGATTACCGTTTTCTACTAGTTAATTAAAATATAAGTATTTAATATTACTTGAGTAAACCATGTCAACAACTGAAATCACAGTGAAACGGATGGCTAAAATCAAACTTTATCTCATTTTACTGAAATAATTACAATATTTTAGCCACCCAATAACACATGTTTTGAGTTTATTTTCACGTTTTGGTGTTCACACTTTTCTTTTATTTTACGTAGCGATCGCTGTACTGCCCCGCCCACATAAATCACCCCGCCCCCGGTAGTATGCGTCTCTTATTCTTGGGCATTAAAAGTGGTTTTAGCTCTTCAATTCCTCCTTGTTTGTTAATGATCAGATGTATCAGTTCACATGTGTGGCTCGTTGGATGTGATTGATTTGCCAATTAATTGTGTTAATTTCCTCCACCTGTCTTGTGTTTGATTTCCACCTACTTTGAGTTTGGTTTTCGCCCATTGTGGCTGTTTTAGTTTTGATTTGCCCCCCAAAAATTTGCTTTTTTTTTCAAATTGTAAAAGTTTGGCTGTTTTCATTTTGTAAAACAAAAGCCCGTCTCGGTTACGATTTGTTTGCCACCCGTGGCTGTTTAATTTAGCATAGTCGTGTTTTGATCCCTCGTGATCGTTTCTGTTCGTTTTGTTTTATTTTACAATTAAAAGCATCTTCTTGCATTTAGATTATGTAAATGTAAAAACGTGTAAATTAAAAGCCAGTCTCTATCCTGGATCTGTCCTCCATAACCAAAAGAACAAATGAGGTCAGATTTGTACTTGCATGATTTTGCACATGAGCTTTTGCTACAACGATGCTAATCAGTTTTATCTTTAATTAGCGCGAGAATTAGACCAATGAGACTTGCATCATCTCCACAATCAAATGGAAGTCACCGAAAGGGCGTGGTCTTATGCATTGACCAATAGGAGTTTTGGGCGGGGCCTAAAGTGATTCTCGCAGGCTGTGATGCTAAAGTGAAGATAACGTTCTACTTGGTGAATAAAAAGAGACATGTATGACTGGATTTAACGAGGAATCATCTCAGACATGCGGTTTAAAAGTTTGAGTCCTATACCTGCGCTGACGTGAGTGTGTTCGCCGTCTTCGTGAATTATTTACGAGTGTGTAGGGAAAAGTGGGTTACGCGATGCTGGAGAACGCTCTGTATTCTCGGCAATATATTCATGGCATTTCATCCTGGCAGAAGCTCCGTTCCTCATAAATGAAAGTGAGGTGGTGAGATGATCTGATCAGACAGATTGACTGACATTTGTTGCGTCTGGAGGGGGCGGGGCAGTTAAAAGGCGGAGCGAGACTTCTGATGGAGAGAGAGAGAGCGAGGGAGCGATCTATATGTGCATATTTAGAAGTCACGCCTGGAATATCCACCACCAGACGTCTGCAATTATATCTGACGGAGCTGCGGATTGAAGGTTCTTCTGGACCTGGAAGCTGCCGAGATGACGGCTCCTTTCATTGATGAGAACTTCTGAGACGCGGATGGTTATAAAGCGAGACGTCCTGGTTGTAAATCGTGTGATTTTAATCCTCCTGTTCTGTTCGTTTCAGAGGAGCATCAATAATGTTCGCGGGTCAATTTGACCTGGGGCCTTTTATTATGCATAAAAGTGTCAGAAACCGAAAAGTTCCTCTAAACAGTGTGTGTGTGTGTGAGTGTGTGTGAGTGTGAGACTGTCTCATTGTTGCAAAGAAACTAATAGTATTTTATCTTTCTGACTCGTTGTAGCTTCCTGTTTGTCTGAAGGGTCAAACTGACCCGAACATTATCATTGTTACAAAAACATGTAATGGATGTTACAAATGTCAACTGAACCATTTATATGTAGATTACAGACACTAAGACAAGCAGAAAAAGTTTCAAAGTGAAAAAATACTTTTAACATTTTTAACAATTTGTTTTTTTACTTTTGACACGGGTCAATTTGACCCAAATAGAATCTTTGTAGCATAAACATGTAGCGTGGTGTTGCAAAAATGTCACCTGAATCATTATATTTTTTATATGATGATTACGCCAAATAAGACAAACAGGAGAAGCTTCAAAGTGAAAGAAATACTTTTAAGTATTTTAAAACTTTGAAAACGGGTCAATTTGACACAAACATAATCGGAGGAGTTGCAAGGTTTACATCGGTAAGCATGTATGGATGGATAGAGAAATTGAGGGATGATTGAGTGAAGAACTGATGCGTATGTGGATGTATTGAATGAATAAAAGAGACAGAGGGAGGATGAATAAACGAAAGTTAATAAAAAAAAAAAACAATGTTAATAAACGAAATAAACATTGCTGTGTCAGTGAATGTATGGATAGATGGATGAATGTGCAGAATAATGGACGGAAGGTGTCAGATAAATAGAGAGAAAAGGGAATGGATGAACAGACGAGTGGATTAATGACTGAACAATTAATTCAATGTGTAAACAAAATAATGATCGTCGAGAAGACGTGAACAATAGTGATGGAGGGATGGTAGACAGAATTTTACAATGAATAATAGTTGATGGACAAAAAAATGGAGTGATGCGTAACTGAATAAAGACTTGGTGGTTGGATGAGTGAGGCGATGGGTGAATGGAATGATGGATGAATGGATGCATTAGATAAATAAGTGATAAAGGGAATGGGACTCTGTTGAACAGACGAGTGGAAGACTGGAATAAGAAATGAGTGGATAGGAAAACAAATGGTGGATGAGCAATTTAATTATAAAAATATGGAGAAGAGTTAGTGTCACTTTCACACTGACTGGCACAATATCTCTCTCTCTCTCTCTCTCTCTCTCTCTCTCTGTCTCTTTACTCTTTAACCCTCTCTCTTTTTCACCAATTCACTTTCTCACTCAGTGACTCGTTCTTTCTTTCTCTCTCTGTCTCACTTACTTTCTTTCTCCCTCTCATTCTTTCACTGTTTTTACTGTTTCCACTTTCTCACTTACTGACTCTCTCTCCCTCTCTCTCTCTCTCTAGCTCTTTCTCTCTGTCTCTTACTCTTTAACCTTCTCTCTTTTTCACCAATTCACTTTCTCAGTCAGTGGCTCATTTTTTCTTTCTTTCTCGCTCATTTTTTCACCGTTTTTACTGTTTTCCACTTTCTCACTTACTGTCTCTCTCTCTCTCTCTCTCTCTCTCTCTCTCTCTCTCTCTCTCTCTCTCTCCCCCCCTCTCTCTAGCTCTTTCTCTCTGTCTCTCTGTCCTTTACTCATTAACCTCTCATTTTCACCAACTCACTTTCTCACTCCATGGCTCATTCTTTCTTTCTTTCTTTCTCGCTCATTTTTTCACTATTTTCCACTTTCTCACTAACTGACTCTCTCTGTCTCTCTCTCTCTCTGTCTCTCTCTCTTTTTCTCTCTGTCTCTCTCTCTGTCTCTCTCTCTCTTTCTCTCCGTGCAGCAGGTAATTAGCTGGAGAGTCGACTCGAGATGAACTGCAGGTATATAATAGTTCCTCTCATCCGCTGGTGATGGTCATCTTTGCACTCGTCCTCCTCCGCTTGACTCCGGCCCCTCCTCCTCATTGTCTTATTTGTTCACAATGGACGCCATCCTGGTGCTTCCCTGTGAGTGAGTCTGCCCTCGGGATGCCGAGACTCGCCGCTCTTCCGGAAAGGTGCGTTTCAGTCGGAACGCCGGAGGCAGAGTTTATGCTCTCGGTAATAAATCAGCGCGAGAATTACACACTGAGGAACGATTGATGCTCTCATTATCTAGCAGTTTGTTTGAAATCGGGACGGGTGTCGTATTTTAAGAAACTTTTTGTTACACGCGTCGTGACACGTGATTCGCTTTTCCATTTCTGGGTCACGGGGTGTTGGAGCCAATCACAGCAACTCTGGGTCTGACGGCAGGACACACCCCCTGGATCCGGGACCAACCAATCACAGAGCAAGACACACACCCATTTATTTTTTTTTTTTTTACTTTTTTGGCTAAATTAAGTTACATTTCTCTTAAAAAAAATGTACTTTCCTTAAATACCTAGAAAAATACCTAGCTTGCGACCCAAAACAGTAAAATCTTCTGGTCAGAACTAAATCTTCTAAGACCTGCGACTTCTGATTATATTTGCACCAAATGTCATTTTCTACATATTGATAACTAGAATCAGTCATGTTGATAACTAATAATGCTAATAAATGTTAATAAAACAGCGTCCGAACATTTGAGTACAAAGGTTACATTTCCCTTTTCAAACGTGTTAACAGAACTAAGTGATAAGACTTTTTTTCCGAATTTTTGAAGTTGTCGCGTTTCGCACGAATATTTTGAAAGCTTCGCATTTCGCCCCGACCGGTCTTACACGTCATGTCAACGTGATTTGTCTGGACCAATTACACGTCATCGTGCCGACTCGCAGCCAATCAAATAGTGTGACGTCATCATTAGTCGCGGGCCGATTTTACACCCGACATGACTCTCGCATGTTTTTCGACCCGGAGGAAACACACGCACACATAAACAGAACCTGTCAAACTGACTTTGAAGCGTCGGCTAAAACAAGTTCAAGTTCAAGTTCATTTATATAGCGCTTTTCTTACTCCGAGACCAACGCAAAGACGCTACGTGAAAAAAAAAGTCTTTAAAATGAGAAATGTCGGTTCTTTATCAGAGTTGTAAAAATTTCGGGGGTTAAAAAGTCAGAGACAGTTAAAAAGGAAAAAATATGGCTGTTGTTGTTCAGACTGTGGGCTATAAGCAGAGGAGCAAGCCAGATCGCGACAGTGGCCAGGAAAAAAAGAAGAAAAAAAAAAACAACGTGCATTTGTGATTTGGAAAAGAAGTCTGGAGCGATTCCAGCTCTTGGCTCCTCACCCGTACAGTAAAGTACAGTAGAGCCGTGGCACAGGTTACCAATCCGATTGGAATAAAACACCCTGGGCTCAACACACTGCGCTTCCCACGTGTGTGTGTGTGTGTCTCCAGATATCAAAGCTTCTGATTGATGCTCCTCTTCCTGCCCTTTGCCACCACATCTGCATGAGGCCTGTAGCGATGACACGCAATCGGCTCCAGTAATCGATAGTTTGAAAAGGGCGCACACACACAGAAATCCATGTCCAGCTTTCTTCTGGTGTCAAGAAGAAAAAAAAAACAGAGAGCTGGAAAAACACAAAGAAGAGAAGAGAGAAAAAGAAAAAGCCCGAGGCGGAGCAATCCATCAGCGCAGGGTCGGGCCTTCAGACTAAACACACTCTCATTATAGCAGGTCACAGACCCACAACCAGGACCAGTCAAACCGGTCAGCGCCGCTGGTTAGTGTGAGGTTCGCTAGAAGTCACGTTCAATACTCAAGTAGAAGTGTAGAGAGCTGGAAAAGACTTCTGCGCCAGTGTAAGATTATATTTGTCCCAGCTGTGGGACAAATGCGCTTTGAGACGGTTAAACTACGAAAAAAACGCCTTAAAAATTATCTTAACTTGAACAAATAAAGGCATTTCATTCATTTCATTCTGTCTGTCTCTCTTTCTTGCTCTCTCTCACTCCTATTCTCTTCTTTATCTCTCCCTCTCTCTGTCTCTCTCTTCTCTCTCTACGTCTCTCTCTCTTTCTCTCTCTCTCTCTCTCTCTGTCTCTCTCTCTCTCTCTCTCTCTCTCTCTGTCTCTCTCTTTCTTATCTTTAACCTTCTCTCTTTTCGCTTTGAGACAGTTAAAATTAACTTGAACTTGAACAAATAAAGGCATTTCATTAATTTCATTCTGTCTCTCTCTCTTGCTCTTATTCTCTTCTTTCTCTCTCCCTCTCTCTGTCTCTCTCTTCACGTCTCTCTCTTTCTCTCTATCTACCTCTCTCTCATCTCTTTCTCTCAAGCTCTCTCTTCACTTTCTGTCTGCCTGTCTGACTCTCTCTTACTATCTCTCTCTCTCTCTGTTTCTTATCTTTAACCTTCTCTCTTTTCGCTTTGAGACAGTTAAAGCTGTGAAAAGCGCCTTAAAATGCTCTGAACTTGAACTTGAACAAAAAAAGGCATTTCATTCATTCCATTCAACTCAACTCGCATCTCAAGTAAAAATACCGTCTTGGTAACTACTTGAAGTGTAAAAGTAATGCATTGAAAACAATGCCACTACAAGTGACAATTTTAACGGTATATTGTTACCGTATTTACGTGAATATAAGCACCTCCCCCTGGTTTTTCAGACTCAAAAAATAAACGTTTTTCATTTTATTTTACATTTCTGCCTAAGCTAAGTTACATTTCTCTTTAAAAAAAAACGTATTTTTCTTTATTGACACACCTAGCTTGCGACTCGTATCACTTTGATGTTGTTTTACTATGTAACAGATAATACATACATACTATACTATAATAATTAAATGCTATAATAATACATAAATAATTATCTAACCATTGGAACTACACTGCGAACGTTTGCACCGCGAGCAGCTCAAGCCGCCATCATCAGCCGTATTCATAACAGACGCTGTGTGAGGATGATTTTAGACAAATATTGTGTTTCCTTGTTTAGCAGACAGAGCGTTTTGATTGTGTCTGTTCCTTGAATTTTTTACTTCTTGTCCGTGTTCTTCGTTTTTGACTGTTCTCTTTCTGCAATGACGACTCTGTTTGCAGCCGTTAGCGCGAAGCTGTGATTGTATTTATCTTAATTTAGATTGTCTTTCAGCATCGAAAATTAAATACGGTAAAATAAATAGTTGCCATATATAATTACAATGAAAATTACGATTTTATTACAGTACAAACACGTTAAAGAAGCATATTTGCGCACCACTAAACATAGCGTTGAAAAAAGTCACACTTTAGAAGCTTGTCATCAATGAGCTTTAATGGAGTGACGTAACAAAATAACATCATTTAATCACACAACACGCGTTACAGATTTTTTCAGTCACAAAAGCAGCTGCCGTTTCATTGGCTGGACACGTACCACATAAAGTACAGACTTCAAGGAGTGGAAGTAAAAAGTAGGTGAAAAAATAATAATCACCCGAGTAAAGTATAAAAAAGCCAAAATTGTATGGAATCAGATTAGTGTCAAAAATATCAAACGTATTGTTCTAGGAAACGAACGAAAATGCTTCACATTTACGTTTGTTTTATTTTACGTTTTATTTTTTGCTTTTTTTTTTTTTTTTGTTCTTGCCTGCAATCTTCACCTTTTTGATTTTTTGTTTGTTTATTTTTTCGTTAGTCAGTCACATTCTCACCTGCCAATCAGAGTAAGAGCCACCCCCACGTGAAACTTAGGCCAGAAATCCAACCGGAAAAAAAAAATTGACGGAAAAATCAGACGCGAAAAAATGTTTCAAACGAAAGATTGCAAGCAAAATAAATAAAGAAAGAATCCACATAATTGCAAGCGAAAAAAAAATGTAAATGTGTAAAATTTACATTTGATATTTTTGGCACTAGTCATATTCCATACAATTCTGCAGTTGTGGTCACACTTTCCGTTCAACATTACGTTCACAGTCAGTTTACGCTAGCGATGGTTGGGATTCGTTATGTTGTGATGAGATTACGTAGAATGTTGTCGTTACATTTTTTTTGTTTGATATTTTTGTACCTAACCTGATTCCATGAAATTTATCTTAAGTATCTCGTCTTTCTGTTGGTCGCAGCGTTTGATTGGGCGACTGATCATTCGCCGGCGTAAAAAAGTGTTGTGCGTTTATCTGCCAGGCATCAGACCCCGAGAGTGTGGAGACACGCGGTCAATCGCATTACAGTATGTATTTCACTTCAGAGGCTTCTTATCTCGCCTGATAAGAAAAGCCTTTTCTCCCCCAAATCACAGAGATTCCGCTGTTGTGAGAGAAAACACAGCGGCGAAGGAAGGAACGAGGTGAAGTGAGCATTTCACTTTCACCTTTAGAGTTTTGAAGTCGTGAGCAGTAAATCGATAGCAAAGGAAAAGGAAGAGAAAGATCTGTTGCGTCTACTCATTTGTGGGCGGAGTCAGAGTGAAGGATGGGTGTTTCCGAAGCTTCCGTTAACTTTTTGTCATTGCGTCATTTGTGTCAATGTGGCAGTTGTTATTGTACGTTTATTATTTATTTTTATTATTTTTTACATCAATTTATTCAAAAATTATTTTGATCTCGTCCCAGTTTCATCAAACCGAGTATCTGACATTTTATTAGTGTTTTCTACTTTTTACCTGTAGGTTTTTCCTTCTAGATTTGTGCCAAGCATCTCACTAACACGTTTAGAGTTGAAGTCGTGAGCAGTAAATCGATGGCAAAGTGAAAGGAAGAGACAGATCTGTTGCGTTTGCTTATTTGTGGGCGGAGTCAGAGTAAAGGATGACGTGTGTCTTGCGTCATTTCTACAATGTGGCAGATCTTGTCACACTTTCTGTTCTACTTTACGTTCACAGTCAGTTCACGTAAAAATGACGTATACTATCGTAAAGTATACTGTCGTCAACTATGTTGTGTTTGCACATTTGTGGGCGGAGTCAGAGCGAAGGATGTGGGTGTCGTGGGTTTTTCCAAAGCTTTGTTAACTCTGCGTCATTTCTACAGATGTAAATAATTACGTATAATATCGTAAAGTTTACTGTCGTCTAAACAGACGACAATTTTAGTACAATTTGTTTACACCAAAAAGCAAACGCGCAAGGTTTGTTATATTGTATTATTCTAAAAGAATTTTGATCTTGTCCCAGTTTCATCAAATTGATTATCTGATTATCTTTATTCGTGTTAAAGATTTGTTGCCTCAAAATTGCAACTTTTCATGTCCATCATCTGGTTTTCAGTAACTGCGTAAAAACACGTAACGGTGTAAAAACGCGTAATGGCGTACAAAAACACGTAAAGGCAAAAAACACGTAATGGCGTAGAAACACGTAATGGCGTAAAAAAACGTAACAGCGTAAAAACACGTAATGGCGTAAAAACAGGTAACAGCGCAAAAGCACGTAACAGCATAAAAACACGTAATGGTGTAAAAACACGTAACTGTGTAAAAACATGTAACAGCGGAGAATCACGTAACAGCGTAAAAACATGTAACAGCTTAACAACACGTAATGGCGTAGAAACATGTAATGGCGTAAAAACGGGTAGCAGCGTAAAAACGTGGAAACAACTGGACGTTTTGGGTGTAGCGTAGCGCGTGCGGAGCGGCGTTGAGGTCAAACACTTCCTGCTGGTTCAGACTGAAGGTTTTCATCAGCTTTACAGGCCTGACAGTGTCGCGAGACAAAGCTTCTCCCCGCCTCCTCCGCCGAGCTTCACACTTCTAACGGCCGCCATTAGCGCCGCTACGACCCCACACCAAAGCCGCGCGCCGCATTCCGATCAGCGGCCAGGATGAGAGAGAGAGCTGTTAACTCATTCATGTCAATGCGCCGCTCCACCCGTCCCACCTCCACACACCCACCCGCTCCAGCCCGTCTGCAGGACACTCACAACCTTCTGCCCTGACACACACACACACGCACACACACACACTCTCTCTCCTGTACACACACACATTCCCTCTATCGCTCAAACACACACACACACACA
>QKNR01013864.1:58674-89687 GCA_028031935.1 Paedocypris micromegethes | reverse complement strand
TTTTTTTTTTTTTTTTTACAAAAACGCTCAAAATCTGTTGGTACGTTTTGTAATCACTCTTTTGAAATGTCACCTTTTTTATTTTCATTGATTGCGTAATTCACATTATTATGTGAACCCTGCTCAGTATGATGCCGTAAATTGCCAGGCAAGGGATTCTACAATAAAACAATAATTGCCATAACAAAAAAACAATACACATTTTTCACAAATTCAAGTCTTCCTGTAACTTGTAAAGAATGGTAGAATTATTTTAGTTTTAAGTTCAACTCAACATCAATGTACTTCAATTGGTGACTTGTACCTTGTAATAATAATAATAATAATAATAATAATAATAATAATAATAATAATAATAATAATACATTTTATTTTAAGCGCCCTTCATGACACCCAAGGACGCTGAACAGAATAAATAGAGACACAAACAATTAAGTTGAACGACATATCCAAGTTACAGGTTGAAAAATAAATAAATAAATAAAAAATTGAGTCCTTGTAACTCAAAAAAACTGTAAAAAAAACTCCTTGTAATGGAGTAAATTTTACAGTAAGGTACTTTACCTCAAGTATGGTTTTTAACGCGGTTGGGCTGTGGTCAACTGGAAAGACCGGTCCAGGTCCAGAACCGTAACCCGCATCTCCGAGGTCAATAACGAGAAACGTGGCCGAGCAATGAAAGAGAAGATCGATGAGGACGGAAAACCCTTAATGATCTGCATCCGTTGCACTTTTTTAACCGTTTTTTTTTTCTTCGCAATTATGTGTGCCCGGGTTATTGTGCGTCTCGGGCTGTGACGTGTGACCTTCACGCAGCGAGGGCTTATTCGCCACTTAATTGCCGCTGAAGGCCAAGCTTGAAGACTCTTCTGGAACATCACAGGTCAGTGACATGGCATTTCACGTCTCCTGAAGCTGTCATATTACCCTCGTCCGGCCGGAAATCAGACGCCGCTTCAGCTCCTGGACCTTCAGTGCTGAATTGCCCGACTTTATGAATCGTAATGTGCTTGAGATGTATCAGGGTGGACTTGAGATGCCATCGATTATCACAACAAATAAGTGGTATTAAAGAGAGAGAGAGAGAGAGAGAGAGAGAGGAGAGCAGAAGAGAGAGAGAGAAATGAGAGTGTGGTGAGAGCAGTAGGAGAGAGGAGGAGAAGAAGAGTGAGAGATAGAGCAATATAGAAAGGCATAGTAAATGGTGTGTGTGTGTGTGTGAGAGAGAGAGAGAGAGAGAGAGAGAGGTGAGAGAAGTGTGATGTAATGTGTGTGTGTGTGTGTGTGTGTGATGAGAGAGAGGAGATAGAGTGATAGTAAAGGTTTGTTTTGTGTGTGTGTGTGTGTGTGTGTGTGTGTGGTGTGGAGAGAGTGATAGTAAAGGTGTGTGTGTGTGTGTGTTGTGAGAGAGAGGAGATATGTAAGTGTGTGTGTGTGTTTGTGTGGTAAGGAGAGAAAGAGAGAGAGAGCAATATTGAAAGTGATAGTAGTGTTGGTGTGTGTGTGTGTGTGTGTGTGGTGTGTGTGTTGTGATGAGAAGAGATAGATGAGGACCAATATAAAGAGTGATAGTAAAGGTGTGTGTGTGTGTGTGTGTGTGTGTAAAAGAGAGAGAGAGCAATATAAAGAGTGATAGTAAAAAATGCCGCACTATTGATTCTGAAGGCTTGGGCTGATTAGATTGACGTAGCAACACAGAAAGACTTGAATCTGATTGGACGATAAAGCACCTACACACACTGGAGGCGGAGCAGCCAAGCATAAAACAATAAATGAGAGAAAACACTGTGGGGAATAAATCAACCGTTTAAAGGAACAAATAGTTGTATATTGGTTGTAAATGTATCCAGTGAGAATATGAGGAAACAAAAAAAAAATCAATGTTTCATTAAATCATAGCTACACTTGTTTCTCTACAACAAATAAACACAGTCTGAATAAACGTTAAATCATGTGGTTGAACTCAAGGGCCACGTCCGGCCCCCTGTAGGGTCACACCCGCCCCCAAGATGCTTTATATAGAGCTGTTATTACTGGTTAATACTGGCGATATAAAGCGCTGATGACTCACCAACTACATATCCCAGAATGCTCTACTTCAGCCGCCTTGTGTAAATTATATTGTCGTTTCAAAGTTATTTAATCGTGACAGGATGCATTTTTATGGAGGACTAAATTATTTAGACAGTGCTAGAAAACTTGAAATAAAAACGTCTTTGTTTGTATGGAATCAGATTAGTGCCAAAATGATTAAACGTCAAATTCTGACAAAACGAACAAAAATGCTTCTTATTTATGTTTGCTATTTTTATTTTTCACTTTGTTTTCTTTAAATTGCTCAAAAACAAGCGGTTCTTTTCTCTGATTGGCTGGTGAGAATGTGATTGGCAGTGTGAAAGTGTGGGAGGAGTTCTGCGAGCGTACACACCGTGTCATTCCCCTCTATTTTTAATATTAGTACACAATAAACTGTGATTAAAGTGTTCATTATTGTGGTGACAGAAACTTCAGAATAATAGTAGACATTTTTGTTTCTACAAATAGAAATATTGTATTGTGAAACTGTGTATGTGTTGAGCAGAAAATGTCCCGAAAGGCGTCTTAAAAATAAAATGTATTATTATTGTTATTATAAAACAATGATACAATGTTCTGTTTGTGTTTAAAACTCCAATAATTAATAATAATAATAATCACTACGATCAGAAAATACTCAGACGATAAAGTTGCTCCGGCTCTGAAAGTTTAAGCACTCGCTAAGCTCCTCCCCCACCACCTAGTCAACAGCTGCCAATCACATTCTCACCGACCAATCAGAGTACAGCTTGAGCCTGAAGGCAGCTTGCGTCAAAACAGCGGAAAAATCTGAAGCGAAAAATAAAGTTTCAAGCGTAAATAAACAAACATTTTTTTTAAATTAGCAACGTTTGATTTTTTTGGGTAACCTGCTTTACTCCTGGTGTGAGCGAGAGCAGAGTGCCATTTAAGCAGCTTTACGGCCGAAACATCTTTAATTAAATCCATTATGCCGCTCAGTCTTCCATTTCCTCTCCAGATCCCTCAGATAGACCAGCTCTGGTGGTCTCGGCTGCCCAGCGAGACAGATCCAGTCAGAAGTAAAGTGAGAAACTGCTGCTCTGCATTTAACCCCGTCCAGTAAAGACACTGAACAGAGTCAAACCCGAGACTCAAACTCAGACGCCATCTTTGGTTCTGCCACGTTTCTGCCTCGACAAACTGAAAGCCACAGTGACTTTTTTGTGCTTAGCATGTAGCTCAACGAAACAACTCTGCTTGATTTTTCATGCCTGAGTACATCACGATTCAGTGTTTTTTGTCGACAGACCGGTTTGAACAAAAATTATAATGCCAAAAAGTACGGTTTTGACACTCTTCGGTGCAGGTCTGTTTCGGTTCCGGGCACTTGACTATGCAGCCTTTAATTTAAGTTATTAGATATGTTATAATTACAGGTGAGTAGTTGCGTCTTCAGTCTAGTTTTAAATTGACGTTCCAGAGTTTTGGTGCTAAATATGCAAACGATCGTCCTCCTTTGTAGCTTTTGGAGATTCGAGGTATTATAAGCTAGCCTGAGTTTTGAGAGCGCATCATCTAAGGACATCGTGAAACGAAGATTTGCAATCAACTCTGGTTAATTGGGACGTGATGTTTTGGCTCTAATCACCGTCTTGTCCGATTAAGCAACGATTATGACTCGTGTACGCCACCGCAAGACGAGACGTAGCAGACGTAACGTGAAAATGTCGTTAAATGCAGAAATTCCACTGAGAATTTTGTTCATTGAAAACTAAATTCTTCTGTAATTAACATGCTTCACGATTCAGTGTTTTGTCGACAGACCCTTTTGAACAAAAATTACAGTAATATGGATTAGGACTGGACTTGCGCATTGGTGTAAAGTACTTAAGTTAATGGTCTGTGTTACTTTACATGAGCATTTTTTGGCTACTTTTTAGTTTCTTGACCATGTAGTTTCTTGACTACATTTTTGTTTGTGTATATGCATTTTTATAATAGCAAATAAACCCTCATAAGTAGTTTCTTGTTTTCCAAACTCCTTGTTGTTTTTAGCCTTTTAAAATTGTACTTTATGACTTTTACTCAAGTGTTCTTGGAACTGGTGACTTGTAATGGAGTAACTTTTACAGTAAGGTACTTTTCCTCAAGTTTGGTTTTTACTCGGCGACTCTTTACACCTCTAGGCTTTTGCAAAGTGCTTAGTTTCTGTTCCTGATGTTCTGCTTTACACTCGGCCCGTGTAAACAGCTTGTTCTGGTACCAGCGTCTGTCTCACCGAGCACGTGACCTGTCTGTCTGCACCACAACCTGAGCACACAACACGTCATTGTGTTTGCTCGTCTTTCTCTCTTTCTTTTTTTCTATCAGTATGTCGGTTTCTGTTTGTCTGTCTGTCTTTGTGTTTGTCTCTCTAATTTTCACTTAAGTCTCTTTACACATGTTATTTGTCTCTGTTTCTGTCTGTCTGTCTGTCTGTCTTTCTTTCTCAATCTGTTCTCAAATTTTTCAATCTGTCTTTCACTGTGTCTGTTTTGTCTCTTTCTTTTTATCTCTCTCTCTCTCTCTGTGTCGGTTTGTCTTTCTTTCTTTCTTTCTTTCTTTCTTTTTGTCTGTTTCTGTGTATCTTTTAATCTGTCTTTCACTGCGTGTCTCTGTCTCTCTTTCTCTCTCTCTCGCTCTCTCTGTTTCTGTGTCTGTTTCTCTCTCGCTCTCTTTCTTTCTTTCTGTCTGCTTGTTTCTGTGTATCGTTGTATTCTGTCTTTCACTGCATCTGTCTGATTGTCTCTCTCTCTGTCTCTCTCTCTGTTTCTGTGTCTGTGTCTATTTGCGATCTGTCTGTCGACACGCTAAGCACACAAAAAGACCAGGCCTGATCGCTCACACACACACACACACACACACACACACACACACTCACACACAAACACAGTGTGTGAGCTCTGGCACGCAGACGCCGAGTCTTAACAGAGCAAAACACAGCGAGGGAAAAACTATTCGAGGTCAGACGAGGCCAAGCGCCTGTTTCCTGAGCGCGACATTACGATCCGCGAGCTGACGGCCGACCTCATCACACGGGGTCGTCCAGTGCGGGCCAGGCCGAGCCTCCGGGCCTCCTCGGGACAACTCGGAATACTGAGGGGAACGTTGGGATTCTGTCTCCATTTGTGGTCAGTTTCTTTTGCTCTCGCGTGAAAGAATTCCATGTGGAAGTCTGGAGAAGGTTTTACCCAGTGGTGTAAAGTTCTTGAGTACCGTATTTACCCAAATATAAGCACCGCACCAATTCTTCAGGCACAAAATACAAATTCCAAAACAAAGAAAAATAATATATATATTTTTTTTTTCGTTTTTTACATTTCGGGTTCAATTACGTTAATATTCTCCTAAACATACAATTTTTTCCCTCATTTAACAAGCCTAACTTGTGACTCATACGATTTTGATTTCGTTTTACTTGAATGATAGAATAAATGATAAAAAAAAATGTCGGTTCTAGTGGCCAGAACTTCATTTCCCTGTTTATTCGACTCCGTGTGAAGAGAATCAAAGCGAAGGATTATTATCCCCTGTTTAGCAGACCCAGGGTTTTGATTGTTGCTGACTTGAAATACGGAAAAATGGGCGCTTAGCTTTGCAAATATTTTTTTTAAATCGGTGCATATTTGAAATCGGCGAGTATAAGAGCCTTCCATGTTTTTGAGCGTCGAAAATTCGAGAAAAAGAAAATGGCATGATTTTATTCGTGGAAAATACATTAAATGGACTTTGTTGCTTTACTTAAGAATCTTCAGCTATCTTTTCATACTGATTCTCAAAAACATTTGTGGTTGAGTTTCTATACTCTTTACTCACTACATTTGAATGGACACTTACCTGAAACACATCTTTACTCTTTACTGACCGTGTATAAATCTGGGCTGAAAACATGTCTGTTTAATTGTGCATGTGATTGAGGTTCGAGTCTAGTCGCTTTTTTCTCTATTTTGAAAATTATTTTTATTCTGTGCTTTTGTGTTATTGTAAAGGTACTGGATGCTGATTATGAGTCATGTGAACGTCAAGTACACATCTTTCATCTGCCCCTTTTTTGCACATTCGAGTATTTATTCATCTATTTTGTCCTGCCGTTTTGAAACAATGAGGGGTTGGTTAATCTCTAAATTAAAAAACTCATAAAGTTTCTTGTTTTTCACATTTCTTGGAGTTTTTCTAGACTAAATTCAGGCCAAGAAAAATACTTTACGACTTTACTCGACACTTTACGACTTTTACTCGAGTGGTTGTGGAATTGGCGATAGAGTCATTTTTACAGTAAGGCTTTTTTACTTTTACTCAAGTAGCCTCATCCGCGTCTGGCTATCCAAAGTGCTGTGGTGGGACACGTGTTTGGAGGGGAATCCCCCCGCAGGAAGATCAGCTCCCCAAAGTAAACTCTCTCAAAACAAATGGAGGTGTTTGTCGACGGGGAGCGACCCAAACATCCTGCAGGGCTGGACCGGGGGAATCCCGACTCAGACCCATCACCAGCCTTGTGGTTCTCTCCAAACAGCAACTAGAAGCTTGTGCCTTCAGCTTTCTATCAGCATCGTTTGGAGATCCAGAAGTCACTTCTCCTTCGGAAAGAGTCAGAATTTCGGTATTTTTTTATTTGTGTCAAAATTCGGACAGTATGATTGAAATGTTTTTCTCGAAACAAGGCGCTTTGGGGGATGGGTAAGATGCCATTTAAAATCTCGAACCTCTGTCTTAAAGAACACACTGTGACTGAGTTTGTCAAAGTCGCATGAGGTCACCTGGACACACCCATTGTGACATGTGATGACGTCACTCATGGCTTCTGGTTCCAAATTCACAGTCAATATTCACAGGATCGGAAATTCTTTATTCATCTCCTTGAGGAAATTCCCTTTGCTTCAGAGCTCTTGTTCGTTAAAAACACACACACACAAAGATAAAAATAGCATGGAAAAAGTAGCGAGAACTAAAAAGTCAAGACCGAAAATAGTTGCCCATGTGGAGAAAAAAATACGGCATAATAATTTACGGACATACACGGTGTATAGCAGTGTATAGCAAAACTCCACAAAAGAAGAACACTTGAAAATACAAATTATACGAATAAATTATCAAAAAAAGTACTGGAAGTTTGACAGCGCTTCAAAACGGGCAGCACACGGCTCGCACAAAAGTTTTTTTTTAAACCATACCGTATTTACGCAAATAAAATCGCCCCTTTTTTGACGCTCAAAAACATTGGCACCAGCTCCCCGTGACCCAGAAATGGAATGAGTGGAACCAAGAAATGAATTTGTGAAGTTGGCTGCCCTGTTTAGCAGACCTATTAATTTCTTAATTGGTGCATATTTGGATTCGCCGATTATAAGAACCTTCCAAGTGTTTGAGCGTCAAAAAATCGGAAAAAAAGGCATTCTTTTATTCGTGGAAAATACGTTAAATGGACCTTGTTACTTTACTTAAGTATCTTTTTAGCTATCTTTTCATACTAAGTGTCAAAAAAAGAAATGACCGTTACTCTCTACTTGGCTACAGTCGCAGTTGAGTATCTGTAACTCTTTACTCCACTACATTTGAAAAAACATCTTTATATTCTGTCTGCTTTTATGTTATTGCTTGGTTTTTGTGTTTTTAAATGGTCTGTAAAGCACTTTGAATTGCCACGTGTACGAATTGTGCTATAAAAATAAAAACCTGTTTTTCGAGCCTGAAATCAGGCCAGGTAAAATACTTTACGACTTTACTCGACACTCTACGACTTTTACTGGAGTTTGTGACTTGTAACTTGAGATGGAGTCATTTTTATAGTAGAGATTTCTTTTACTCAAGTAGACTCACACCTACTTGAGTCTTTGGAAGGTTTAGAAGGGAATCTCCCCGAGGTAAATCAGCTTGATATTTGAGCTCCTCGTGACCCAGAGATCCAATGAGTGGAACCAAGGAACGAGTTTGTGAAGTTGTCTCTCTGGTTTCCTCTGTGTGTGTATTTGTTCCTGCTGGTTTAAAGCTTCCAGAGCGGCAGCTAATGAATTTCCTCGCCGGGTGACTGGGAATCGCTCGACTCTTAAGTCTATTTAGCCATTGATTTTCCCTGAGACGCGGCTGAAGTTCGGTCTGGCTCCGGCTCCGTGACTTAATCCCTGTTCCTGGAGGCTCATTACGGCGGCGCTGACAGGCCGAGAAGACTGGAACACGGCGTGGAGATCTCCGTCATTAGCTGCACTTACGCTTCAGAGAGAGGAAGAGGAAGCTAACGTCTCACACGTGCTTTCTGAAGACAGACGAGTGAGAGAGAGAGAGAGAGAGACAGAGAGAGAGAGAGAAAAAGAAGAGAGAGAGACACAGAAAGAGAGGAGACAAGAGAGAGAAGAGAGAGAGAGAGGAGAGAGGACGAGAAGAGGAGAGAGACGAGAGAGAGAGAGAGAGAAGAAGAGAGAGAGAGACAGAGAGAGAAGGGACAGAGAAGAGAGAAAGAGAGAGAAGAGAGAGAAACGAGAGAGACAGAGAGAGAGAGAGAGAGAGAGAAGAGAGAGAAGAGAAGAGAGGCAAGAGAGCAGAAGAGAAAGAGAGAAGAGAAGAGAGAACAGAGAGAGAGAGAGAGAGAGAGAGAGAGAGAGAGAGAGAGAGAGAGAGAGAGAGAGGCAGACAGACAGAAAGAAAGAGAGAGAGAGAAGTTTTACAATTTTACTGAAAAGGTTTAAGTTTCAATTTGGCTGAAATGGACTATTGAAGGATCTTGAAACTTAGATGGATGGATAGAAAGACAGATAGACAGAATATATGAATGGATTATATAGAAGACAGAAATAGAGAGAGAGAGAGAGATTGAAAGACAGAGAGAGGGAGAAAGATAGAAAGACAAAAAGAAAGAGAGACATAGAAAGACAGAGAGAGAGAGAGAGAGGGTGAGAGAGAGACAGACAGACAGACAGATAGCGTGGTTTATAATTAAAAACAAACAGTCTGATAGATTAACACACTGATAGACAGAGTGGAAAAGAGGACTAAACGACAGAGAGAGAGACTGACAGAGAGAGAGAGTGAGATAGAGAGAGACAGACAGATAGATAGATAGATAGATAGATAGATAGATAGATAGAAAGATAGAGAGACGGACAGACAGACAGAATATAGGTATGGTAGATAGATAGATAGACAGACAGATTCTGGTGTACGGTGTGTGCGTGTGTGTGTGTGTGTGTGTGTGTGTGTGTGTGTGTGTGTAATGGCGTCTTCTCTTCTCTCTCTTCATGTGCTGTGTTAAACAAGCGTTTATTTGCTCAATCAAGTGCGGCTGACGACTGATTACTGCGTGTTACCGTCTTCTTTTACCGTCACTACGCTCCAATAGAACTTGGGAGTCCTATTCGACAGCCATCTCAGGTTTGACAAACAAGTCAACTCAGTGGTCAAAACCTGCTTTTTCCACCTCAGACTTCTAGCGAAGACCAAGTCTTTCCTACCACCAAACTGTCTGGAAATAGCAATCCATGCCTTCATCACGACACGCTTAGACTACTGTAACTCACTCTACGCCGGCATCACTCAGTCAACACTCGGACGCCTTCAGCTTGTCCAAAACGCTGCCGCTAAACTCCTGACGGGCAAACGCAAATACGATCACATCACCCCTATTCTACGCTCCTTACACTGGCTGCCCATCAAATACCGGATTGACTTCAAAATCCTACTTTTTGTCTTTAAGGCACTCAATGACCAAGCACCTCTCTATCTGACTGAACTTTTATCTCCGCAATCCTCATCACGAACCCTGCGCTCAAAATCCCCAGGACTCGGCTTAAATGTCGGGGTGATCGCTCATTCACTGTGGTCGGCCCGAAACTTTGGAATACTCTTCCTCCTCACATAAAAGCTGCCCCGTCCATCTTAACATTCAAATCAAGACTCAAAACTCACCTGTTCTCCCAGGCCTTCGAAATGCCACTATAAGTACTGTCCCTCTATGCACTGCCGCATAAAGCGTTTTGTTTCTTTTTCTGCCTTCCTCCCTTTACCTTACTATCTAATTATTGTTTTACTTTCTTATTCTTATCTTAACTGCCTCTCTTCTACCTCTTCTTCTACGCCTTCTTGTGAAGCACTTTGGTCCACTGTGGTGTTTTTTAAATTGTGCTATATAAATAAACTTTGACTTGACTTGACTTGATAGAAAGTGAGTGATTGTGATGGACGCTGTTTTGATGATGTGTGTGTGTGTGTTTCTGTTTGTTTCTATTTCCTTCTTTCTTTGTCTGTTTATTTTTATTTCTGAATCAGACACTCTCTCTCTCTCTCTCTCTCTCCCTTCTCTCTCTCTCTCTCTCTCTCTCTCTCTCTCTGTCCAATTATCCATGTATCTGTTTGTCTTTCTATTTTTTATGTCAGTCCATCCATACTTCATACATCTGTTTCTGTCCGTCTGTCTCTCTATCCATCCATCTGAAATTTCAACATCCTTCAATCTGTCCATTTCAGTAAAATAGAGTTTAAACACAACACTCTTCTTTTTAATTTGTTGTATTTGCGCGGGATTGTTGCGGCAGGAGGCGTGTCCTCGCGGAGCCTGAATAATTCATCAGCGGCCGTGTCGGTGTCATAATGACCGAGACCCTCAGGGACCCGAGTGTGTGTGTGTGTGTGCGCTTAATTACCGCTAGCAGTACTAAAACTGATTTTTTTCGTGGTGCCATCTGATTGGTTCCCGCTCGACCAGTAGAAACAGCGTCTGTGTCGTGTGTCGTTAAACTTCTGCCGCGTTTTAGAGCTTCGACGTTCCTGTTTCCTTTTCCTTTCCCGCCGTGATGGTGAAGTCAGACTGCTCAAGTGTGGCCCATAAAACCCCTCTCTCTCTCTCTCTCTCTCTCTCTTTAATTCTCGCTTTCTCTATCCCTTTCTTTCTCTCTCTTTTCTGTGTCTCTTTCACACCCTCTCTCCTTTTCAGCCGTTCTCCTTTTTTTCCTCTGTGTGTCTCCCTCTTACTTTTCTCTCACTCTATACTTTTCTTTTTCTCTCTTCCTCTTTCTTTTTTTTATGTCTATTTTTGTCTCTATCACTTTCTTTGTCTCTCGTTCTCTTTTCAGTCTCTCTCTCTCTGTGTTTCTATTTGATTGGCCGTTCTCTCTCTCTCTCTCTCTCTCTCTCTCTCTCTCTCTCTCTCAACTATCTATTTCTATTACATTTCTCACTTTATATATATCCCTTTCTCACCTCTCTCCTCTGTTTTCTCTTATGTTTTTGGCTTTGTCTGTTCTCTCAGTTTTTCTTATCTTCCTCTCTCCCCAATTTTCTCCGTTTGTTCACTGATATATTTCGAACCACTGACTCCTTTGCTTTCTCTCGCTCTTCCTTGTTTTCCTCTTCCCAACATGATAATGATCTCGAACGTCGGATTCTGAAGCTGAAGAGCCACGTCGAAAGTTACCTCAAACGTCTAACGTCCAAAACGTCGTTGAAATGCTGGTGCTTTTCGTTTTTTTGTGTCGTGTTTTTCGGCTGTTCGTCGGGCAGCAGATGGAAGACGGCAGCAGTGGGAAACCCGAGGACCTGAGTTCTGGAGCGTGGGGGTCCGGGTGGGAGAGCAGCGGATCAATACAAGCATGTTGAGACTGAGACGCTCACATGGGGTTTGGGATTCAGCCGAACCGCTGGAGATGGAGATAGCATTACCATATTTAGACGAATATAAGCTCCTCCCTGGTTTTTCAGGCACAACATTATTTTTGTTCTTTACATTTCAGGTTCAATTACGTTAATATTCTCCTAATCATACTATTTTTTCTTTATTTAGAAGACCTAACTTGTGACTTGTATCATTTTGATATCGTTTCACTTGATTGATAGATAACAAAAAGTCGATTCTAGTGGGCAGAACTTCATTTCCCAAGAGTCTTTGCACCAGTCCGAGCATGTGCAAAGCAACTGTGTGAGGCCCATTAAGCTCTCGGTTTATCTGACGCCGCATGAAGAGAAACGAAGCGAAGGATTATTATTATCCCCTGTTTAGCAGACCCAGCGTTTTGATTGTGTCTGTTTTTTGGATTTTTTACTTCTTGCTTTTACTTTTTTACTTCTTTCTGCGATGACACATTAGACTCGTTTGTTAGCGTTAAGCTAAGCTACCCGGTCGTGGTCTGTAATTTCTGTTTGTTGTAATATTAATGATTGTATTTAGTGTAATCTCACTTCTTCCAGTGTTATTGTGTCTCTGTTAAGTGTGGCGGCGTGTCTAATGTTTCTTTATTTCTGTTATTGAGCTAATAAAAGCGTATACTGTAGCACGTCTTCCTACGCACCATTGTTTAACATTATATAGGCGCACACGGGCCGCTACATAAAGACCACGTGTTTCCCTTTATTTGTGATTGTTCCTGACTTGAAAGACCAAAAAGTAGCATATTTGAAATTGCCGTTTATAAGCACGCCCCACCCAATTTTTTGAGCGTCAAAAATTCGGAAAAAATGAGTGGTTAATTTTGTAATAAATACAGAATATACTGAATATCTAAGTCTTTCTCACTCATCAAAGACACGTTTCTGTGCGCTTGATGGTTTTTAATGCTGACTCTGTGTGCGATTATTTATGTCTGTGAGGTCGAGCACAGAGGCTCTGATCGTCACTGAGCAGTCATCAATGTGAACAGCAGCGAGAAATTGGGAGATCTGACTGATCTGTGTTCGATTACTAATGTCTAGAAGGGTAGCAGTAGCAACAAAGAGTAGCAATTTCAAAAAGACTTGAGTAGAGGTAGCAAAGTATCCAATTTTAAAAGAAGTATTTACTCGTGATGAACGTTTTGTTTAAAAAAAAAAAAGTAAGAAGTGCAGATACTCAATCACAAATGCAGCAAAGTAGAGATTAAAAGTTGCTTCTATTTTTTTATACTCAGCACACGTACAAAGTAGCAGATAACATACTTAAGTAAAGTAACAAAGTCCATTTACTCAAGTACTTTACACCTCTGCTAATGTTTGCGAAAAAATCGAACTGACAGACAGACAAACACACACACACACACACACACACACACACACACACACACACACACACAGTCGTTGTAACTTTTAACAAAATGTAATCGTGATCCATATTTGGTGAAGGTAATTTAGATGTGTTTTATCTTTAATTGTTGCGCTGTTTTTTTCTCAGTGTGTTTTGTTGTTTTCGTGTCGTGACGTGAGTTCCGGGGTCTTTACGGTGGCTTACGGCCCCATAATTCAACTTAACGACCCGCGTTTGTGTCTTTGTGAGCGTTTACCTGTCGTCTCTCATTAATCTGAGTCTTCGCGTTCAGAACAAGATGTCAAACGTCCTCGAGATAATGACGTGAACATCCGAACACACACACACAACATGTTTAGTTCCCGCCGCTATGTCCATCACGTGTGTGTGTGTGTGTGTGTCTGTGTGTGTGATCATCATGTCTTGGTTTGTCACTCTCTCTGTCTCTCTCTCTCTCTCTCTTCTTCTCTCTCTCTCTCTCTCTCTCTCTCTCTCTCTCTCTCTCTCTCCTCTCTTCTCTCTTTCAAACATGCATGGTGCTCTAGTACAAAAGGCTTTGATTCTCGCTTGCTCTATGCCTTTATCTCTCTCTCTCTCTCTCTCTCTCTTTCTTTCTTTTTTTCTGTCTTTGTATTTCTGTCTCTCTCTCTTTCTCTCGCTCTCTCTTTGTCTCTATCTCTCTGTTTCTCTCTCTATCTATCTGTGTTTCTTTTTCTCTCGCTCTCTGTTTCTCTCACTCTCTCTATCTATCCGTCTTTCTCTCGCTCTCTCTTTGGCTCTCTCTCTCTGTCTCTCTCTTTTCTGTCTCTGTCTCTCTCTCTCTGCCTCTCCCTCTGTCTGTCTGTCTCTCTCTTTTTCTTTCTTACACCAATCATGGTGCTCTAGTACAGAAGGCTTATATTCTCGCTTGCTCTATCCTTTTCTTTCTTTCTCTCTCTCTCTCATTCTTTTTTTCTGTGTCTCTTTCACACCCTCTCTCCTTTTCTGTCTTTCTCCTTTTTATTCTCTGCATGTCTCCCTCATATTATTTCTCTCACTCTCTATATTTTTTCTATTTTTTGTGTCTCATTTTGTCTCTATCACTTTCTTTGTCTCTCTCGTTCTCTTTTCTGTCTCTCTCTCTCTCTCTCTCTCTGTGTTTCTATTTGACTGAGTACAGTATTTGATTGAAAGCTGTGTAACTGTCTATGTCCATCGTGTGTGTGTATGTGTGAGATGATCTGTCTTGGTTAGATCTCGTTGCCAAACTCCGCAGCTTTTCTTTGGCGTCCACCATATTTCACCCAGGCCAATGGAGAAGAACGTCCACCATCCATCCAGTCGACCTCTGCTCCTCGTGCCAGTCTCATCCGTCTCTCACGGCTTCATCCCCAGAATAACATCCGCGCTTTAATTGACCTTGTGTTTAATAGGCTGAGCAATGGGTTTCTGCGCTATAATGGGAGACGCTGTGGCTATAAGTCAGACGCAAGTCAGCCATAAACAGCTGAAAGAGTGTAAAGAGTAGCTGAAAACCATACTTGAGTAAAAGTACCTTACTGGAAAATTTACTCCGTTACAAGTCACCAATTCCAAAAAGACTTAAGTTCCCTTAAAATTTGATACTTTACTTGAGTATTTTACTCGTGCTGAATTTAGGCTAAAAAAAAACACTAAGGAAGGAAGGAAAAGACTTTATTTATCCCACTAGGGGAAATTTATTTGTAAATCAGCAGCAAAAGGTTTTTTTTTTTAACAGAAAAACAAATAGGGACAATTTAAAAGACAACAGTGAGAAAACTATAATAAATAGATTGTGCAAAAAAAAACAACTGTGCAAAAAAACAGTGGTGCAAAAAAATATATATATAATGAGCACTACCAAAATAACTAAGAAACTTTTTATTCATGAGGTTTTACTTTCTAATATAGAAATGAAATGTAACACCTCAATGTTTCAACATAACAAAACAAAATGGATTTAAAAAATAGAACAAAAAGTGTGACTGCTACTTCACCTGATTTAGATAAACAGCATCCAGTACCTTCAGCATCCTGCAGATGGCGATATCACATTTCAAACTCAAATTTTAATTGTCATATACACATTATACGTGGCACAACATGGAACGAAATGTTTTTTACAATCGTCCAGCAGTTAAACATGGTGTGGGTGGGCATGCGAGAAAAAGATACAATAAGAAATAAGAGATTAAAAGTAATTAATTTTTTTTTTTTTTATTACAAAATAAATAGAGAAGGATAAAAATATGAATAAAAACAAGGACAAACTATGAAGATGAAAAAAAAGATAAAAATACAATAAAATGAGCAAAAAACAAAAAAGTGACTCGAGTGATCCATGTAAAGTGAAGATGTTTTTACAGAGACTAAAGTGCAAGTTGTCCGGCGAAAAAAAATTTGCTTGTTTTAAGAAAACAGGGCGGTCTTACCAAGTAAAATATTCTCTTACCCCATTGGCTGATCATTTGACTTGATTTAAGCCTTTTTTACTCATTTTGTTTCTTATTTTTCCAGGTACATTTTTTGCAGTGTTGATACCCAGTACAAGCACAAAGTAGCCAAAAATACTCAAGTAAAGTAACAATGTCATTTACTCAAGTACTTTACAACACTGGTTAGCACAACGCTGTCTACCGTTAAACGATGAGAGAAGGCGTGTGAGACTGGACGTGGGTTTGCTGGTGTGAACTTCTTCTTCTCCTCCTGTGGCCTTCAGCACTGACCTGCTGGAGAAACAAACACATCTTTAAATGTTTAAGGCCTCGTATAAATAAATCCTTCCTGGCTGCGAAGGCTCGCGGCTTTTAGCAACGGCTCGGCTGTTTGTTCCGCGTGGCTTTTTCCAGACTCTCGGCTGAAGTTTCCTCAAATGGGAAATATTTGTCTCCATTGTCCTCAGCGGCGGTCGACTGATGAACAGGACATCCTGTCTATAATTAGACTTCAGCTCCATTTCTGCATGTCTGCTGGGTCAAAGGTCAGGGCGCATAATTTAAGTCTAGAGGTCAGGAGCCAGGATAATAGAGCCTGTGTGCGTGTGTGTGTGTGTGTGTGAAGGTCTGGCGGTGTTTTAAAATTTAAATCGAGTTGCACACTAATTTTAGTCTGAAAAGAAAACATCATGATGACATCATCGGTGGTGATTTCACATTTGATACATCACTCACAGCAACATTATTCGTGAAGACACACACACTGCAATCGTGACAAACTTTTATTCATGACACAAACCATTCGTGTGTTTTGTTCTTCACTAGGTCTTGTTTTAAGTGTAGGTCTTATATTTCAAACCAGCTGGAAATTCTCGCTGGGCTAATTTCTTTTACCGTATTTATGCTAATTTAAGCACCCAAAGATTTTTCAGGCACAAAATAAAAATCCTATTTCTTTTTTTACATTTCTGACTAAATTATCATATTTTTCTCTTTAAAATGCAATTTTCCTTTAACAAACCTAACCTGTGACATGTATCACTTTAATTACTTAAAAATAAAACTAAATAATCTATTCGAGCAATCAGAACTACACCTCCCATAATCCTTTGCTTCCCTTTGAGTTTGGTTTTTGTTAGACGTAAATATCAGTAAACATTTTTATGAAGACGACGTGTTTTCGTTTATTTGTGATTGCTCATATGTGCGGAAAATGAGCGCTTATCTTTACGCACCTATTTGAAATTGGCGATTATAAGCACCCGGCAAGATTCTGAGTCGCTAAAATTGGGAGAAAAAAAAAACAGTTGAATTCGCGGAAATACAGTATTTTGGTTTTTATACTTGTGTGTGTGTGTGTGTGTGTGTGTGTGTGTGTGTGTGTGTTTGCTTGTGCTATTGTTTATCTCAGTAAGTGCATGAACAATAATTTAGCGCTTCCGCCAGAGGTGTCAAAAGTACCAGACAGCCATACTTGAGTAAAAGTACAGCTTTTATTACAGTACAGAATTGAGTCAAAATATAAAAGTATCCCATTTTAAAAGAACTTGAGTATTTTACTTTGTACTGAATTTAGGCAGAAAAAAACACCACCAAGAAATGTGAAAACAAACTCTGTTCACAAGGTTTTGTTTTCTAATACAGAAACGAAATTTAACATCTAAATGTTTCAAAAATTGTAGAACAAAGTAAATAAAAAGAACAAAAAGTCAGTACAAGTCAAGTACAAAGTAGCAAAAAACATACTTAAGTAAAGTAATGAAGTCCTTTTACTCAAGTACTTTACACTTCTGGTTTTAACAGCTGTTTTAAAGGGCCGATCGCCGCCATTATCGTCATTAGCATCACTTATCTTCAGCTTAAACTTAAACTTCATCAGCTTCTTCACGAACATGTGAAGGTGTCCGGAGCTTCAGAAACAGTCTAGAAGTTCTTTCACACTTTCACACGGCCTGTCTGTACAGGAAGGAGAAGATGTTTGAGGTTCTCCAGTGAGGATCAGCAGATTAGTTGCTTATCAGAGCAAGATGGAGAGCGTCTGCGTGTTTGCTCAGACTTTCCCAGCATTATCTTCTGCTTTCTGATCCCCCGACTTCACCAGCCAGAGGTTCAAATTAACCCCCTGTTGTTTAATGATCTGCCCCCCGTGTTTGTCGAGGGAGTCTGTTCTGTGAAGACCTCGTGATGTCACGCGCCAAAACACTCGTCTGGATTGGCTTGTTGCTAGGGAGCATGAGCGGCGACATGTCCTCCGAGACACTGAACATTACGTTTTGAACAAAACGCTTTTGGCACGCCAGTTCGTTCGATCATCTTCTGAATCACCGCTCTCATTTCTGGGTGATCGAAACGGACGCTCACACACACATTCCTGAGTCAGAAGTTTGGATTCAGTTTGAATCAGTAGTTTCGATCCAGTGGTTTGAATCAGTAATGTTGAGTTTAGAATTTGAATTAGTTGTTTTTAATTAAGCGGTTTTGAATCAGTAGTTTTAATTGATGACTTTTGAATCAGTAGTTTTGATTCAGCTCTGTGAGTCACTTGTTTTGAATAAATGGTTTGAATCAGTAGTTTTAAATTAGTATATTTGAATAGGATGTTTGAATCATAAGTCTCGAATCAGTAGTTTTGATTCAGTGGTTTCAACCAGTTTTGAATCAGTAAAATGATTTTTAGTTTAAAACTACACATTTTGATTCACTGGTTTGAATCTGTACTTTTTGAATCAGCAGTTATAAATCAGTAACTTTGAATAAGTAGTTTGAATCATAAGTCTTGAACTAGTGGTTTGAAACTGTAGCTTTGAATCAATAGTTTTTGATTGAGTGAGCTAAAATCACTTGTATTCAAAAAGTTGAATAATTTCAAATAAAATGTTTGAATCAGTAGTTTTTGATTCAGTCGTTTGAATCTGTAATGTTGAGTTAAGAATTGGAATCAGTAGCTTTGATTCAGTGGTTAGAATCAGTAGTTTTGATTCATGAGATTTAAATCAGTAGCTTTGATTCAGTCGTTTGAATCAGTCGAGTAGAGTTAGGAATTTGAATCAGTAGCTTTGAATCAGTGGTTTGAATCAGTAGTTTTGATTCGTGATCTTTGAATCAGTAGTTTTGATTCCGTTGTTTGAATCAGTAGGTTTAATTGATGAGTTTTGAATAAGAAGTTTGAAACAGTGGTTTCGAAAAAATTGTTTGGATCAGTAGTTTTGATTCAGTAGCTTGACCTGC
The DNA here is from genome assembly GCA_028031935.1 of Paedocypris micromegethes. Lineage (NCBI taxonomy): Eukaryota > Metazoa > Chordata > Actinopteri > Cypriniformes > Paedocypris > Paedocypris micromegethes. The sequence goes on along the minus strand of QKNR01013864.1, from coordinate 70,970 downwards.
GGATTTGATCTGGTGTCACGCAAAACTCAATTTCATTTTTGTTTGCACAGAAATCCACACACTTCAAACATTTTCTCCTTCGTAGTGGAAAGTCAGTGGAGTTGGAATTATCGTAGAAGGAACGCTAGTTCATTCGTCAATCACATACACGGAGACAATCCGTTTTCCCGCTTTGCGTCTGGAGTGATGCTCTGGAAAACGCATCCGAAGCGACTGGTGTTGGCGACCCCCATTAAAAACTGTTGTCTGAATAAAATTACATTTGTGTGCGTGGCGGCGATAAAAGCGTGACATTTCCAAGTAATTATCTCCACATTACGGGCGAATGTTTGCTAAAAGGATTACTCTCGCCCCCCGAGCACCGCGCCTCCTTTGACATTGTCATTCGCCGCCCCCCGTCCTGAATACGAATGCGTCTTCCAGCCACAGCAGCCCGGGTCGTTTAAAATGGTAATGCGGCTGTAATAAGACGTGGCCACGGCTGCGCTTCAACTCTTCATCGGGACGGTGTGAAGGACGTAATTAATCGGGCTACCGGACGCCTCCTGTGAAATTAACAGCAATTAGGCCCCGACGCCCTCGCTTTACCCTTTAAACGCCGACTCAGCGGGTCCAGAAGCAGCCTATGGTCAGCGGTCACCAGTGGTGTAAGGTACTTGAGTAAATGTACTTGGTTACTTTACTTAAGTATGTTTTTGGCTACTTTGTACTTGCACTGAGTATACTAAATATAAGCAACTTTTACTCTCTACTCCACTGCATTTGTGATTGAGTAGCAGTACTTTTCACTCCACTACATTTGAACGGACACTTATCGTTACTCGTTAAATTGTGATTGTGCGCGACAAGCCGGTGTTCTAAAATTCTGTCCTACACATGAAGATTTCCTACATCGCGCTTTGCGCACGCGCGATATACAATTTGCGTCATGTTCTGGTGACATCGGGAAGTAAAAACGGAAAGTTACATCTCATATCCTATATCTTAGAATGTAACAGTGGTAATTATACAATCATACTAAATGAAATGAAGAATATAAAGAATAAAGTTTGGTGAAGTTTAAACATTTTTGTTTTAACAAAACAAAATGTACCATTTGCATGACTGTAAAGTTCCTGCTCAGAAACCCCGAGAGTGTAGTTTCCATATTCAAAATTTTATCTAGAAAAACACGTGTATAAAAGCTGACGAACGCAAGTAGATAGACGTGCTCGCTNTTGTGAATTAGAAACCACAAGAACACGAATTAGGGGCGTAAAAATGTGTTTTACAAATGGTATTATATAATATATAACTTTATATAATACATAAAATATATAGCTTACTAATCATATTAATCATTTTATTTTATTTCTACCTGCAAATGTAAGTGATTGAGACTGACTTTTTGTTCTTTTTATCTACTTTGTTCTACCAGTTTTCAAACATTGAGGTTAAATTCTGTTTCTGTCTTGGAAAACAATAGATTGTTTTCACATTTCTGTTTTTGGGCCTATATTAGTACGAATAAAATACTTCTTAATACTTAAGTTTTTTTCAAATTGGATACTTTGCTACTTTGACTCAAGTCTTTTTGAAATTGGTGACTTGTTACTTGTAGTGGAGTAATTTTTACGGTAAGTATCTGTACTTTTACTCAAGTATGGCTGTCTGGTACTCTTCACACCCCTGGCGGTCACTTCTTGAGCAGGTTACAACGGAGGGAGTCCATTCAAATGTAGATGGATGGATGGATGGATGGATGGATGGACGGACGGACAGACAGACAGACAGACAGACAGACTGACAGATAGATAGATAGATAGATAGATAGATAGATAGATGGATAGAAAACAACAATAAATAGTTGGTGCAAAAATACAACAGTGCAAATATAATCGCAATCATCAGTAGTAGTGGAGTAAAGATACAGATACTCAATCACAAATGTAGTAGTTGCTTAAGAAGAAGAAGAAAAATTGAACTTTTCTGAACTGAACTAATCCCTCAGTGAGGGAATTCGTCTCTGCATTTGACCCATCCGAACGAACTCGGAGCAGTGGGCAGCCACACGTTGCGAAGTACAAGTACAAAGTACAAAGTATCTAAAGAGATACTTAAGTAGCAAAGTCCATTTCATGAAGTATTTCAAAAAAAGCATCATAAAAAAGCACCTTACAAATGCTCAGAACTTAAACTGGAACTTGAACTGTTCACAAATTTTTGTCGCTTTTGTCAGGTGATCAGCGTTCAGGTCTGATGGGGTGGAGTGAAGAGCTGGAGCACTTCAGGCTGATGGAGGTGTTTGGCTCGCGCTTTGATCCGGCGGAGTGAATGTCGGGTTGAGGAGCAGGGGCGTGGCCCGCGGTAGTAATGAACATCACAGGGTCACGGAGTGGAGAGCGAGAGTGGTCATGAGGGCTTTGATCTCAAGAGGCGAGGACTGATGGCTCGCTTTCTTCTTTCTTTCTTTTTTAGTAAAAATTTGTCTGGATTAAACGTGGTTGAGAAGCTTTGGAAAATCTCGTCGTTTTTGTAGTAGTGTGCGGAAATATCCAGCAATGTCTTTTCTCCACGGCCCAAGTCTTATCAGAACGCTGATGCACATTTCAACCAATAAATTAAAGTCTGAACCTTGGAGTTATGTTCATTTATTCCCGTTGTTACTCTCTTCATGCCGTATCATTTGTCCTGCAGCCGTTATAATCTTTTATCTTTTTGTTGCTTTGTCCGTCTAATCTGCCCAGATCTAGAACATGTCGAGAGCTTATTGCACTTGTTTTATTTTGAAATAAACGTTTTTTAGGAAGGAAAGGAAAAATATAGTTTCCAATGAAGGTCTGTGTGCTAAATATACACACCTTCAAACACTATTAGGCGTTGATAAAATCTTTAAAAATGTTTCCAAATGATGTTATATCCACACAACGAAATGAATCCAGAAAAGTAACTTGCTGTATATTTCAGAAAAATGGCATCTTTTTCTACCGCGGTTAATTTGTTTGGCGAACGAGGTGATGTCGCCATCTGCAGGATGCTGAAGGTACTGGATGTTGTTCATCAGCTCAATCACGTCAATCAGCAGTGGCACTTTTTTTGCACGTTTGAGTTTGACCGAGACTGACGTTTGTTTATCAATTTATTTTATGCCATTTTGAAACACTGGGCTGTTACATTTCATTTCGATATCAGGAAATGAAACCTTGTAATTAAAGTGTAAAGCGATGTTTTTGAGCCGAAACTCAGCAAGAGTAAAACACTCAAGTTCTTCTCAAACTGGAGATTTATGACTTTTACTCAAGTCGTTTTGGAATTGGTGACTTGCCACTCAGCAATTTCTCCATTATGTTTTTGTACTTTTACTCAAGTACCATTGTCAGCTACTCTCTACACCTCTGCTGTGTGTGTGTCACATCCTGTTCCTTCTTTTTAACCGCAGTTTCGCGGCACATGGTCCATTCGTGCCTCAGGACGGGCGCACACCTGCCGTCTGCCGCATCTTTTCAGTTCCGTCCCGTCCGAGTGAAGCGCGGTAACCGATCTCCTCCCTGATCTGCAGGTGCCCGGGCAGGCCGAGGCGGGCGTAGGGTTACAGTGCCATCTGCGAGAGTGGCACCATGACATCATCTGTGGGCACAGGGCTGGGGTGCGGAGAGAGTGTTCCCTGGCACACACGGCGGCTCTTTTGGCAGGTGGCGTCCAGTTCGGAGGGGCGTGTCCCTGTTATTCCACCCTCTCGGATGGAAGCTTCGCCCGCGGCTCAGGACGAGTTATGTTCCTCTCAGATCCACTTGTGCACAGGACGAGCTAATATCAAAGCTGGGAACGGCTTCGGGCGGGGCGAGGTGGGGTGTGGGTGGGGTGAGGTGGGGGGTTAGTAGCGGACTCTCTCGCTCCCCGAATGACCAACAATGAGGTTATTCTCATTAACACAAAGGCGAAACAAACGAGGACTCACCTGCGGTCCAGGCGCTTTAAGACACACACATTTTCAGGTTCGCAATCTACTTTTCAAATGACCTAGTCAGAGCAATTTACCGGAAATATTTATTAATATTATATTTAATTTTTTAAATTATTTATTACGTTAACAAATGTATTAATAAAATATTTTATATTTCGACTGTAAATGTTTGCTGTATAGTGTTTGTAGAGTGTCATCTCGTTTGAAACCGCAATAAACACACACACACACACACACACACACACTTCCGAACAAAATCATTTTTCAGGAACTAAAATGTCCGATAGCAGGCTTACTTGACCGTTGTGTTTCCTTACTCATTCTCCCTGTTCTGGCAAACTATTCTAAGTTTTTTATCTCGACTGGCGCCCGACTCACACACACACCGTTCTAGTGCAGGTAATAAGAGATCAGCGAGATTGGAAGAAATTCGTTTAAAATTCGAGTAAAATGGCTTTTTACATGTTCCAGCCTTTAGACTCATAAAGCGTGCTAGAGTTTTTAAATTTTATTTTGTTTATTTTATTTTGTTTTATTTAGAAAATTGTTTCGCCATTTTCTTTCCAATGCCATGCGATCTATCCACAATGCCTTTGCGATAGACCAGTCGACGTAATGGGCGCCCCTGCTTTAAGACATTGTTACGACCTCAAGGTGATCGCACAAACTAAAAACGCCAAAGGTAATTTTTCAGAGAATTGTGTTTATTTTCCCTCTTTCACCACAAAATAAAGAGTGCAACGATTCACCACGAAAATATCAAACAAAACAAAGCTATGGAAAAGCCCTCTAAAATCCCTAATAATGCAAACAAAAGTGGAAAAACAAAGACAAAGCTTCTTCCCTAAACTCCCTATTCAAAAACAGATACAAACGACAAACAAAAGTGTGGCAAAACAATAAAGTGAACGCACTCAGGCTCACAAACGATTTCCGATTTTGAATTTCAGGTATTCACCAGTCTTTCCTACAGACTTCACACCACACACTTTTAGAGAAACTTCCACTTCTCTTTATACGAAACATGATATTGCCAACACCTGAACATAATTAGGCCAAACCCAAATCAATTAAGCAAAACAAACACAAATGCATAACACCATGTTAGCTAATAAAGTCCTCACTTCCTCCACCTCTCCGCTTGATTTCAGGGAGACGGTTGAGGAAACCACCGAAGAACAGATTGTGGAATTACTAGCAGGCTGCAGGAGAATCGGACCCGCGGGCTCCTGGCACACGGCGAATCACCGCGGCATATGTTCGTTTAAATTTGCCGAATGGAAGCGGGCCAAGTGGTGAGCCCTGGTGAGCACCAGCAGCACCTCGGTCCTTACGCAACCTCTCCCGCGCCATATGTCTAGCGCAGCAGCTGCATCAGGTCCGTTCTGACACACAATAGGCGTCTTTAGTGTGGAAATGAATTAGGCAGGTGCGGACTCCCACCAGCTCTCTGTGATTGGCCGAGCCCTGCGGTGAAGCTCGTGGAGGCTTTCTGCTCTTTCACTCGCGCCTCTACTAATTCTGTTTGCGTGTAGGATTTAGAGACTGAGAGCGGAGAGGTTCGAGGGGCCAAATCCCAGCGTTTTAAAAGGCCCGTGTGTTTGCTTTGTGGGCGGAGCTCGGCTCCTGACAGCTGCAGCCTTTCTTTCTTTCTTTCTCTTCTCTCGGCCGCTGCTTCAGGCTGCGGAAGGTAACAGAAGAAGCCCTGTAGAATCCGATCTGCTGATGCTGGATCTGCGAGGGGTTGAGTGGAGACCATAAATCATTGCCACAGTTTTGATGACGATGTAAAATACAACTCTGCACACAAATTCAGAAGTAAATTCAGTCGTGTGAAATGCATATTTGAAAATTATTATCACTTTTTTTTTTTTTTTTAAACAGGGAACCCTCGCTACTTCGTGCTTGGATCATCACGGATTCACGACTTTGCAGGCTTTTTTCATCACGTATTATAAAAGAAATGTATTACTTAACGTCAAGTCAACGTTATTTATAAAAGCACTTATAAAACAGCAGACTGACTAAAGTGCTTTACAGTAAAAAAACATAATACATTTAACAAATAAGTATATCTGACTAAAAAGCACAAAAAATGAAAGGACTAAAATGAATGACTAAATTGAACATACTGTAGATATTTGTACATTACTGTAAAGGACAGTTTGTTAACAGTACTAGTAACAGCCGGAACGATGTGATATGCCTTTAAGATGACGTGAGGACATTATCTAGCTGGCGACGTGAGAACGTGGACGTAGTAGCTCCTTTGTCGTTTTGCCGAATCCTTGTTTGCTTTAGTTTTATTTATCTTATGGACGGTGAAATACTGCCTATTAAACGCATTTTAAGCTTCCCATCCTCCGCCTCATTACTTTGGCGAATCACCCGTGGCAAATCCGGGCCGATGCGTTACAAACTACGTGAAGGGATTTTAAAGGTTTGTATACATGTTAAATAAATACGTAATTATGGTGTCCCTACTTCGCGGATTTTCAGCTATCGCGGGTTTGGAACCAATCTAGCAGGAAAGACGAGGGTTACATGTACATATAATAATTGTGTATAATGTGTGTAGAATTTGTATACGTATGTGAAACATCGTAAAATAGCATGATTTACCGCTTAGAAGTCGGTATAATCGGTAGCTTGGATAGGCCACAGTCATTAGGCTACATAACATCGCCTTATAGTGGATATAAAATGACATACAAGTAAAAGGTACATTTTAGTTATTTTAGGATGTTCATTTCTACTTCTGTAGTTATTTTGGTGAAAGTAACTTAAAAGTAATACAGAAGTAATGTAACATATTACAATTTTGAGACAGTAATGCAGAAGTAATGTAACATATTACAATTTTGAGACAGTAATAATGTAATGTAACAGTAAAAAGTCATGTGTAATTACTCATTCTTTTTACTATTACATTCATTTTACTATTTTGTGTGTGTGTGTGTGTGTGTGTGTGTGTGTGTGTGTGTGTGTGTGATGTGTGTAAAAAGTACAGTTTCTCTGAGATTATGGGCTTGGCTCAAGGCGTCTTCGACTTTTTTTCAGCTTTTTTATCATGGTGCCACGCTTGGGCATTTCTCCAGTCCAGCCAGTCGAGCCCATGTGATGATTGCTGCCCACCAACAACACGCAGACATAAGTCCATTGCTCTCTGATAACTCAATGACTCTGGCCTGTAAGTGTACGGACAGCTCCTGAGATGAATTATTATAAATACACATTACCTTAAGAGGCTTTATTGATTCCGTTATCAGATCAAGATCACGTCAAGCGTCTGAACGCTAAATTAATTTCTTTTCGCGTTGTTCTTTCCGTCCGTTGGTGGGCTCGGTCAGGGCATTACATCATCCTCAGGAGGGTTCCGACCAATCAGCAGTGAGCGGCAGCATTGTGCGGGCGGGGTTACACAGCATATGTCAGAGAGGCAGAATTAAACACGCTCCGACTGATGTGATAGTGAGAATAAATATGTGGAGGGGATGAAAACAGATTAGCGTGAGGAGCGAGTCTGTTCTTCTGGATGATGGATGGATGGAGAGAGGATTGTCGATGGAGAGATGAATGAAGGATAATGGACGGATGAATGATGGATTCATTATGGATGGGTGGTGGGTGGATGGATGACCGATGAATGATGAATGGAGGATGAATCAATGATGCATGTACTGTGGATGGATTTATTCATTTGAATGATAACGCTGTTTTAATGATGCAAAAATGTTGTAGTGGTATCCTTATTTACACATTTCAGAATATTTAACATGAATATATGCAAAAACAGTTTGACTCAAAATGATTATTGTTATAAAAAATGTTAGCGCGTTAACACATGCGATTAATTTTAAATGTTAATTCGCGTTAATTCTTTTTAATGCATGCATGTTCAGCTGATGCCATTAGGGCGGCAATCTACTCCCTGTGGTAACTGCGAGCAGCTATTTTACCTTATGTCTTTCTATATAATCTTTATAATTCTCTTTCGTTATCTCACTCCCTTGCACTCTTTCTTTCTCTATTATTCTCTCTCTTACATTCTTTCTTTATCTCTCTTTTCTCTTTATTTCTCTCTCACTCTTATTCTCTCTCTTCCCTATCAACACATATTTTCCTCTGTTTTTGATATACAATTTTCAGTCTGGGATAAATAAGTAAATGGATGGATAGATGTTTAATTGGACGGTTGGATGGACGATTTACTGAATGAATGATTGGATTGATGGGTTGATGAATCGGAAGTATGGATGGATGGAAGGATGGTAAGAAAGACTGACTGACTCACAAGAGAAACAAACTGAATTACAGATAAAAAGACCGACAGACAGAATGACAGACAGACACGATATGAAAATATTTTTTGAACAAAAACCTGTAACAAGGTTGTTTCCAAAAAAAAGGGTGACCGAATATCAAAGTTGTCTTTCATTGGACTTTGAAGGTTAAAAAAAAAAATATATATATATTTTTTTTTTCAATATTTGAAAAATTATGCATTATGTTTTTAAATAGTAATAAAAAAAATTATAATAAAAATCCCTGGTTAATTTAATAATAAAAAAAATACTAACAGTGCTTGGACATTTTTTTTTAATACTTGTTTTTAGTTTTATTTATAATCTGCTTTTCCTGTTCTTAATCGTATCACTATTATTCTTGTAACTTACCTGCATGTTAAGTTTATATCAATAACATATTTTTTAATCTTTGAAAATCCTATTATATTGTTGACCTCACACATGACTAACGGGCACAAATCACAGATGTATTCAGATTGAGCAGAATTACGCAATCACTTTATAAATTGTGACATCCCCACATGCAAGGATGTAATTTATATTGTGTGCGTATCGATATCGGTATTAGCGACATTAGCCTGTATTTACTTGGTGTCAGACCGATTTATACTGTAATTTTGCGCTACCGTCTGCGCAGAGAAAGTTCTCACGCTGGGCGAAACATGAAAGCTGCGGGGAAATTACATAATTACAGACAAATGTGGTACAAGGCAGAACGTGTTTAAATATTAACGGCTGATCAGAAGACGCCTAAAGGCTCGAACAGACCCTGCGGAGCCCCTCATCCTCTCTCAAGTACATGCAATCAGATCAGTGCCCAACATATCAAACGCAAAGTTCCAAGAAATGAACGAAAATGCTTCAATTTTACGTTTGTTTTTTTTTTGCATTATTATTTTTCTCCTCTTGGCGTTTTTGTTTGAAACTTTTTTTTTGTTTGCTTCGGATTTTTTGTTCATTTCTTTTATTTTTCGTTTGGATTTTAATTATTTAGCAACATGTGCAAACATATGTGCAAACATAACACTTAAATCAGTTAGTAAACAGTTTGTGTACTAATATTAAAAAAACAAGGAATGACACAGTGTACATCCGCTAGACTCCTCCCACACTTCCTGGTCAAGCAGCTGCCAATCACATTCTCACCAGCCAATCAGAGTAAGGACCGCCCCCACGTGAAACTTGGGCCAGAAATCCAAACGAAAATTTAAAAAAGACGAACGGAAAATGCAGAGCGGAAAAAGAAAATTCAAACAAAAACATGAATATTGCAAGTGAAAAACGTAAATGTGAAGTATTTCCGTTAATTTCTTAGAAATTTACGTTTATTGGCACTAATCTGATTCCATACTCGAACCACACACGTTTTTTTTTCAAAAACCACAGCGTTTGGGCGGTAAATAATCCGTGTTCTGTGTCAGGAGGTGTTTATATCTGAATCTGAAGTCCAGGAGAAACGGGTCAAAAGCAGCAGCCGCTTTCATTTGTTCTCACCGGTGGCAGGCAGACTGACCCTGGATCTGCTGCGCGTCATCACTCACACACACACACACACACACACACACACACACACACACACACACACACACACAGCTATAATATCACAGACGGGAGCAGAATCGGTCTGGAATGCCAGATATGTAGTTCCTTCCCACAATCCTCAGATAAATAATGAACAGAAGAGACCGCCTCCTGATGTTTGGCCTTGTTTAATTCAGATACTCGGGTTTATTATTCTGCTCCACACGGCAAACTCAGAGCTGTGTGTGTGTGTGTGTGTGTGTGTGTGTGTATGTGTGACTGTGTATGTGTGAGTGTGTGTGTGTGTGTGTGTGTGTATGTAGGTGTGATAGATGAATGGATGGATGGACAGATGGATAGATGGACGAACGGATAGATAGATATATGGATAAATAGATGGATGGATGGATGGATGGATGGATAGATAGATAGATAGATAGATAGATAGATAGATAGATAGATAGATAGATAGATAGATAGATAGGATGGATGGAGACGGACGGACGGACACACAGACATATAGATAGATGGACACACATACAGACAATAGATGGATGGATGGAAGGAAGGATGGACGGACAGACGGGTGGGCAAACAGACAGACAGTTAGATAGATAGATATATAATAAAAAGAATATGAGTCTTTTGTAGCTAGATACAGCTAGATATATCACATCTTCTGCTCTGAAGCGGCTGGACAATGAGCTTCTCTCTCTCTTCAGCACTCAGCCTGTAACTGGATAAGAGCGTCTTCTCCAGCGGGAACGCCATCGACCCGCAGCCGCGTGAGTGGCTCAGGCGGAGGCGGGGCTTAGTCTCGGACTGCCGCGGTCAAAGGTCAGGGGGTTTCAGAGCGGGAAAGACCCTCAGGCGTCAATCAGCCCACGTACATGATCAGAGGACGGAGATCTGGTCTGACCCCGGGTCACTCTGACACACCGACAAACCAATGCATGACAGATGAACAGACGGAGAGATGGACAGACAGATAGATAGATAGATAATTAGATGGATGGATGGATGGATGGATGGATGGATAGATAGATGATAGATAGATGATAGATAGATAGAAGATAGATAGATGAATAGGATAGATAGATAGATAGACAGACAGATAGACCGACAGAAACAATAGATAGGAAGGATGAATGGATGGATGAATGAATGAATGAATGATGAACGATAGATAGAACCCGAACGGATGGATGGACAGATGATGATGGATGGGCAGACAGACAGCAAGATAGAATAGAAAACAGTAGATAGACGGATGGACGAACAGAACGGACAGACAGACAGATAGATAGATGATGGATGAGTAGATGGATGGATGGAACGGATAGATAGATAGATAGAGAGATAGATAGATAGATACATACGTAGATAGACAGATAGATAGACAGACAGACAGAAAGACAGATAGATAGACAGACAGACAGATAGATAGATAGATAGATAGAAATATATATACATACAGGATAGATGAGTGGATGGATGGATGAGTAGAGAGATAGACAGACAGACGGACGGACAGATGGACAGACAGAGAAAGATATATAGAAAAATAGATAGACAGACAGACAGACAGACAGACAGAAAGACAGACAGTCAGACAGACAGACAGACAGAGATAGATAGATAGATAGATAGATAGATAGATAGATAGATAGATAGATAGATAGATAGATAGATAGATAGATAGATAGATGATAGATAGATAGACAGACAGATAGATAGATCAGCTCACGTACATGATCATATGTTGGTGATGAGGAGAGCTCCAGCACTGAGTGTGTCTGACCGCGGGTCATTTTAACGGGTCGGTCATGCGTCTTTGACCCGGAGCGAGGGAGAATGAAAGAGTGTGAGCGGCGGGTGATGGGGAATCTCCCTGATGACAGGAGGATAATTACGACTCGGCTCGGTGACGTGATCTGACATCACGGGCTGTTTGCATATGTTCCGTGTACCTGAAGAACGCGGCGGCTGCTCTTATCTCAGACGCTCTTATCTTCCTCGGCTTAAACGCAGGCGATTGGTTTGTTGGGTGAAATATTCTTTCACTTCACCAGCTGATGTTGATTAGGTTCACCAGCAGTTTTTGAACTTCGGTTCAACGGGTGTCGAGCAGGTCGAACAGTTGATCACGACACATTCGCAGGAAGTCCACGTTTCTGTCGCTCTACGAATATTTCACGGAAGCGTTTCATTCACAAGAAAGTAATGCAGACTGGTCTCTTATTTTCCCTCTCTCTCTCTCTCTCTCTCTCTCTCTCTCTCTCTCTCTCTGTGTCTGTCTAACAGTCTGTATTTCTCTCTCTCTCTCTCTCTCTTTCTGTCTTACTCATTCTTTGCTCTCTATTCCCTCTTTTTTCCTCCCTCTCTGTCTTGGTCCAGCTCTCTTTTTCTCTGAGTTTCTTTTTTTCTCTCTTTCTTCCTCCCTCTCTTTCTCTCTGTCCATCTCTCTCTTTCTTTCTGAGTTTCTCTTTCTTTCTCTCTGTCTTTCTCTCTCTCTCTCTCTCTCT
>QKNR01013864.1:44750-55483 GCA_028031935.1 Paedocypris micromegethes | reverse complement strand
GAGAGAGAGAGAGAGAGAGAGAGAGAGAGAGAGAGAGACATAGACAGACATAGAGAGAGAGAGAGATTTATTTTTTGTTTTTCCAATTATTTCTCGTAAATACATTTTATCTTTCAGAAATGAGTTTCAGTTTGTGTTTTTATGGGGTGTTGCAATATTTCAAGTTATATAGTGTGTATTGACATTTACACTATTTATTCCATGTTTTATTTAAGTGTGTAATACTGTCGACATTGTCTACTTAATACTGTAGAATTTGACAGTTGAAATGTAAAGGACTGCAATTTTTTTTTGCTTTACGTGCCGCTCCGTCGTGATCTCAGCAGGGTTTTTTCTTCTTCTGCGTGTTGTTTGGAGGCCGGTGTCTCGAACATGTTCTGCAGTGGAGACAGAACAGTCTGTGTTCTTCACATGAATCACGCTCGGCCTCCACTCAGACCAAAGCAGCGATGATATCTCATGCAAAGTCACTTTCACACATCGCTCATGTTCCCAAAGCAGCGTGATAAGGCAGAAATAGCCACACAAACACAGCCGGAACAGTGTGTTATTGTGGGAGTTTATGATTATTCATGGGAACGTGTGGGAAATGAGTGGAGCTCATCAGCGTGATGATGATGATGATGATGGTGTTCTTCATCCAGTGATGACTCAAATGACTCGCAGTTATTTTTTTTTTATATCTTGTTTGTCATCCATAAAAAAAAAAAAAATCAGGGTTTCACTGCTAGCAATGTTGTAATTCTTTTCCATCCATCCATCCATCTGCTGAAGTGCTTTTCTGTTTCTGGGACACGTGGAGCATATTATGCTGTTATAGCTATATGTATACATCAAGTATGTTTACTGTATTTATATAACTAAATAACTCAAACATGTAATAATTATATGCTATTAATTATGTTAAACCTATTTATTCTGCAATTCTACAGAATGTGTATATTTATCACCACCAATCGCATAATTATCTGGAAAACAACATTGTCAGAAGTTACTTTCTGTGTAAAATAGCTGTAAAATTAAATATTTTTCAAAAATGTTTTCTTAAGCATGACGCACAAAAGATAAAGAATATGTTTTACATACAGTATACTGTATATATAATGTATATACACTATATATGTCTGTGTATAGATATACTTATACATGTGTGTATAGACATACATCTATAAAGTAGGATTGATATATATATAGAGTAATATATATATTAATGTGTATTTCTATTTGTGTGTATGTGTATATATTTTTATATACATATGCCCACACACACATTGACCATCTCCTGACACTGATCGTACATCTTAATCTTTATTCTTTATCTTTATCTTAATTCTTTCAGTTTCCTGATACACAGCTGGAGCGGTGCAGTGCTGGATCAGCTCCGTGTGGCAGGGGAAATGGAGAAGGACGTTGGTCTCCAGACAGCTCAACTTGAAACCCTCGGCTGGTTGTGTAATCCCAACCTGGACTACATCACTGCCCCCTGCTGGCGGCCCCGTCCCAAAGGAAAGCGGATTTAGCGTGTTAGCGGCGGGAAAATATGCTTCTGCCGCTGTTATCGCCGGCTGACAGGAAGCAGCTCACCGGAGTTTCTCCGCCTCTCAGCTGCTGGTCTTTCTCTCTCCGCAGAGTTTTTTTTGAGTACTTTAAACTTGAGTTTCTACTTGAGTAAAAGGACTGATACCTTACTGCAAAAATGACTCCATTACAAGTCACCGATTCCAAGACTTGAGTAAAAGTATGCACACCTTGCTGCCAAAAATTTCTCAGTTACAAGTCCCCAATTCCACAAAGACTTGAGTAAACGTCGCAAAGTATCCGATTTCAAAAGAACTTGAGTATTTTACTCGTACCGAATTTAGGCTCAAAAACACCAAGAGATGTGAAAAAATCAAGAAAGCATTAATTCACGAGGTTCTATTTCCAAATATGGAAACTAAATTTAGAATCTAGATGTTTCCATATGGCACAGCAAAATACCACACAACCTCTAATAGAACGCCACCTCTAATAGAGCGCCACCCTGACGGAAGAGTTGGAATTGAGTTCTATTTGATGTTTTACGGTAGATTAAAAAAACAACAAGTCAGTCAAACTCTAAGGTGCAAAAAACAGCGATTGAGCTGATAAACAGCGTCCAGTACCTTCAGCATCCTGCAGATGGCGACATCACCTCATGCGTCCAATAAATTTGCGCAAATTAAAGATACAACTATTCAATCACAAATGTAGCCACGTGGAGAGTAACAGCTGCTTCTATTATTGATACTCTGCACAAGTACAAAGTAGCCCCAAAAATACTCAAGTGCAGTGACAATTGTACTCAAGTACTTTACTCCGGCAGTGTGACTGGAACGGTGTGTGTGACGCTGGTTTGTCGTCTGCTCTCTCACGGTCCCCAGGTAGTCGCACCCTTAATCCAAACACAAGCTGTTATCTGGGGCCCGGGTTGCCTGGCAGAGCAGGACCTGAGAGAGACCTCCACGCCTAATCTCCAGTGCCGAGGGTCACGCACACACACACACACACACACACACACTGATGAGGTGGGTGTTTGATATGGGAGAATGGAGGAGAGGAAATGAGCTCACGGGGTGTAATCAGCTCACACACACACACACACACACTCGGCACCACACACACACACACACACACGGTCTTTCGCGGAGAATTGCTCGGCGAGGTGTGTGTCGGAAATACGCAACTTCACTTTTCTCATAATCGTTTTTTTTGTCATTTTTTCCAAGTTTGTGCGCATGTGCGTGCGTGGGAAGTTTTCTGTGTGTGTGTGCGTGTGTGAGAGAGAGAGACGTTTAAATTTGTGTGTGTATGTCGGTGCATAATTTAAAGTCTTGAACCCCTTTTTTCTACTTAATGTGTGTGTGTGTGTGTGTGAGAGGAGAGAAGTTTGTGTGTAATATCAGTACATCAGTACAAAGTCTTTAACTTTATTTTCCATTTAATATGTATTTTTTCCTCTATGTGATGTGTGTGAGGGAGAGAGGTTTATATTTGTGTTTGTAAGTGTATGTAAGTGATAAATTTAAGTCGTTAACCACTTTTTACTATTAATGTTGAAGAGAAGGGGGGGGTGGGTGGGGGGGGGGTAATGTTGTGTGTGTGTGTGGGGTGTGGGTGTGTGGAGAGAGAGAGAGAGAAGAGTGAGTGAGAAAGAGTGGGTTAAAGTGTGGCGCGGTTTGAATATGGTGTGCGTAACAGTAGAGCATCATTTAAAAGTCATTATTTTAGATCACTATTCACAAATTAATGTTCGTGTGTGTGTGTGTGTGTGTGTGTGGTGTGTGTGTGTGTGTGAGTGGAGGTTGTAGAGTGGTGTGAGAGAGAAGAAGGATGGTTAATGTATGTGCGCGTGTTTGAGTAAAAGTATGTTGTGTGTAACAGTAGAGCATCATTTAAGAGTCATTTATTTTAGATCACTATTTCACCAAGAATGTCCGGGTGTGATGTGGTTGTGGTGTGTTGGTGTGTGTCGGCGCTGTAGTTTGGCGTGTGTGCAGTTTTGCGTGAACCGTTAAGTGTGTGAAATGTAAATGTACCTGACGAGGCGACTCCACCTGCGCTCAGATTAGCTGCGTGCTAAAGGTTGTGTCAGCGTCCATCATTAGCGCGTCCGCCGCTCATTAAGAGCCCAACACTAATGCAGATCCAGCGCCTTCGCCTACAACAAACCGCTAGACAGCTGTTCCGCACGGCCGCGGCGTAACCTCTTAGCTTCACGCTAACCTGCGCGGTGATCAAAGCAGCCCGGCGAGGTCACATGACTTCCCGTGATTTCACGCGGGCGAGCGGCGACGTTAGCAGGCCTCGCGCGTGTTAGCCATTCATATGGGCATATTAGGCTATTACGATTATTGGGAAATTTAATGGGATGTTTGTTAGGATATTAGGACTATAGTGGCACCCCGACTCACGAATGTCCTTACTAACGAAAAACCCGAGTAACAAAATGCATCGGCGCGAAAATTTCGTCCCGAGTTGCGGAAAAAAAAACGCTGTACGGAACGAGCGCGTCTTGGTCTGCGAGCTTAGATGATCCGATGGTTTCTGAGTCGTCTTGGTCCGCGAGCAGGCGTGAATGAGAGTCCAGAAGTGTGAAAAACAGTTGTTTAATCCTCACGCACATCAACTAAACAAAAAACAACAACAAAAGCACTGGTTAGTTTCAAATGTGTTGCTTCCGAAATATAAAACGAGCTGGTGTTCTCCTAGAACGGCTTCTGCGCGTCTGGCGTTGCTATAAATAGAGCCTGTGAGGAGCGAACACACACACACACACACTCACTTACACACTCACTTACTCAGCGGGAGTTTGAAGCAGTTTCAAACACACTAACACAAAACAAACTTACATTAAACGAAACATAACTTGCCAATAAGCTGATAGAAGTTCGACGTGAGTGCGCTAATCTGGCTGGGTGTTACACTCTTTATGGTGCGGGCGGAACATTATTCTGATGACGTTAGTTCCGTGTCTGTGTGACGTCATTTCAAGTTGGCGGTGACTGTTCACGTGAGATTGATCCGCTGTATTATTATATACTGTAACTTTATAAACAATCGCCAATGGGCCATTTAAACCAACCACTTTGTAACATGTTTTTGTTACATTTATTAACAATATTTGTAAAAAAAAAAAATGTCTGAATTCACAAACTCATGGCACGGATTAGAAGAATTGCATGTAAAATGCAGCTCAACTGACGAAATTCTCGCCTAACAAGACGGTCGTCGGCACGGATTAATTTCGTAAGTCGGGGTGCCACTGTATTAGGAAAGATTTTTTAAAGATTTTTCCCTGGACTTGTCCTCTTTTTATGTCGTGTCCCAGGCGTCCGGATGGGTTTTATAAATTCACAAAAATGTCCGGGTTTCACGCTTCTTCAAAGGACCATGACACGTTTGGCAACCCTGCTTTAAATTATTTGAAAGTGAAATTGCGCGTCCTATTTTAAA
The DNA here is from genome assembly GCA_028031935.1 of Paedocypris micromegethes. Taxonomy (NCBI): domain Eukaryota; kingdom Metazoa; phylum Chordata; class Actinopteri; order Cypriniformes; genus Paedocypris; species Paedocypris micromegethes. The sequence goes on along the minus strand of QKNR01013864.1, from coordinate 50,509 downwards.
ACATTACCAGACCAATATTTTCCCATATTTTTTTTTTTTTTAGCATTTTTCAATGCAGCATCTCATGATTGGGTAATACACGATGTCATCGTTAGTTTGATTGGTCTTTGTAACTGTCTGTGAGGAGGGCGGGGCTTAGAGAGAGAGAGAGAGAGAGAGAGAGAGAGAGAGAGAGAGAGAGAAAGAGAGAGATATTTCAAATGACTGATGCTTCTTCAGGTTCAAATCTGTGTGTCTTAAAGGGTCAGACACATTGATTTACGACAAATTAACAATTACTTTTATTACCTGAAATGTTATAGCTAATATAATAGTAATAAACAACCTGCCCATGTAACAAAATTAGCTAAATATTTGAAACTTTCTAACAAAAAAGACAACTGCTCACTAATAATACTCACTTATAGATAGATATTACGGTTTCATATTAGTAATTAATTAACCCATTTATTTTTTGTTTATTTATTAGAAACGAGTATTGGACTTTTTTTTCAAAACAGATTTAAGTTGTTATTATTTTTTTTCATTGAAGCTTTTAACCTCCGAGAAGCCTGTCTGAATTTGTCTACAGGCTGCGCCGGTTCTCTTTTTTGGAATTAAAAGTATGGCCACCCTAGGTTTATGTGTTTGTCGCTAAATAAACTGTCGGGACTGGCGTGTAGTTGAGGCTTGTTTAATGAACGGACCGCTCTGAAATTTCGAAGATAACAAGATATCAATTTCGAAGGTCCCTCGCGGTCCCTGGCCACGCGTAAGTCACGTTCATCACACCGCTATAAAAGTTTATTGCGTTATGAGTTGTAAAATAAATTGGGCGATAATCAAAACAACTCCCGTCATCATGTGGCCGCGGGGATCCTGGCATCTGTGTGAATTCACGCCACGCACCGTTTTTTTGTAAAATTATGTAAATATTGTAAATAATTCTTTACTTATTAGTATTCTTGGCTACTTTGTACTGTCTACGCGATGCACTGTTCTTTTGTAAAATTTCTAAAGAACTTTTTTTCATTTTATTTACGCGTTTGTCGTAAATAAACTTTTTTTTAATTTAGAATAAATTGTATTTTACATATGCATGCATATTATATATTTTCAAAACGAACAAAAAATCATAAAGTGTACTCAAGTATTTTACACCTCTGAATATTGGTAATTATTCGCAATTTGGACCAGAGGTGTAAAGAGTACTTACTGTAAAAATGACTCCATTACAAGTAACAAGTCACTAATTTCAAAAAGACTTGAGTCATAGTAGCAAACAAACTTGAGTATTTTACTCGCACTGAATATAGGAACACAAAAAGGAAATGTGAAGACACGCTCTATTTGTTAGCTACACATAAATGACTTTTAATACGGAAGTATTACAGAATACAGAAACAAAATGTAATACCTCAATGTTTTAAAAATGGTAGAACAAAATAGATAAAAAACAAACAAAAATCGGTATCAAATCACTCAAATGTGCAAAAGAAAAAAAGTTAGATATAAAATGAAATTCTGAATATAATAATTAAGTAGTAAAGCACATTCTTCTTCTTCTGAGTATTCAAGGTCTAGTTTGAGTAGCTTCTTCTTAGGACGGTTTCTCTGCAATAAAATTATACAAAGAGAGTGCACTTAGTAAACTACGTATAAATTAAACAAAAAGCACATCACAAACTCACAGCTAAATGTACTTACTGCAGAGTGTATCGTTTCAGTGATTCGTTTACTCACGTTGCACACAAAATATTGCACACGCAATCACAATGTAACGACTAACGGTAAGTGTCTTTTTCAATGTAGTGGAGTGAAAAGTACAGATACTTAATCACAAATGCAGTGGAGTAGAGTGTAAAAATTGCGTATATTTTTGTAACTCAGCATAAATACAAAGTAGTCAAAAATACTCAACGTTCTTTTACTCAAGTACTTTACACCACTGGGGGTGTGTGGATAAAAGTACAGCCCTCTGCGGTGTAAAAGTTGCTTATATTTTTGATACTCAGCAGAAATATAAAGTAGCTAAAAACACTCAAGTAAAGTCCTTTTACTCAAGTACTTTACACTACTGTGTGTGTGTGTGTGGGGGGTGTGTGGACAAAAGTACAGCCTTCTGTAAAAGTTGCTTATATTTTTGATACTCAGCACAAATACAAAGTAGCCAAAATACTCAAGTAAAGTCCTTTTACTCAAGTAGTTTACACCACTGTGTGTGTGGAGGGGTGAATTACAGCCCTCTGCGATGTAAAAGTTGCTTATATTTTTGATACTCGGCCCAAATACAAAGCAGGCAAAAATACTCAAGTAAAGTCCTTTTACTCAAGTACTTTACCCCACTGGTGGGGAAAATGTGAATAAAAGTACAGCCTGCGATGTAAAAGTTGCTTCGATTTTTGACACTCAGTACAAGCACAAAGTAGCAAAAAACATACTTAAGTAAAGTAGCCATTTACTCAAGTTCTATACACCGCTCATTTGGTCGTGAGTAATCTACGAATTTGGGACTAATTAGCAATGCGGAGGCGCTGAGGGTCGCCTGCTCGGCCAATCACGCGTCAGCGAAGCACCTGTTCCTTATTAAGCGGTGTTCTGGCCTCTAAGCGCTTCCTCGTCTGCGAGCGTTGGGTTTGCGTGACAAATCGCCGTGAATCGTCTCCGCCGGGGAGCGCGGGCGTGATGGGCGGGGCCTCCCAGTGGCGGGTTATTAAAGCGAGTGTGTAGCTATTCATCACCTCCGCTAGAGAGCGGCAGGCGGGTGGGCGGATCCATCACCCTCACTTATGTGATGCCCGGCGGACAGAAGGCCAGTGATTGGCTCTAATGATGTGGCCGCAGCTCTCGGTTTCTCTCTCTCTCTCTCAGAGCCGATGGATTTGGGTTATAAAGCGGGCGAATTCCACACGAAGTGTTCGCAATACGGCAAATCCATAAAAATCCGTAGGTCAAATAAAACTTCACATTTTTTTATTTGTTTTGATTTGAAAGTTTGAAAGTAACTTCAATGTGGATGTTTTAACGAGGAAGGGTTTTTCTTTTTCTCTTTGCCTCTCTCTCTCTCTCTGTCTGTCTGTCTGTCTGTCTCTCTCTCTATTTCTCTGTCTGCCTGTCTGTCTGTCTCTCTCTCTCTCTCTCTCTCTCTCTCTCTCTCTCTCTCTCTCTCTCTGTCTGTGTCTGTCTTTTTCTCTTTCTCTCTATCACATTGTCTCTCTCTCTCTCTCTCTCTGTTTCTCTCTCTCTCTTTCTGTCTGTCTGTGTCTGTCTTTTTATCTCTTTCTCTCTCAATAACGTCTGTCTCTCTCTCTCTCTCTCTCTCTCTCTCTCTCTCTCTCTCTCTCTCTTTCTTTCTGTCTGTCTGTGTCTGTCTTTTTCTCTTTCTCTTTCTCACATTGTCTCTCTCTTTCTCTGTGTGTGTCTCTCTCTCTCTCTGTCTTCCCTCCTTTTCTCTCTCGCTCTCTCTCTGTCTGTCTGTGTCTGTCTTTTTTCTCTTTCTCTCTCTCACACCGTCTCCCTCTCTTTTTGTCTGCCTCTCTCTTTCTCTCTCTCTCTTTATCTCTCACATGTCTCTTTCTCTCTCTTTCCTTCTCTCTCTCTGTCTCGCTCTCTCTCTCTCTCTCTCTCTCTCTCTCTCTCTCTCTCTCTCTCTCTCTCTCTCTCTCTCTCTCTCTCTCTCTCTCTCTCTCTCTCTCTCTTTTGTTACTGGAATAATGGTCACTTGTGGGGACCGCTGTCTGGGCTTCCCAACTTTGAAACCTGTTTGAGGATCATGATGGGAGTTTAGGACTAAAGTTACAATGGAGTTCTTGTGAAGGTTGGAGCGGGGCGGGGTGGGGCGGGGCCGGCCGGGGTGGGAGTGTTGTTCTGTATGTAGGTCAGTGGTGGGACCCTACTAGGGATAAAGGCTCGTTTGTGTGTGTACAAGCATTTAGGTCAAAGTGGGGCCCTGGTTACTAGGTGTGTATGGTAAAGATTCAAGATTCAAAAAACTTTATTCATCCCCAGGGGGAAATTGCTTTTTCGGTTACAGTTGCTCAACCGAACAAAAAAATAAAAAATACACAAAAGAGAAATATAATAATAATAATAATAATAAAAGAAGCAAAAAATAGAAATGTACATCTGCATAAAAAATCTCTGTATAATAGTGGGGACCTACAGTATGAGCACCTGTGTGTGTGTGTCATAGTGATATCTTTCAATATTATTTTAACCAGTGTTAATTTTGACAAAGATTTTTTATTTAGTTTAGTCATAGTTTTTTGACTAAAACTTGGTTTTGTTTTAGTCCCAAATTAGTTTGTCTAATTTTAGTCGTCAAAATACCACAGCATTTTAGTCGACTAAATGACAGTATAGATTTAGTCAACGAAAATACGAGCGCTATATATTCCAAATGTTGACTAAGTAGAGAGATATGAAAAATCTGAATATGTAGTTAACTATGGAGATCCTGTTGACCCACTATTGACCCATCCTGCTCCTCCTGCCCCGCTGAAAGACTCTGCGTCCTGATTGGTTCTCTCTGCGTTTGCACCCGCCCTTCTCCACAAGCTCGGATTATGATTGGACGTCGTCACGAAAGGCATTTTTGTTTAGCTTTTATTTGTTGACGAAAGTGTCAATAAATGTAGTGATAGTTTTCGTCCCTGAGCGGGAGTTTTTATATAGTTCTCATTTCGTTTTCGTCAGGGAAAAAGTGTCGTTGCCGAAGACGATGTAACAAGTAACGTTAAGTGTCAATTCCAATGTAGTGGAGTGAAAACTACAGTTACTCAATCTCTAATGTAGTGGAGTAGAGAGTAACAGTTGCTTATATTCTTGATACGGCGTAGCCAAAAACATACTTAAGTAAAGTATCTAAGTACATTTACTCAAGTACTTTACACTTCTGCTCGACTCGGCCATCGACTGGTATTTCAGCTCTTGGTCTGTCTCGGGGGTGTGTATCATGTTGCGTGTGGGCGGAGCCGAGCCCCACAGTGACGTGTGTGTGTGTGTGTGTGACGAGACGCTTTCACACACTCAGGAACAGGATCTGGCTCTGGCGTGTCTTTGAAGCCGTAAAGCGTCTTACTTACCGCGTGTGTGTGTGTGTGTCGTGTCGAGGTGTCTCACTTATCGTGTGTGTGTGTGTGTGTGTGTCGTGTCGAGGCGTCTCACTTATCGTGTGTGTGTGTGTGTGTGGAGGCCCGAGGCTGCGAGGACAAAGACGGGCCGGACGCCACCAGATAGAGTTTGAGCTCCATTATGTGTGTGATTTCCAGCTTTTAGCCTCCGCCCCGGGCCTGAGTGTGTGTGTGTGTGTGTGCGCTATTGTCTGAGATGGACGGCATTGATCTCAGAGTGTCTCAGCATTCCTCACTCGCCTTCTCATTACCTGACTCATACACGCCGAGGACGCTCACACACACACACACACATTCACAGACACTTATACGCAAATGGACAAACAGATACACACACACACTCTCTCTCTCTCTCTCTCTCTCTCTTTCTCGTACACACACACACTCACACACACTTACAATGGACATTTTTTTTAAAGACTCTTTTTTTTGGAACTAAGATCTGGAACTAAGAAACGCGCTATATAAATACAATTGAACTTGAACTTGAACACACTCACAGAATACACAGCTCAAACACACAACTTCACACTGACATTCACCAACACAGACAGATACACACACACACACACACACACAAATCCTCAAATTAACACAAACTTACATACACACAACCTCGCACACAGTTCAAACACTCTCACACACACA
>QKNR01013864.1:15233-32733 GCA_028031935.1 Paedocypris micromegethes | reverse complement strand
ATTTAACGGCAAAGAAACTGTATAAAAAATGACCTTCAGTCCAAACATGAAATTTTGGTGATCAAATGATCTCTTTTCAGAAATTTCAGTCTAGAAAATAATTGTTCTGCAGACATTTTGCGCATTATTTTTATTCCTGCTAAATTTGCAGTTTACCAGCTAAAATTTTTTTTATAAAAACATTTATTCAAAACATACGATTTTAATAGTTTTTTTTTTATTTTGATTGAAATAATTGTAAATTATAGAAAATAATTATATTCTGCAGACATTTTGCGCATTATTTTCATTCCTGCCAAATTTTTCATTTAACAGCGAAAAACTTGTATAAAAAAAAAAAACAAGTTTTACTCGAAACAAAATTGAAATGGCCAAATATCTCTCGTTCCAAAATTTCTGTCTAGAAAATAATTATATTCTACAGATCTTTTGCGCATTTTTTTCACTCCTGCAAAATGTGTCATTTAACAGCTAAGAAAATTTACTCAAAACGTAAAATTTTAATGATCAAATTATTTCTAGTTCCAAAATTTCCGTCTACAAAATAAATGTTTTCTGCCAATTAATACATTTTTAACCTGCAGATAATTTGCACTCTAATAACATGTACTGTACATGTGCACAGAACTTGTTGGACATTGATATTCAATATTTTGAATTATGGCAAAATTGCCTTAAAAGTTTAAGAAATTTAAAAAACTTCCTTAATGAATTGCCTTAAAAATTTTTATTGACCTTAAAATTCCGCCAGAAAATGCCGTCTGATGTCTGTCTCGCTACCTTAAGTGCTTCCTGCATCATCCTCCGCTAATTTAATCCCATCAGCCAATCAGGTTGTTCGGGGATCGAGGCTGAAGACCTGCCGCCATCCAATATAAAGCCGGGATTCAAACTTTCTGTAAATAAGAAGGGATTGGATCAGGCCACATTGTCGGACTGAAGCCGGGCCGGACTGAACCTCGCTCGCAGTGACAGTTGCTGGAGCTCGTGGACGAAGAACGGCTTAATTTGGCTCCAACCTAGATAGATTAAAAATAGATCTTATGTAAGACCTTTATCATTTGTTACATAATTTCACTGGAGCTCGCAGGCCGACTCCAGACAAAAGCTTCTTGTCGTTTCTTGTGTCTCATCACCTTTTGGGGAAAAAATAAATAAATAAAAACAACAACCAAAAAACAGCATTTGTTAATGAAATCTGCCAGGAAGAATTCTTCTTCTACTTCTTCCTTTCTCCTTCTTCCTTCTTCTTGTTCTTCTTCTTGTTCTTCTTGTTCTTCCTCTTCTTCTTCTTCTTCTTCTTCTTCTTCTTCTTCTTCTTCTTCTTCTTCTTCTTCTTCTTCTTCTTCTTCTTCTAAGTAATTAGTTACAGTTACTAATTGCTTCTAACAAAAAGTAACTGAGTTAGTAATTGAGTGACATCGTTATCTCTTTGAGACAAATATAGGTTTTCTTCTTATTATTCTTATTCTTATTCTTCTTATATAAGTAACTAATGACCAGGGAAAGTAACTATTGCACTACTTTTAGCGACAATATTAATTTGTCAAATTCATTGGCTGCTGTCGATATTAAATATGTTAAATGAATGAAATGGACACTAAGTGAAATACAGTATCATTATTATAAAACACTGTACATTAATCTACACTATTTGAATATTGTTGTGGGACAATATGAGAGACACCTATCAAATTCTAAATAGTATTGTCAATAGTATCATTAGTTTAGTGAATAATAAAACGTAATAGATGACCACTAACTTTTAATATTATAATATGCACAGACTACAACTGGCCAACAAATAAGTCCAAATATAAATTATGCTAACGGCTAATGGCTAGCGCTTGAAAACGAGACCAGCAGCTGCAAGAAAGAAAACCGTATTTTAAAGAGAAAATGACCATAATTTAGCCAATATAATAATTATTATTTATTTATATATATTTTTTTCATTTTGTGCCTGAAAAATCAGGGTGCTTATATTCGTGGGGTGCTTATATTCGCGTAAATACAATTTTTTTTTGTGTGCAATTGTGTCGTAAAATGGCTTCCTTACAAGTACGTGTGACTGTTTTGGCGAGACTTGAGTAGAAATGAGTAGACATGTTTCGTTTTTTCACAGCAAAGACTGTTTCACTATTCAGCGAATGAGTAGCGATCAGTAAATGTTTCGTTTTTTTTTAGCGGTAGACGACGCTACGGTACAATATTGCATTGAGGTCAAAAGGTCAAAATTGAAAAACTTTGAAGTGACAGTGTAACTTTTCGAAACTTTTACCGGCTGCAGCTTTCACAACAGAATTACTATGTGTCGTAGGATTAAAGTTCAAAAGTCTCGTCAAGAAACAACCTCGTGAAAAAACAATTACTCACGCCAAAACGCACACACACACATTACACTCATGACTCAACATGTACAACACAAACACACACATTTGCAAAATGGACTGTAGATGAGAAGAACTTTGGTGGAGGTGTTTTGTCGCGTTATATTTACCCGATAAGATCACGTCTCTAGTCTTTATTCAAGACTTAATTTGCCGGAGCGTGATTGGCTGGAGTCAGACAGATGGAGTGTTGGTGTTTGCGTTGTGTCTGTCAGGTTTCTGGCCATTATCTCGCGCCTCCATCTGTCTCCACCCACACGAGGGAGACTGATGGCTGATTGGCTAACAGTGAAAGCGCTAGTTAGCGAAGCTAGCGAGGTGTCGTCTCAGAAAAACCCTTTTAATGAGACCTCGAAGTGAAGCAGAAATCCCCGCACGTAGTGAAGAGCTGGAACGTGGAAAACAATGGCGACGTAGAAAAATAGTTAAAGACTGACTTTTGCTATTTGTAAAGTGACTGTACACACAAATGACTGTAATAAAAGAAAGTCCATAAGCTTTCACTAGGTCTTATACTCGGGCTGTTTATTTAATGCTTTTTGACACAACTACAACTAATCTTGATTGGTCGTGTCACTAACTTTGGAGTTCTACGAACGTTTCCTTGGCCTCTAGTCACAAGTGTTGTAAAGAGTTTCTACGGAGCTTGAAATTCTTGAATGCTTGAATTTCAATTACCGCAACTATAAGCACCTTGCGAATATGAGCGTCCTCCTAATTTTTCAGGCACATAAAAAAATTCAAAGAAAAACAAAATTCTGGTTTAATTACACTAATATTCTCTTGAAAGTACAATTTTATTTCTTTATTTAACAAACCTAACTTGTGACTCGTATCATTTTTATATCGTTTTACTTGAGTAATAGATAACAACAAGTCAATTCTAGTGGTCAGGAGTCAGGACTTAATTTCCCAAGATCCTTTGCTTCAGTCAGACTCACATGCGAGCAATAGTTTCAAGCTCATGTCTGTTTCAAGCTCTCTGTTTATCTGACGCGTGTGAAGAGGAAGGATTATTATCCCCTGTGCAGCGACCTAGCGTTTTGATTGTGTCTGTTCCTTGTTTTCTTTTTTTTTTTTTTTTACTTCTTGCCCGTGTTTATTTTCGACTGTTTCTGTGATGACACATTGGACTCGTTTGTAGCCGGTTGCGCTAAGCTAAGCGGTCGTGGTTTGTACCTCACTTTACAAATGTCTCACGCTACAATGTGTGTCGTCGAGTAAAGTATTGTCTCATTACGAAATTATTTCCAAAGAACGGATTTGTTCATGTAACAGATTTAGATTCAAAATTTGTCCCGTTTTACAAACTTTCGCTTCATGAAACTACTATCGGCAGAGGAACAGATTAATTTTGTAAACTGAAGGTACTACTGTCTATATTTTTTTACCGGCGCTTGAACATGGTCCACGAAAGTGCTTGAATTTGAAAGCCACATCATCCAAACTTTAGTTTTCGTTAAAGTGAGTTGGACCAAGTGTGTGGACATCATCTTCAGCGCGACTCACGTCTGTCACGTGTTTCCAGCCCCGCGGACCATGAGCGGCTCCCGCTACGAGTCCCGCTGGGACGTGGACCTGTGCCCGCTGCTGTCCTGTAAGCTCTGCCTGGCGGAGTTTCCGCTGGAGCAGATGACCACGCTGGAGCAGTGCCAGTGCATCTTCTGCAGTCTGGTGAGTCTCCGCCTCCCAGCACTGCCCAAACCCAGTCAAACCACGCCTCTCGGCTCTTTCTGAGAACAATTTGTTTAGTTTTTTTTTTCCTATTAAATAGTAATAGTGAAATGAAATGAAACGAAATTAAACCATTTGAAACTAAATTAAATGAGTTGAAATTAAATGAATCGAATTGAAATGAAACAAAATGAAACCATTTGAAACTAAATGAAATGAATTGAAACGAATTGAAACCATTTGAAACTAAATAAACGAATTGAAACCATTTGAAAGGAAATTAATTGAAATTAAATGAATTGAAATGAAACAATGAAACCATTTGAAACTAAATGAAATAAAATGAAACGAATTGAAACCATTTGAAACTAAATTAAATGAATTGAAACTAATTGAAACTAATTGAAACTAATTGAAACTATTTGAAACTAAATGAAATGAAATGAATTGAAATAGATTGAATTGAATTGAAATAAAACGAATTGAAACTAATTGAAACTAATTGAAACTAATTGAAACTAATTGAAACTAATTGAAACTAATTGAAACAAAATGAAATGAAATGAATTGAAATGAAATGAAACAAACTGAAACTAATTGAAAGGAATTGAAATGAAACCATTTGAAACTAAATGAAATGAATTGAAATTATATGAAATTAATTTAAATGAAATTAATTGAATTGAAATGAAATTAATTGAAATGATATGAAATGGAATATAACAAGCTGAAACTAATTGAAACTAATTGAAACTAAATGAAACGAAATTAAATGAACTGAAATGAATTGAAAGGAAATTAAACAAAATGAATTGAAACCATTTGAAACTTAATGAAATGAATTGAAATGAATTGAAATGAAATGAATTGCAACCATTTGACACTAAATTAAATTAATTAAAATGAAATTAAATTAAATGAATTGAAACTAAATGAAACCTTTTTGTGCGAATTGAAACAATTTGAAACTAAATGAAATTAACTGAAATGAAACTAAACGCAATGAATTGAAATTATATGAAATTAATTGAAATCAAATTAATTGAATTGAAATGAAAATAATTTAAACGATATTAAATGAATTGAAATGGAATATAACAGCTTGAAACTAATTGAAACTAGATGAAACTAAATGAAATGAACTGAAATGAAATGAAATTTAATTAAGCGAATTGAAACCTTTTGAAACTAAATGAAACGAATTGAAACGAATTGAAACCATTTGAAACTAAATGAAATGAAATGAATTGAATTGAATTGAATTAAATTGAATTGAAATGAAATAAAACGAACTGAAACTAATTGAAACTAAATGAATTGAAATGAAATTAAATGAATTGAAATGAAATTAAATGAAACGAATTGAAACCCTTTGAAACTAAATTAAATGAATTGAAACAAATTTAAACTATTTGAAACTAAATGAAATGAAGTGAAACGAATTTAAACCATTTGAAACTAAATGAAATGATTTAAAATGAAATTAAATGAAACAAATTGAAACCATTTGAAACTAAATGAAATGAATTGAAACTAATTGAAACCATTTGAAACTAAATGAATTGAAATGAAATGAAATTAAATTAAATTAAATTAAACGAAATGAAATGAAATGAATTGAAACTAATAAAATGAAATTAAATGAAACGAAGTGAAATGAAATGAAATTAATTGAAACTAATAAAATGAAATTAAATGAAACGAAGTGAAATGAATTGAAATTAAATAATTTTTTAATGAAATTAATTGAAATGAAACAAAATGAAATTAATTGAAGCAAATTGAAATGAAACGAAATTAAATGAAATTTTTTGAAACGGAATGAATTGAAATGAAATGAATTGAAAATGAAATTATATGAAATGAAACGAAATGAAACGAATAAGAAATGAATTGAATTGAATTGAAACGAAACAAATTTAAACTAAATGAAACAATTAATTGAAATGAATTCAATTTAAAATGTATTGAAAATAAATTAAATTATTTTAAATGAATTTAACTGAAATGAAATGAAATTTTCCACATGTCAAGTGAAGAGCAATCACAAATAAATGGAAATACGTTTATTTCCTTTTAGTGGCTCAGTATTGGCTCTTTAAAGAAAATTATCATAAATGTACCCCAAAACGTAAAAAAATAAATCAAAAACAAATTAATAAAAAAAATATTTTGGGGAATTTGTATTATGCCCAAAAAATCAGGGGGGTGCTTATATTTGCGGGATTTGATGAATATGTTAAAAAGTGTTTTTAACACCTTTTGATTTGATTAAAATCTACCAGTAGTTTCGATCAATGAGTTTTTCAGTATCATATCATTATCAAAGCTTTTTCATCGCACAATCCGCACAGTTGACTAAAGTTCTGCATTCTGATTGGCTGACTGGGCTTGGTGGGCGGGGTACAGATCACACTAACACTCAGACTCCGCCTCTCGCAGTGTCTGAAGCAGTACGTGGAGCTGCTGATTAAAGAGGGTCTCGAAACGGCCATTAGCTGCCCGGACTCGGCCTGTCCAAAACGGGGACGCTTGCAGGAAAACGAGGTGATCTGCTCTGAAAACGCTGTGTGTGTGTGTGTGTGTGTTAACCTCTGACCTTCTGCAGATCGAGAGCATGGTGGCTGCAGAAGTCATGCAGCGCTACAAGAAGCTCCAGTTTGAGCACGGTGGGTTTCCTGTCCACAACCGTTTGGTGACATCACATCTTGAGTCAGTCAAAGTCAGTTTCATCGCAAGTCCCAAAACAAATTTCTATTGAACTCAAAATATCTCTGTATATTGGTTCGAGTTAAAGTTTATTTATATAGCGCTTTTCTTAGTTCCAAACCAACGCAAAGTTGCTATGCGGAACTAGGGGGAAAAAAAGCTCTTTAAGGAAAATAATGTCCATTGTTCATAAGTGTTCAAAATTTAAAAAAATAGTCAGTCAAAAAAGAACAAAATGTCCATTGTTCGTAAGTGTTCAAAAATTAAGAAAAGAGTCAGTTAAACAATTTAAAAAATGTCCATTGTTCAAGAGTTTTCAAAAATTAGGAAAAGAGTACCGTAAGTTAAAAAAAAAACAAAAAAATGTCCATTGTTCATAAGTGTTCAAAAATCCTTGAAATCAGGTATGTCAAGAATTTAAACCCGCAATCGTGTCTGAGATATATGAATTGCATAAATTAGGAAAAGAGTTAGTTAAAAAAGAAAAAAATGTCCAAAATGTCCGGTGTTCAGACTGTGGGCTATGACCAGAAGGGCAAGCTAGATCGCGACAGTGGCTAGGAAAACAAAACCTCTTTGGCGGGGTGAGAAGAAAAAATTGTTATTGCTAAGAAAAAACGTAAAGTGACATTTTTGTTAACTGAGACGTTGTGTCTTTCGTAAGCTGAGACAAAATGCTCTTGTAATATGAAAAGATATCGCAATAACTGATAAAAAAAAAAAAATGTTACATCCGCCATCTTGACCCTCATAGATAATCTTGCGATAGCTGTGATGTAGGCGGATCAGCGCCGACCCTGACAATGACATCAGCAGGATGTTAGCCGAGCGTCTCGCGCGAGTTGTACTTTTGTGATGAAACGGCACAGACACTGTTCTGAACATCTTCTCTTTGTAAAGTCCGTGTTGTGTTTACACAAAGCACTAAAAAACGTTTTTACACGTCTGGATCTCCCAGTATAACAGTGGTAAGAAAAAAAACTCGCTTGACATTCTAGTCGCTGCAACATTTGGCCTATCGTGTTGTGAGATAATTCGACAAACAAAGATGATGTTTTTTATTATTATTTGTATTCATTTTTATATTCTTTTTTAAAGACTCCGCATAGCGCCTTTAGAAAAGAACAGCGCTACATATATATGAACTTTTTGACAGTGCCCTTTGTAAAGTGAAATTTTTGTTAATGGAGGCATTCGTAAAGTGAGGTACCACAGTACGTGTGACAGACCACTGTAATTTTTGGAATTCACACACACACACCCTGAACTATTTTACACTCTCTCTCGAGCCACAGTCTGACTACCATGTTGTCAAAAAACGCCCTCCAATAGAAGGCCACCATGGCGGAAGGTTCTGCTGGACCCCGGTTGAACCTGGTGCCCGTCGCTGTCGTGTCATCTGTAAACAGAGACAAATTGTTTTTAGAATATGTTAAAATATTGCAATAACTAATAAAAAAAAACGTTACATCTGCCATCAACACGTCTGGATCTCCCTGCAAACTAGTGGTAAGAAAAAAAACTCGCTTGACATTCTAGTCGCTGCAACATTTGGCCTATCGTGTAGTGAAACAATTGGATAAACAAAGCCGATATTTTAAAATTGTTTATTTTATTTTATATTATTTTTTTAAAGTCTCCGCATAGCGACTTTGAGTTAGTCTGGGACTGAGAAAAGCGCTACATGTAACATTTATGAACTTTGTATATGAACTTGAACTTTTTTGACAACACTATTTGTAAAGTGAAATTTTTGTTAACGGAGGCATTCATAAGGTGAGGTACCACTGTACGTGTGACAGACGGCTCTATTTTTTGACATTCACACACACACACACACACACACACACACACACACACACACACACAGACTCAGAACTATTTTACACACTCTCTCTCTCTCTCTCTCTCTTGAGCCACAGTCTGACTACCATGTTGTCAAGAAACGCCCTCCAATAGAAGGCCACCATGGCGGAAGGGTGGACCAATAGTAGAGGTTTTCACCCTGGAATTCGTTGTGACGCGGCGTTTCTCGCGCAGAGGTTCTGCTGGACCCCTGTCGGACCTGGTGCCCGTCGCTGTCGTGCCAGGCCGTGTGCCCGCTGCAGGAGGCGGAGTCTCAGTGTCCCCAGTGCGGCCTGCGCTTCTGCTCCGCCTGCAGGGCCGAGTGTCACGCGGGGCAGCCGTGCCAGGAGAACCTCCCCATCACCACCTTCCTGCCCGGGGACGGAGGAGGGTACGTCACAACACTGTGTGTGTGTGTGTGTGTGTGTGTACACCAGTGTTAATTTTGTTGACAATATTTTCGTCTTCGGCAACGACGCTTTTTCCCTGACGAAAACGAAACGAGAACTATATAAAAACTCCCGCTCAGGGACGAAAACTATCACTACATTTATTGACACTTCCGTCAGCGAATAAAAGCTAAACAAAAATGCCTTTCGTGACGACGTCCAATCAGAATCCGAGCTTGTGGAGGAAGGCGGGTGCAAACGCAATCATGACACGAAGCCTTTCAGCTGCAGGAGAAACACGGTGACTCGCAGTGTGAGACGTCTTCAATGTCGTCTTCTTCGGCAGGAAAAAACGCTCAGATTTACATTCAAAGTGACCTTAGAAAAACTGTACACGCCTGTGAAGCAACAATCACGGGCAGAAAGACAACACACCTGAAGAGATTGAAACTTTTGTGTGTGTGTGTGTGTGAGCGTGTGTGGTGTGTGTGCCCGAGTGAAGTGGACGCTGGCGCAGATTGGCTGCCGCTATTTCACCGGGCAATTTTTTGTGTGTGTGAATGCTGTTGTGTTTCTGTAAGGCGACCTTGAGTGTTGTGAAAGGTGCCAATAAATAAAAAATTTAAGGAATTATTATTATTATGAATTATTTTTTATTATTATTAAATAATATTTTTTTTTCTCTTTGTTGAGATTTCATTTATGAGAATACATTTTTTTGGATTGAAATAAAAGTTATTTTAAATTAGTTAAAGAAAAAGAAATGTTTTTCCAAATAAGATCTTTGTATATGTTTTATAGGTTCATAGTTATCTTTATTTTTATATGTTTCATAGTATTTCTTAGACATAGCAACTTTAGTAAACATTTAGAATATATAGCACCTATATTTTCGTTGACTACATCTACACTGTCATTTAGTCGACTAAAATGCTGTGGTATTTAGTCGACTAAAATTAGACTAAAACTAAAAAAAAATTAAGACGACTTAATTGGGACTAAAACTAAACTGATTTTTAGTCAAAAGACTGTGACTGAAACTAAATCAAAAATCTTTGGCATTAAAAATTACTTTAAAATAAATGTAACTACTCCCTAATGTTAAATAACTCATTATTCATCATGACTTAATCAAGTGACCATCGCAGTTGCAAAAAAAACCTATGTTTGCTTGTTGCTCAAAAAAATTCTTTAAAATTTTAACACAACCTCCATTAATGAAGGATCAAACTGCCCAAGTGAATGAAGAAAAATTGCATAAAACTGTGGAAACACTGCCGCTGTTACTGTAGTTGAAAGGCATTGTGGGAAATGTAGTTTTTGGTCAACTCACGCTCTTCATTTGTCTTCAAGCCCGCGTACGTGTGACTTTCTCTGTCGATTCAGTCTCCTAAATAAAGCGTAAAACGCAGACGTGGTCCGGCGTCTGACTCTATATTGGACCCGGCGTCTGACTCTATATTGAGCGTTAAACGTTTCAATGAAAATGAGAATCACGTTTTTTTTTGCTTAGAATAAAGATCACGATTCTTTCTAGATATTTTATTATTTTAAATATTCAACCCTGAAAATCTGGTTGTCAAACAGCAATATAATTGCATATTACTCTTTGTTTTAAATTTAAATAGATGGAATGGAAAATATAATTCAATGTAAAAGTAATGCTGAAAAGGAAAAAAAAGCACCATTAAATGTAATAAAAATAAACATTCCAAAGTACAGTATTATGTACAGTTGAGGACAAAATGATTAGCTCTGTTTAAAAGCCCTTTTGAAACACTTATCAAACGATGATTATTTTGGGGGGGGGGGGGGTAATAATTTTGTTCCTCAACTGTAGATGTTTGCTGTGTGTGGGTTGCTGAGTGTAAACACACACACACTTCAGAATAAAATCCTTTTTCAGGTAGTAAAATGTCAGAGTTGATACTCTACCGTTGTATTTAATCATTCATTCTCTCCGTTTATTTTAATTTTTTTTAACTCGACTGCTGCCTGACTCACACACACTAGTGCAGGTAATTAGCGCACGTGATCACAGCTGCGCAAAAACGCATGTGTTCGTCACGTGTGTCCCGCGTCATCGCGCCCACGAGAGGCCACGCCCCAAAATACGACAGAAGTAATGCAAGATCATATTTCATTCATAATATTATAGACAGAATCGTATAAATGCTGGATTCAGATCGTGAAGAGGCAGAGACGAGATCGCGATCTTTTAACGATTAATCGTGCAGCTCTAGTCTGGAACTAAGAAATGCGCGCTATATAAATAAACCTGAACTTCAGGGTTCCTACGGGTGCTTGAAATCCTTGAAAATGCGTGAATTTCAATTAATGTGTTTTCAAGGCCTTGAAAGTGCTTGAGTTTTAAACGAAGTGCTTGAAAATGCTTGAAATTGTAATTGTGTGGATTGTGGAAACAAGTCATCTTATGAGCAGTGTCTCTTCTCGATCTTCTTAATGATCGGCACATGTGCAGTCGTTTGAAAGAATGAATTTTTACCATCAATATCATGCGTTAAAAATATCGCTATTGAGAATTTAAAATTAACCGCATGCGTTAACGCACTAATTCTGACAGCCCTACTTTAAATGTAAATTTTACGACAAGGTGCTGGAAAAACTTGAACATGGACCTTGAAAGTGCTTGACAAGTGCTTGAATTTTATCTTTCCGAAAGTGTAGGAAACCTGGAACTTGAACTTAATCCGGCTCGGAGAACTTGTAAAAACAAACTGAAAGTGTTTTGCGTGGGTTCCAGCAGGCAGGCGAAGAGTGCGGAGGACGAGGCGTCGATCAAGCGCTGCCCGAAGTGCTCGGTGTACATCGAGAGAGACGAGGGCTGCGCTCAGATGATGTGCAAGAACTGCAAACACGCCTTCTGCTGGTACTGCCTGGAGTCGCTGGACGTGAGTGATGCCGGCCACGCCCCCCCCCGCACGCCGGCCACGCCCCCTGTAACTCCGCCCCCTGTCCCTCGCAGGACGACTTCCTCCTGATCCACTACGACAAAGGGCCGTGCCGGAACAAGCTGGGTCACTCCAGAGCCTCCGTCATCTGGCACCGCACACAGGTGACACGCCCGTTTTTTTTTTATTCTAACATGTATACATAACAAACAATAACAATATAAAAACACACAACATAATAATAATAATAGTAGTTGTTCCTTTCCATGAAACATGTTTGAAAAGGTGCACAAAGAAGTACAACTTATCTGGTCCCGCCCCCTTTTATGTTCCACTTTAACGCATGACGACTGTATCCACAGCGACATCATAAATTAACTTACACCCTTGATACAAATAAAGCCATGACAGAAATTTGACAACATTTTTAATTATTCCGCGCTTTTAATGTAGTTCGAACGAATGTCCTTTTTATATTTATGTTTGAAGTGTTTTAAGTTCGTACATTGCTTTACCTCTTCCCTTAAATTATTCCACAATTTTACTCCGTTTCTTTTTAATTTGACTTGCCTCTTTTAAGCTACAGTCCACATTTCTTTCGTGAAACTATTTTTATATTCCCTCCGGCAACAATTTGTTTTTAACCTTAAACATAAACACCGCAATTATTTAGTTAGTGAACTGTTTGTGTTTACAGTCAAATCCTGTTGTGATGTTTTTTGTTACTGAACCGTTGAAAATGGTTTGATTATATAACTGAAACCAAACCAAAAATGTGTGTGTGTGTGTGTGTGTGTGTGTGTGAGAGTGAGTGGCTGTTGGCGTGTTTGTCAAAGTGAGTTTGTGTGTGAGGGTCTTGTGTGTATTTGTGTAAAGGTGTGTGTCTGTGTATGTTTGTACATTTTTGTGTGAAGGTGTGTATGTATGTGTGTTTGTGCTTGTATTTGTGCATACATATTTGTGTGTGTGTGTGTGTGTGTGTGACTGTGTTTGCATGTTTGTGTTGATGTTTTCTTAAGGTGTGAGTCTGTGTGTGTTTGTACGTGCTTGTGTGTATGCTTATGCGTGTGTGTGTGTGTGTGTGTGTGTGTGTGAGACTGTTTGCATGTTTGTGTTGATGTTTTCTTAAGGTGTGAGTCTGTGTGTGTGTGTACGTGCTTGTGTGTGTATGCTTATGCGTGTGTGTGTGTGTGTGCGTGTGTGTGACTGTGTTTGCATGTTTGTGTTGATGTTTTCTTAAGGTGTGAGTCTGTGTGTGTGTGTGTATGTGCTTGTGTGTGTATGCTTATGCGTGTGTACACATTCTTTATACGCACAAGCCTGTAATTTAAATACAGTGGCATAATGCAGTAATACATGTAAGTGTAATGTAAATTATTGCAAATAAAATAAAAAAATTCTTGCAATTACCATATATTAATACATATTAATATGAGCCTTTGTACATACAAGCCTGTCATTACATACAGGGGCATAATGCAGTAATTAAAATGATTGTGTATTATTATTAACTATCTAAAAGTAAACTACTGAGAAGCAAATAAAATATAATTTTGATTATCGTATATCAATAAAGAAAGTTCTATTTTTATGGATGTAAAGCTAATAAAAGTATACATAATTTATATTACATGTATACATGCAATTTACAAACAAGACGCTGCTGATTTTTGGACATTTTTTTTTCCTCCTGCTTTTACGTTTATGTATCAAATCAAATAAACTAGAAATATAAATGTAATTACCAAATATTAATATTAGTTTAATTGAATTGAAAAAGCCTTATTAGTCCCACAGCATAAAAATATACATGTAATTAACATTTGTAATTAAAATTGTGGAAAACGTTTTAAAACAGTTGATAGTTTGTACCTGTGTGTGTGTGTGTGTGTGTGTGTGTGTGTGTGTGTGTGAGTACAGATTATTGACACGCACAGGCCTGTAGTGATTCCAGTATGTGTGAGTGTTGAGTCAGCAGGCGGGCTGGTGCTGCCCCCTGGTGTGTGAGGCGTGTAACTGCAGCTCTCTCCTCAGGTGGTGGGCATCTTCGCCGGGTTCGGCCTGCTGCTGCTGGTGGCCTCGCCCTTCCTCCTGCTGGCCACGCCCTTCGTGCTCTGCTGCAAGTGCAAGTGCAAGAGCGGGGACGACGACCCGCTGCCCACCTAGATCCCGGGGGGCCGGCACTTTCCTCACAGAGCCACGCCCGGCGAAGGCAAACGCGCCGTCTCGATTGGTCGGTTTCAGGGGCGCCGCCCACTCCATCCGAAGCTTTAAGGCGGACGAGCATGACCTTTGACCTCTGTCTTTGAGCCCGCGTGACTCCGCCCTCCGCTTCTCCTCGTTTGTTGCGGGCGACTTGCCAAACGTGACAGTGTGTGATCACTTCAAAAGACATTGTAGCCTTTTTTTAACGTGTGTAACCGTACGTGTGACTTTCTCTGTCGATTCTGTCTTTTAAATAAAGTGCAGATGTGTGTCGGGCGTCTGACTCTATATCAGACCTGGCGTTAAATTTCTTTATTAGTGCTGTCACACGATACATTTTTTAAAACTAGTTAATCGCACTTCCCTAACCAAATTAATCGCGATTAATCACAAATAATAATATAATAATGTATTACATGGATTATGCTTAATAATGATGTATTATTAATAATTAATTATTATTAACTATTATTAATGATAAGAACAAGTATAGAGTATAAGTATAGTATCTTGTGATATTGAAAATGTAAGTAAAATATAAATTAATGTCAACTCAACAAAATAAACACTTCAACATGCTGATCACACATTTTTAACGGAAGGAACAAAACGGCGATCACATGTTCATATCAAAAGGAGCGAAGCGCTGATCACACATTCAAGGAATTGTGAAACCGTTATGAAGGTTTTTTTTATGAAAACACTTTAGAAAGCGGAATAATGTGCACAAAATGTATGTAAAAGAATTGCACTAGTATTGTTTTACATTTAACATATAACATATTATTTTAACATCTTTCGCTGAGATCAGTCGGACGAATGCCACAATCCCGCTTCTCTACAATTTCCTTCTTTATCTCAATGTTTATTTTATTTTAAAACCTTGCGCTCGCATTTATTTCTGCACATTGTCGTTCGTTTTATTCATTTTTGCGCTTTCTGCTTTCCTCCGCTCATCCCTTGGATCCAGAGGGAGATCAGTACAGCAGTCGCTCAAACTGAGTTTGTTAAGCGAGGTGTATTTTTGTGAATTTTGCCATCATCGTCTTTGTCAACGATGCTTTTCCCCTGACAAAAACGAAACGAGAGCCATATAAAAGCTCCATTAACTACTAAAAACTACATTTATCGACCCTTTCGTCGACAAATAAAAACTGAACAAAAATGCATTTCGTGACGACATTGTGACCTTAGAAAATCTGTAAAAAAAACCCATCACAGGCAGAAATACAACACACCTGAAGCGCCATCTGCAGATTAAACTTCTTTTTTTTTTTTCTTTAACCGTGCAACCATTTGTTTCTTGTAAACGTGATTATAATTCATTTTTTTTTACTGTATATCATATTATACTGTCATGTTTAATTTCCTCTTTGATGAGGTTTCATTTATGCGAATACATTTATTTGGATTGAAAGAAAAGTTCATAAAATTAAGTCAAGGAATAATAAATGTTTTTCCAAAAAAGTAAAATCTTTGTATATAATTCATATGTTCATAGTTAACTACGTATTCAGATTTCTTAGACATAGCAACTTTAGTAAACACTTAGAATATATAGCACTTATATTTTTGTTGACTAAATCTATACTGTCATTTAATCCACTAAAATGTTGTAGACGACTAAAACTAGACTAAAAAAAAAAGATTAAAAAAAAGATGACTAAATTGGGTAAACAAGTTTAGTAAAAAGACCATGACTAAAACTAAATAAACAATCTAAATGAACCCTGCACTGTATTTCCTCCATATCCCAGTGTATTTTTCTTCTGCCCCTTCGTCAAATCTCAGAACCCAGTGTGGCTCTCGAATCAAAACATTCGCCCTAGATTCACTTCTATTTTACTGTGTTTAATTTCCTCTTTGTTGAGGTTTCATTTAGGAGAATAGATTTATTTGGATTGAAAGAAAAGTTCAAGAAAAAGAAATGTTTTTCCAAGTAAGTAAGATCTTTGTATATATTTCATAGTGAACTACGTATTCCGATTTCTTAGACATAGAAACTTTAGTAAACATTTAGAATATATGGCATTTATATTTTCGTTGACTACATCTACACTGTCATTTAGTCAACTAAAATTATACTAAAAAAACAAATTAAGATGACTAAATTGGTACTAAAACAAGTAAATCTTTGTCAAAATGAACCCTGCACTGTACATCCTCCATTTCCCAGTGTATTTTTCTTCGGCCCCTTCGTCAAATCTCAGAACCTCGAATGGAAACATTCGCCCACCGCTGCTCCATATCGACCCCGAAAAGTTCACCTCAGCGTGAATTTCTTCGCCGAGTCTCAGTTTCTTCTCCTTCGAGAACGTCTTTTTAAAAAAAGCAACATCAAACGGCGTCTGGCGGAGCGTGAGCGGGCAGCATCTGGTGGGCAGAGGGTCTCTGGCGGGGACACACTTCACCCTCCAGCATCATATATTCATGCGCCGCTCCCTCACGCCATCTGTGTCCGGGCCGGTGACACGCAGGAGGGCAGAGCGGGGTCGGACACAGCTGCCCGCTCGCCTCATGGCACAGTTAAGAGCCAACTCTAAAAGAAAAAAAAGGTGGTGGTGGTTGGTGCACAACTCATTTTATCATATTTTTGTGATATTTAATGTGTACTGTGAACTCGTGTAACACATAATTTAGTTTTCTGATGACATGACCCTAAATATTCGTGTTTTATTCTTTTTTTTTTGTTTGATATTTAATGTAATGTTTTTTATGTAATATTTAATGTAACTCATGATAAATTTAGGTTTACGTCATAGGAAAGAAAATGTTACACATTTAAGGTAACTTGTGTAACAAATAATGTAGTTTTCCTATGACATGACCCTAACTATTCGTATTTTATTCTTGTAACATTTAATGTAACTCGTGAAACATTTCCTTTCCTATGATGTAAACCTAAATTTATCATATTTAATTCCTGTATTTAATGTAAGTATCATTATATAACTTTAGTTTAACTTTTGTAACATATAATGAAGCTTTCCTATGATGTGAAATTAAATGTATCATATTTAATTATGGTAATATTTAATATAATTTGTGTAACATAATGTAACTTTTGTTCATCTCATGTAACATACTGTAACTTTCCTATGACGTGAAACAAAATGTATCATAGTTGATTTCTGCAATATGTAATGTAACTCTTGTGACACAATGTAACTTTCGTTTAACTCTTGTAACATACTGTAACTTTAGTTTAACTTGTGTATCATAATGGTACTTTGCTTTAACTCGTTTAACATAATGTAACCTTCCTATGACGTGAAACAAAATGTATCTTATTTAATTCCGATATTGAATGAAACTCGTGTAACAATGTCACGCATAACTATCAAATTACCTTTGATGCTACATTTAAAAAAAAAAA
>QKNR01013636.1:20540-38797 GCA_028031935.1 Paedocypris micromegethes | reverse complement strand
TCAAACTGTCGCCTGGAGAAACTGAGGTTTAGTTTTGACGTTTTGAGTCAATAATGGTTTCCTTTTGATGTTAAATG
This sequence comes from Paedocypris micromegethes, assembly GCA_028031935.1. Classification (NCBI taxonomy): domain Eukaryota; kingdom Metazoa; phylum Chordata; class Actinopteri; order Cypriniformes; genus Paedocypris; species Paedocypris micromegethes. The sequence continues at coordinate 38,720 of QKNR01013636.1, read as the reverse complement.
GTACACACATTAGTGATGAAGTGTGACTCATAGTGCACAACAGGGTTTATTACACAACAGACAGAATCATAGTGGCACGAGCGCCCAGAGAGAAAAAACATTATCCGTGTATTGAGTGTAGTACATTTTTGCCGCCTATTTGCGTGTTTGCTGAAGGAGTCATAGACAGATAAAGTGAGAGAAGTGGACAGCGGAGGCGGAGAAGCGGCGCAGAAAGTAACTCACTTTCTCTCTAAAAAGGAAGCCAGCTAAACGATGTTTTTTACGGGCGAGGAACGCTTATTCTACAAATCAGTAAGGAGATGCCCGTCCGACAGGATTAATCGTCACGCTCCTAAAACACACACACTTTTACTTTGCTTTTTTATTTTTTATATACATTGTTTGAAAGGCCTAAAAAACTATAGGTCCAGCGACAGCCTTCTTTTTATTTTTACAGTGTCCATTGTGTCAATCAAGGGCTGTGAATAAAGTGTCTCACAGAAGAAATGCTTCCTCTTATATGTGAAACATTGTTCAAATATTTTCTAAATGTATACAGTTTGTCTTGTCTAGCGGCCGCTTTTTAATGCAACGCTTCATAGAATCATAGACGTGAAACTAGCATTAGCCAAGAAGCTTTGTTCAAAAAGGTCCCCGTTTCCGCGGGTTGTTCAGGACTTGGAAGCCGTGTCGTCACATCTTTAACTGCGCATCTCTCGAGTCCGAGTCCGGAGAGATGGTGCCAGGAGAACAACCTGCTCCTGAAACGTCAGCAAGACCAGGAGTTGGTAGTGGACTTTAGCAGAAAGCAGGAACGCTCGTACCATCCAGTCACCATCGACGGAGCCCAGCCCAGGTGGAGAGAGTGGACAGTTTCCGGTACCTGGGTGTTCACATCGCGCAGGATCTCTCGTGGTGCTGCCACATCAACACCCTGGTGAAGAAAGCCCGGCAGCGTCTATATCATCTGAGACGCTTAAGGGACTTCAGACTCCCCTCTCAGGTGCTCAGGAACTTTTACACCTGCACCATAGAGAGCGTCCTGACGGGAAACATCACCTCCTGGTTGGGGAACAGCACTGAGCAGGACAGGCGAGCCCTCCAGAAGGTGGTGCAGTCAGCTGAACGCACCATACGCACCGGGCTCCCTGTTCTGCAGGACATTTACAACAAGCGGTGCTGGTCCAGGGCCAGGAAGATTGTAGCAGACCTCGGCCATCCCAACAATGGACTCTTCTCTCTGCTGCGCTCAGGAAAACGCTTCCGTTCCCTGAGAGCAAACACAGAGAGGATGAGGAGGAGCTTTTTCCCGCAGGCCGTACAGAGTCTGAACCAGGATGCTCCAGCACCATCCGCCGGAACTGCCCCACTGCCACGCTCAGAACTGACCACTTCATGAGCCTTCATCCTAATCTGCACACGAGTCACTTTATTCTTCTTTTTATTCCTTATTCTTTTATCTGCACATAGACCACTTTATACCCGCACTGAATCTGTAATTTGCATTTACATATTCTTACTGCGAATTTTTCTTTTTGCTATTTTATTACTATTTTTAGAACTATTTCTATTGATCTTTTTTTGCATATTGTATTCTTTTTGTTTGACGTTGTTGAATCCAACGCCGCCGACGGACAAAACACGACAGGTTGAGAAACCAAAACTGGAATCACACAAACTTGAGAAGTGTGAAAACGCCATAAACAAAAGCCACACGGGAACGACAGCAAACACAAACATAAACACACATTAATGTCTGTGACGTCAGTGACACGCACCGCTGCGCCCATTAGACGCCGAGAATTAACGCTTGTGGCGCAATGAGTCTCGCGCTTCATTCCTCGGCCGAAACTGGTTCGAAACACAAACACACTTACACACACGTAGATAAATAAAAAATATATAAAAATCTTATTCTTTTTGCTGTTTTGCAAGCCAAGCTTTCGGTCAATTACCGACACCGCAGGTTTGTTTGGTTGCACAACTGCGAGTCAGTTCATCTTCATCGTGATTCGATTCGATTGCTTTTGACCGAACAGCGAAAACACGCCCCCTCATTTGACTACACGTTTAGGAATAGAAAAAGAAAAAGGCCAACACTCATCGAAAAAGAAAAACGGCTTGAGAGAAGGAAAAGATAAAGGGTTACGTTTATTTCTCATTTGTTGTACTAACATAAATATATGTATTTATACATTTATTTTTCACTATTGCATTTCCGCATTTATTAATACGCAAGTACATTTATTTCCTTTGTCCTTTATGTAGGGAAGTGGTAATGCGTCTCCTGTCCTGTAGGGGGGGAACTGGTAGAACACTGCCAAACTGCATCTTTTAATTGCAGTTTGCTGCATAGTTTTATACTGCATAGTTTTATAAGGCATCCGCGCTATTTACTGTTATATGTTGTTGTTATTGAAATGATGAGTCTGTATGGTATGTTATTTGGGTATATTTTTGTATTTTATGTTGACTTTGTGTTCCATTTGTGTTCGCGTGACGGCGCAAGTTTTGTTGAGTTAATTTATGCGGCTGAGCTTTTGAGTTAAGTTATTCACTGCTTTAATATCTTTGATTTCATTGTTTTTGTACTGTGAAAGTGACTGTGACTTCTCCTTTGCGTTTGAGAAGAAGACCTGTTTTGAGTTGGGATAATAAAGCGAGCTGAAACCCATTGACAACAAGCGATCTCCGAGTCCTCTCTCTTCACACCCCGAAACACAACGCAGAGCAGAGTGAGGGAGCCACGCCGACGAGGAGGGTTACATTTATATTTGATTTTGGCGGTTTTGGTCCTCCATATTAAACAGCCAATCAGATCAGAGGCTGCTGTGTTTGCCAGTGTTGTGTAAAAGCGTCAGTGAAGTGGTTTGTGACTCAGTCGTCTGGTATAACATTGAGTAACGGGCTTCTCTCATGAATGTTTTGTGTGTTCAGATTAGAATGCTGTGGTCTGACTGACGGATGCTGTGAGAGTCTGTCTGCAAGTCTTCAATCCTCAAACTCTTCACTGAGAGACCTGGAGCTGAGTCGCAATGATCTACATGATTCAGGAGTGAAGATGCTGTGTGAAGGACTGAAGAGCTCAAACTGTCGCCTGGAGAAACTGAGGTAAATTTTGATATTAAGTGTTTCCTTTCTGTTTTAAATACAGTGAAAATAATTTCTAAATTCTGGTTGCCCTGTCGTTTGCTAAAAATTTAGTTTGACATGCCGCAATAAACATGTCAACGCTCTAATCTATAAGAAGGACAAAGAAAATTCAGACATTATTGTAAAATGATTGAATAAATAATAAAACATGTTCCGTAACAGTTATTGAGTGAGGCGTTAAGCGTGAGTCGTGTGGTACTGAAGCAAACGAATAAAAAAAACGTTCCTATTGCGGAGAATGTCTTTATACGGGACCAATTTTCTCGGGAGACGCCTATCGCGCCTCAAAATGTTGGTTATCCAAGACCTTTGTCACACGCGCCACCACTGCACACACACATTAGTGATGAAGTACAGCGGTACCTCTCCTAACCAAATTCATTTTCGTTCCACAGCAGATCAGATGCTGCTGTGTTTGCCAGTGTTGTGTAAAAGCGTCAGTGAAGTGGTTTCTGGGAAGAGGAGTTCAGCACTCAGTCGTCTGGTATAACATTGAGTAACGGGCTTCTCTCATGAACGTTTTGTGTGTTCAGATTAGAATGCTGTGGTCTGACTGACGGATGCTGTGAGAGTCTGTCTGCAAGTCTTCAATCCTCAAACTCTTCACTGAGAGACCTGGAGCTGAGTCACAATGATCTACTACGTGATTCAGGAGTGAAGATGCTGTGTGAAGGACTGAAGAGCTCAAACTGTCGCCTGGAGAAACTGAGGTTTAGTTTTGACGTTTTGAGTCAATAATTGTTTCCTTTTGATGTTAAATAGTACACACATTTGTGAGTGAGTGTTCAAGTTCAAGTTCCCGGTTCAATGCCTGTTTAAAGCGTCTTTCACAGTTACAACGTTCTCACAGCAATTTTCTGTAAAAACAGATTTTTGTTGCGTTTATTCCATTGTGTGTGTGTGTGTGTGTGTGTGTGTGTGTGTGTGTGTGTGTGTAAGATTATGGCTGAGACTAGAGTGATTATAGTGAGCAGGCACATATGCGACAGTGGCCAGAGAAGAAGAACCTCACTGGTGGGATGCGAGGACAAACCCTGAGGAGATTCCAGCTCTCCCGGTTCCTGTTGTGCACGAGAACTTTTGTTGTACCACTAGCACGGTGTTTTCCTGAAGAGAAGAGTTGGAGGCAAGAATGGATTCAAGAATGTCGTTTGCATAAAGTAGGAGATGATTGTTGAGTCTGGAGAGCGTCATCATCGTCCACGTTGGCATTGCCCAGAGTCCCGATGCTTCCACTTCTCCAGCCTTCTTGTACTCGGGCGTGGACATGTGTAGTCGTCCGTGTTCTACGTGTCCTGGTTCCTCTTGCGTCACCGATCAATCCGCTCGGTCGTTTGGGTTCTATATTATCTTCCCTGAGCGCAAAGAACATCACAACCTCCACAGAGCGTCTCTCCGACTGGCCTCATTGGTTGTTTCTCTAGAAAATCAAGCCATTATTAAATTCATTGTAAATTAGCCAATTTCATTCAACGGAGTTATAACATTGTATAATGGGCTTTTCTTTTGTTCAGCTTCTTGAAGTGTGGTCTGACTGACGGATGCTGTGAGAGTCTGTCTGCAAGTCTTCAATCCTCAAACTCTTCACTGAGAGACCTGGAGCTGAGTCACAATGATCTACTACGTGATTCAGGAGTGAAGATGCTGTGTGAAGGACTGAAGAGCTCAAACTGTCGCCTGGAGAAACTGAGGTTTGTGATTGATTGATTGATTGATTGATATAATATTACAAGTGGTTTTATTGGTTAGTGCTGGTGTAAAGACTGAGTAAATCAGGAGAAACGGAAAGTAGCAAAGAATCATTCTCAGATTGTAGTTTGAGCAGAGTCGAGTAGTACCTCACCTTGAAAAATGTCACGTCACGAAGTGCGTCTTCGAGAGAATCCTGCCCATGATTTTTGTTTCCGCTATATGAAAGGCAATGGTTGTGGACAATAATTCTGCACCGGTTAGGATAAAAAGATAGGTTCTCATTTTTTGCAATACTTGATAACCTAAATCTTATTTCTAATATTCATCTCTCATGAGAAGGCCTTGCTGGTGTTCAGAGAGAAAAACTGTCCCTGCGTCTGTTGCTCCTGCCGTCCTGATGGCAGCCATGATAGCCAATAGTGAGCGGGATGATGTGTGTCTTGCTTTCATTCTTGCCATTTGCAATTCTTTCTCATTATTGTGTCCAGGTTGTGGAGCTGTGGTCTGACGGACGGATGCTGTGAGAGTCTGTCTTCATGTCTTCGATCCTCAAACTCTTCACTGAGAGACCTGGACCTGGGCCAAAATATAATTCAGGATTCAGGAGTGAAGATGCTGTCTGATGAACTGAGAAGACCTGACTGTCGGCTGGAGAAACTGAGGTTTAGTTTTGACATGATAAGTTGTGAATGTAAAATGATTGACGCTCGGTTTCTTCATCACTGAGTGAAACTCGGTGTAAGTCGTGTTGTGTGTTTTTTTAGCATGATTAACAGTGCGATGATGGACGAAGGCTGGGATCATCTGTCCTCAGCTCTACAATCAAGACCATCTCTGAGAGAAATAATTGTCACTGCTATACCATTAGTCAAGCTGCAAGTTCCCAACTGCAACCAGCATCATCGATTTCTTTTTTTCAACGATTTTAAATGAAGACAATCAACAGAGCAATGCAGATGAACAGTGGAACTGTGCTGTGATGTAGGAGAGGTTTACAGTAGAGCGAGTCGTAATGAAACTTCAGTAGATGCTTCTGTCTGAGTGTCACTGCTGGAAACATCTGCTCCTACTGCACGAATAAACAGTCCTTGTTGAACTGTGTTTGCTGTTGTTCCGTGACTCTCCCACAGGTTCTGAGTTCTAGAGGTGGAGAGTTTAGGAATGAAAAGAGAACCCAGAGTAAAAATGATTCTCTTAGTGAAAGCGTTGAGGACTTTGTGATGAGGACGATTGTAAACCGAGCGCGCTACTGTAAACCTAACCAAGAGTCGATAAAACAACTCGTGTGCTCATACTTTTCTGTCCTGGAGAGTAGCGGGAACATTAGGAACTATCTGAAGTTTGGGGAAGGAGAAACTTGCAGAAGAACATTACTGTCACATGCTTTTGCAGACGACTACGAGCTTCTTGTTTTCGCCAGCATCAGCAATAACACAATTGCTTACAAATAAATCTCAAAAACAACAATTTTTTTTTTTTTTTTACATTATAATTTTACTACAGAATTGATTTTGTAAACTTTGAGGTTTGCGTGCCACAGCAACATGTATCAAAGGCTGTAGTCAATGTTTCACAATTCTGTAGAGGGACAGAACTCACATCGATTGGCTTGAACATTTCCTTGCCAAAATGGAGTCAGATGGTCGTTTTTTGAACCAGAGTGAATGCAGAAACAGTTTGTGTTGATCAGGCTTTGTGACCGATTGGAATCATGGATCAGCGATAAACTCCATGAAAAGTGAAGGATTAAGACCGGTTACATACGCTGGTACTTTTGTGTTGCTTCTGCGTTTATTAATACACAGCCGTGTACCAGTTACTTCATCTGGAAGTTGCTGAAGTGTCTAAATAAACCAACAAACATGCTCTTTTGTGATGTCATGGATGTTGTGCCTCTCAACATGGTGTCAGAAAACAGCACAAACTTCACCACCTGAAAATTGTTTTACTCAATCGCTAGGACACATTTTTTTGAACGCAGCTCTCTTTTTCTCTAAACACAAACCCCAATTTTCAAGCTACATGACAACCAAACATCAGACTCTTCTTGCCAAACCAAACTTTCAGTTCAACACAGTTCAAGCTGAGCTCAAAACTGGACTATGTGATCCAATCGAGTCTCAAGTCGGTCAGAATAAAAGCACTAGTGAGCAGTCAGCAAACGCAACACGCAGAAAAATGCAAAGTTGAGATTCTTCCTTTTGAGAATTGTCTCATTAAAAGCATTGATTTGTTGTTGTTGTTGTTGTTGTTGGTAATAATTGTTGTTATGAAGCCAAATATTTTTATTGTGAGTTTCATACAATTGTTTCTTATACTTTATTACTTCATTAAAGACATTAAAGTGCTGGGAGTTGTTTTGTATCATTAGATTTTTAGTTAATTTCAAAAGGGGTTCAAATGATTATTTTTCCATTTCCACTTCACTATTAAAAAAGACGCTGATCTGGAGAAAATGTGAGGAGCCACCTACAGAACATACAGTCGTACAGTAACTGTTGTCAATAATGACGTACTGTACAGTAGATATGAATTGAATTGAAAAATCCTTTATTAGTCCCACAGCGGGGAAATTTCACGTCACAACAGCAACAACAAATCCTAATAAATAAACAAACATCACCATAACGCACCAGTCACCAGTTTAACTTTAAGTTCAAATTGTAGAGTCTAATCGCAGCAGGTAGGAAAGATCTGCGATATCTCTCCTTCACACAGCGGGGGTGAATCAGTCTGCCACTGAAGCTGCTCCCCAGAGCAGACAGTGAGTCCACCAGTGGGTGAGAGTCCAGGTCCAGGATGGATGATAGTTTATCCAGGACTCTTCTCTCACCCACCTCCTGCACTGTGTCCAGAGTGCATCCCAGGACAGAGCTGGACTTTTTGATGATCCTGTCCAGTCTCTTCCTGTCTTTGCCTGAGATGCTGCTGCTCCAGCAGACCACACCGTACAGGATTGCTGATGCCACCACAGAGTCATAGAAGATCTTCAGGAGTGAGATCCTCTCACTCCAAAAGACCGCAGTCTCCTCAGGAGGTAGAGTCTGCTCTGACCCTTCCTGTACAGTGCGTCTGTGTTGTGAGTCCAGTCCAGTTTGTTGTTCAGATGCACACCCAGGTATTTATAAGATTCCACTCTCTCAATGTCCATTCCCTGGATGTGCATCGGTGGAATGACAGTAGACTGTCGCCGGCGAAAATCCACCACCATCTCCTTAGTTTTCCCTGCGTTGATCAGGAGGTGGTTCCGCCGACACCAGTCCACAAAGTCCTGAGTGAGTCCTCTGTACTCAGCATCGTTATCTCCTGTGATCAAGCCAACAATTGCTGAGTCATCAGAGAACTTCTGCAGAACACAGCCGTCCGTGTTGTGTCTGAAGTCAGAGGTGTAGAGGGTGAAGAGGAAAGGAGCCAGTACAGTCCCCTGTGGAGCCCCCACACTGCAGCTCAGAGTGTCAGACACACAGTCCTTGGCTCTCACAAACTGTGGCCTGTTTGTCAGATAGTCCATGATCCACTCCGTCAGATAGAGGTCCACACCAGCCTCCTCCAGTTTGTGTTCCAGAAGCACCGGCTGGATGGTGTTGAAGGCGCTGGAGAAATCAAAAAACATGATCCTCACGCTACTGTCGGGCTTCTCAAGGTGAGAGAGAGCTCGGTGCAGAAGAAAGATGACGGCGTCTTCCACTCCCGTGCCATGTCTGTAGGCAAACTGCAGTGGGTCGAGGTAGGTTCCCACAGCAGATCTGAGGTGACCCAGGACTAGTCTCTCCAGTGTCTTCATTAGATGGGACGTGAGAGCCACCGGTCTGAAGCTGTTGAGGTCTTTGGCCTGCGGTGTCTTAGGCACTGGTACCACGCAGGAGGTCTTCCAGAGCTGTGCTTGAGGCTCAGATTAAAGACTAGTTCCAGGACTTCACACAGACCGTAGACTCAGACTTCCATGACCGATCTTTGTTTCAGCTGAACTCCTCATCCTCCTCTCACACACTCTTCCTCAGGTTTACGTCCTTTGTAGAGCATCAGAAACCCGTTTTCACTGATACTTTACACACGTGTGTGCGCGTCACATCATCATCAGACACGCGTGTGATCAGTGTAGAGTTGTAGTGTTGAGACGGTGACAGCTTCAGAGCTTCAGTCGTGTTCAGCTTCTGCTCTACTGGTCAATCTCAAGAAAAATGTGCTTAGTTGTGTTTGACCAGGTGAAAAGTGTTTGTGGTTTTGCCAGAAGAGTGACTGATTTTCAACAGTAATAATTTGTATTTTAATTTAGTTTACAATTATTTGATTTTTCGTTTAAAACATTGTTGAAGCTAAATGTTTTTAATTAAGCGCTCAAAGTAAAAATATTCGTTTGGATGAATGTAAAATTTCAAGATTTGAAACAAGCCTGCGCATGCGTATTAAACCTAGAACGAGATGACGTCACACCTGCTCTTCATTTCAACGCTTTTCAAGGTTTGTAAAATACTTCTAAATAAAGTTAATAATGAATGTCTCTTATTCATGTTTTAGCGTTGTGTGTTAATACAGATCTACGTTGACGTTTTGTACTTCTGTCTAAAGTTAGGTAGAAATTAAAGCGTTACACGGAGCTGATGAGAGCACGCGAGTTAGCCTAATAGCTGAATATTTAACATTTCAAAAAAATGTAAAAATATCATACAACAATGCATATATTATGTTCTTCATCGAGTCTTTTCTGAAATTAACTGCACACTGGATCGAATATAAAGTACAATTTTGAAGTCCATTCCTAATACATTCATTTTTTTCGGTTTTGATCATTTGATTTTGAATCAAACAAAATCAAATCATTTGATCATTAGATTTTTTTGCAAACACAGCTATGTTGTTATTCTACGATTCGTTTAGTTTCATTTGTGTTCAAATCATCTTTAAGGGGGTTGTCTCCACAGTAATTTAGTTCGTCATATCTGTTCATAAAGGAGATCACTTTTATGGAATTTCGTTTTCATGAGTCTGTCGTTATAGTGGCAGGCCCACAAGCTAAAGTTTAGGCATTAATATCAAATGTTGTTTTGACTCATTCGAGTTGTTCAGCCTTTGGTCGTGCAATCTATAGTGGTGATATACTTGTTCAAGTTATGAAAGTAGAATATTGATATAGATGCTAAAACGTTTCTTTTTCTCCCTATCCCAGTGGTTTGGTCTGTGTTGCTGCTGCATGCTTTCCAAATTACCTCACAGATTCAGACGTAGGCTACCACATGTGATGTGATCTGATAATAATCATAATCATAATAATTGAAATACAAAGCACTCACTTCCTTTTTTCTCTGACTTGTATGCTGGATATCTGAGTTCTGTGGTAGATGAACCTAAACGTATAGCTGCTGTTACTGTGGGAGTAAACTTTTAAAACGATTTCTGAAGACTCTGAGGTAAGATTGATTTATATATATATATATATATATATATATATATATATATATATATATATTCCCCCCCGAAAGTTCGACAACAGGGTAAATATACTTACTCTTTTGACACAGGACACGGACATATCAACAAAGAGAAAGATTGCCCTCAAATGTCTGATCATCAACATGGGTGAAGCAGTGGAGGACCTCATCAAAGATTTTCTGGTTGGTCAATCTTTGCAATCCGTTGTTCTATCAGTTTCTGGTGTGCACATTATTGCAAACGTAAACTAAAGGTATTTGTTACTTTCCTTTCCAAATGATTTACCAGATGTCAGAGAAAGAAGAGGCGGAAGCAGTTCCTAAACAAGAGACCATAGCATTTTCATGTCTTCAGAGATGCTTCAAGCTTTACCCCAAGACATTGGCATCATACTGGAGGGACGACAAGTACCGAGTGAGCTCTCATCCGTTGCGAATGCTGTTGCCATGCTCCTGGGACTTCTTTATGCTCTAAATGTGGAGTGCCAAAAGAGACTGAAATGGACATTTGAGCACTTGCAGAAGGTCATCGTGGACCTGGACCCAAACCACACGACCAAAAAAGTCCAGAGGCTCTTTGACCAGCTGTGCAATAGAGTTTAACTCTGGGTTCCAATTATTTTTTTCTTGCAGTTCAAGGTTTCTACAATTGTTCACAACTATGTTTGAGTACACAGCTGGCTTTGTAATAGAAGTTTATATGTTGTAGGCAACAACTCTAGTCTTGTTTTTGACTTTTGGTTTTGGCATGGGCATTTTATTTCCAGATTATTTCTATTTATGAAAAAGTAGTAGCTGGCAAACATGTACAATTTCCTAAATTTTCTGTTATTACAAACTCGTTATGTTTAATACAAACTCATTACGTTGTCTACATTTTGGTAATAAGTGGATTACAATGTCAAATTGTAACACATTTTGTTGTGCAGTATTTCGTTTTTGTGTTCGTTCGAAAACTGAACTTGATATTCAAACTTTTCTTAAATGAGATTAGTTTTTTAAATAAATCTATATTTTTTTTGTTTCGTTCGAAAAAACCGCACTTAAAATTATTTACTTCATCAGAAGAAACTTTTTCTTGTTGATGCAAGTTATACTAAATGCATTTCATGGACCTAGAAAATATTGTTTTGGGCAGGTTAATTATTTTTGGTTGAATGAAACATTTTTTTTTCAGTGAAGATAAGATATTATATAGTATATATTTCTTTACACGCATATATTAAACTAAAAGAAACCCTAAAAAAAAACAATTTGTTCAACTAAATAAAATAGGTTAAACAAAAAGAAAGGAAGGAAGAAAAGACAGAAAAAAGAAAGCAGCTACAGCAACAGAAAGTGTCGTTAACCTAATGGTGGAGACAGAGAAAAACGTGACTGTTGTAATATTTACGTTAACATAAACCGAGCTCAGTCGGCTTTACTCTAGCTCTTTCAGCGCAAAGGCTCCTGGCAAACGGTGAGCAGCAAAGCGTGATGGGAGGTGTAGTTCCAACTGCTAGAATAGATTATTGTTTTTATTATTTTTAAGTAAAATAACATTGATGTGATACGAGTCACAAGTTTGTGAGATAAAGAAATAAAAATGTATTTCAAAGAGAAAATTAACGTAATTTAGAAAAGAAAAGAAAATGGGGAGGGGGTGCTTATATTCGCGTAAATACGGTATTTAAGCAAGCAAGCTATACGTAAATATATCCTATTTAAGACAGGCTTTTCTTGAGTGTTGTAGTGTTGTGGTCACCTGTATCTCTCCATGTCCACTTTATTGCCCAAGAGGAAGATGGGCGCTTCTGGCTGCAGGCCTTTGGTGTGTAAATACTGCTGACCGGTGTTCTGAAAATTCCTCCTACGGCTCAGAAGTTCCTACACTTGTGTCACTGTTCAGCTGTTCACGTCAATGTAAATATATATAAATATAATATAAATTTTCAGAACACCGGCCTCAGAGCTGCTGCGGCCCTCGATGCTGTAGACCACCACGATCACAGTTCACCGACCCGTCCTGCAGGAAGTGATGTCACAGGGGCGTCAGCTCTCCAGCAGCGCCACGGAACCTTCCAGAACTGACCTGGTCAGCCGTGTCCATCACTTTGATCACCACTAGGTGTCTTCTGGAGAGAGAATAGTTGATTGTTGTTTGTTTTAAAAATATCTATTTTGATATCTATTTGTGAAACAGATATATCTGAAATCTAGTTTTTCATCATCTACTATGATCTGAATCTGTTTTTTCATTTACTATTTTTACATGTAAATGTTGGACTGTAATTATTAATGCTTGTGATTCTAAAACTATATTTATTACTGCATATAAAAGATGCTATAATTTCATTGTACGATGGATGAGAGGCATTTCAGATGCATTTCTCAGTGAGCGAACCACGAGATTGTTGCTGGCAATTTTCCTTTTTTGCAATTTGCAAAAGAATTGAATTTTAATTTGAAAAAATTCTCCTAGTGAATTAATAAAGTCCATCGATCTATCGAAAACAACGTATTTGCTCTGTTTGTTTCGTACAGCTGCATTGCGACGGTCCGCGCCTCTGGACAGCGCTTAATAAATACAACTAAACTTAATAACGTGAATTTTTTACAAGACAACCGGACCCAGAGACGTCTTTTATCGGAGCCTCGGTCTCATCTTTCATGCTGTAAAGCTCCTCCGCTTCCTCAGTTTTGAGCTCATAAGCATTCCTTTCTGTTCCATATCTTGCCATGTGTGTGTTTTATAAAATCTCTTTAAAGAATTTCAGGATACGTTTCAACAAAACAAAAGCGTGAGATGCCAACAAAGGGCAGTTGGAACTAATCAATCGCCTGGTGCCACGAGAGGAGCGGACGACGAAAAAGCTGAACCGCTTTAGTCCTCAACTTTTCATCTTCTGCCAAAGAGAAAGAGACAGAGGTGAGAAAAGGAGTGAAGAACTTGGGGTCTCCAAGTGAAAGCCTGTAATAACAGGAGGCGAGATGAATCTTCGCTTGGTCCACAGGAAACACTCACCCAGGTTGGGATGATATTCGCTGATGAAACGCTTGGTGAGGAACTTCACTGTAAGAGCTGCGGAGGACAGACGGACTCGTGACATAACACCGCTCGCTTAGAATAATACACTCCAATACGTCTACGCCAATCCATTAGTCGGAATATGCAACACTAGAAATGGACTCACTTTTGTCCTTTGTGTAAAATAAAAAATGTACATTTTTTTTTACAATTTACAATAAAATAATTGAATCAAATGCAAACACATAAAATTAATATCTGTCGTATGTCTATCCGTTTATCTATATGTCTGTCAGTATATCAGTCTATCTGTCTGTCTATCCATTCATCCATCCATCTATCTATCTGTCTGTCTCTGCCTGTCCAAATGTCCATCCATCTATTTATCTGTGTCTTCGTTTGTCCAATCATCCATCCATTCATTTTATCAATCTATCTGTCATCCATACATCCATCCGTTTCCCTCTGCCTGTCCAAATGTCCGTCCATCCATCCATTTATTTATCTGTATGTTCATCCATTCATTCCTCCATCCATTTATCAATCTTCCATACACTATAGTATGTGTTCTCTGTTTCTCATTATTTTTGTCACTAGTGGTCGTTTCAGCAATTGAATTTCCCCCAGGGATCAATCAAGTTTATTCATTCATTCATTCCTTCATTCATTCATTCATTCATTCATTTGTTCGTTCATTATTCATTCATTTCGATAATGGTCGGTGTAGTTTCGGCTGCAGTGCTTCATTTTGCAGAAGATGAGGTGTTTTGTAGTTTGAGACTGTGGTTCTGTACATTATTTAGTTCTGTTCATAAAACAACAGCATGTTTGCTTTCTAAACATAAAGGTCCGTGCGTGCGTGCGTGCGTGCGTGCGTGCGTGCGTCCGAGCGTGCGTGCGTCACGTGCGTGCGTGGTAAAAATAAGACAACAGTTTGCAGCTTGTAGGGAGTAAAACAGTTTTATTTTAACTCTATCACAACAACGCTTGTTTACGAGTTAGACAACCCCTGTGTGTGTGTTTCTTTCGTATTTGTTGCCGTAGAAACTCGAAAGACGTCAATGATCATTGAACCAATCAAATCGCTCGTCCTCAGCGCGAGCGCCAATTAGCTTCTAGCGAGCGAAGTTCAAACCTGTTCATAGCGGCTCGACTATTCCCCGGTGAGGTAAGAGTGTCCCTTATCTCCACAATTTCTTCTTTCGCGAACCGTTCATCTGCTGCTGTGGGGTAATTGATGTTTCTATTTTGTTGTGATGTATTTCAGGGAAACGTTTTACGCCCAGATTTCAAATCGCAAATGATTTAGTCCGTTGAATTGCGTCAGGCCTCTCAGAAAACGTTTAGCACGCCATGATTTGTTCATACTGTACGTAATAATGTCTTAATATCTCGGATACATGTCAAGTTATTATCCGTAATAACGCTCCTGTAATGTTCTCGTGTTAAATTGATCTCTTGGCTTTTTCAGTCTCACTCGTCCCAAACGGTCTCTCGTCTGCCGATGTCCAGTCGCAAAATTGACCAGAACCGAACAGAAATGTGTTTCTGCATTAACATCGCTCGATTTCAAAACGTCGGTTCTCGCGGGAGTTCTCGATGCGATAAAGCCTTCTAATCCTCCTCACAAGCACATTAACGGTGAAGCTGAGGAGAGAAAGATCCCTTCAGATGAATACCTGCCTGCCTGGGACCTCATCTGTTACAAACGCATCCGTCGATCCATCTCAAACATCGTGAATGATTCGGTCAAAATGAACAAGATGCTTTCTAGGACTCGAAATGAACGATATGTCTCGTAATGATAGGAGACCATTACATGTCTCCTCAGCGAACGATTTGTTTAATCACGTGAGTCGCGCCGGCTCGCAGAATAATTTCTGATCTTTTCTGTAAAAAATTAACAAATGACTCGGAATGAATCGTTCACTTTACTGTTTGAGAGTTAAAGATCCGAATCAGTTAAAAGAACACAACTGTCCACAAATTGTTTGTTTACAGTTTTTACCTCCGTTAGAGATAAAGGAGATCATGTGTACATTTGAAGCAAGATTTTCGAACTTAAGAGTTAATGATTAAGTCATTATTTCACACTATTTATTTGAAAATAATCTAAGACTATTGCTTTGTTTTTACATAAATATTGGCCAGTTACTTTTACGTCCACAGAAGTACTTTTTAACTGCAGTATCTATATTTCTACTTAAGTAAGGAAGGTGACTACTTTTGCCAGCACAGGTGATACTCCATCAAGCTTTCAGGCGCCATTAGGACGTTATGACGCTTGTAACACTTGTTTGTTAGTGGGTATAAAAGACGACGAGCTGTTGAACTATGTTGGGTGAGGCTTTGAGCGAATAAACCACTTGTTATCAATTAACACTTTGTTCTGTTCATTCTGGTCCAGAGAGACACACGCTGATTGTGTGTGAGAGTGAATTTGTGTGTCTCTAGGTGTCGTTTGTGTGTGTTTGTTTCATAATTAATGTTTTTGTGTGACAAACAGATGGCAGCATACACAATCATTGGCCCCCTGAAATCCGAGCCTTCTGGAATCCGTCTGGTCCAGAATGCGGCTGGCGAGAGATTCGCCATGAAGAGATGGACAGACCCAACGGTGAGACGCTCTAGTGACAATATATGTGATCTGATTTGATTTGTCATCAGAAGTGTCTGTGTCTCATAGTCACGTGTGCTTTTCTAACCTAGGTGACACGAGGTTTCAGTGGAAACCAAATTGTGGAAGTTTTAAGGGGGATCCAGCCCCCCTATGTGGTCCAGTACCACGACCTAATTGTGGATGGTAAGTTTCTTCATGAAATCATCTTTTTTCATGTTGTTTCTCCATGTACCCCATGTAGGCCTGCAGCTAACGATTGTTTTCTTATCGATTAATCTATCGATTATTATTATTTATTTATTTCTATTTATTAATGTTGTTATTTTTTCGATGAATCGAATATTTTTTTCTATATTTTGTTCTACGTCGTCCTTCCTGAAGCCAAAACGTGTCCTGACGACAGAGACCTCCATCTTCCTTTATTGTTTCACACACTTTTGAAAACAACAAGCGACGGATCGGAGCGTGTTTTTGCGTCGACTACTCGTCGCAGCTTTAACTCCGTGTCACGTGTAATATCTGGACATATCAAAAAAACTATTCTTTTTTTTATTTTGCAAACTTTGAAAACGCCACTGATTTACCTACAGCTAAATTCCTGCTGATAAAGTAAAAACACTTGTGCATCAGAAATGCTCTTTACACACTGATTATTCTCCATCCTCACACTGACGCCGTCACTGTTCTTCAGCGCTTTATTCTCTGTCTGAATCGTCTTCAGTTACTGTCTGTATTTCACTCAACTGATGGAGAATGAGCTTGTCTGATGTCGTTCTTTCTGACTGCAGAACACAAAAAGACCCATATCATCATGGGCTATTATCCGGTAAGCCTGGCGGACCAGATCCAGAGCCAGAAAGAGTTTTTGGAGCAGCAGGTACGAGATCTTCTCTTGTGTCGTTTAGTGAAGAATATTAGTCCAGATTCATCACAGGAGAACATGCTCAAGCCAGTTCTCTCAGCAGTGTGTGTGTGTGTGTGTGTCACAGAGCGTGTGTGTGTGTGTGTCACAGAGCGTGTGTGTGTTACGCAGAGGATGTGTGTGTGTGTGTGTGTCACGGAGCATGTGTGTGTGTGTGTGTGTGTGTGTGTGTGCGTGTGTGTGTGTCAAAGAGCGTGTGTGTGCTATTTAAGTGAAGCAACAGCCTATAGTTTACTACTATACAGTAAATACGTCTATAGGACTGTAAAACAGCAGAATATTAGGCCTTCATTTGACTCACAGGACTGTTGGAGAGTTTTGGCGCCCTTCACATGTGCCAGTAGCAGGAAGTGCCCGACTTTAAACCAGCGCTGCTAAACACGGATGCCGGTGGACAAAAGAAAAATGACAATTATAGGCCATGATATATGGATGTGTCGGCCGGAGCGAATTGGAGGAACGTCGAGGTGTTTTACAGTGTCCTGAGAAGAACGAGCCGCACTATCAGGAGAATCTGAACCAGCAAGAAACGTCCGTTATTAACACTGGGAAGCTTTTCTTGAACTTTTGATTGAGTTTCTTAAATGACACGACAGGGGCGGGGTTTAGCGGGGCGTGTGAGTGCAGTGATTGGCGGGGTGGAGTGACAGATTCAACAGCCAATAGGAACACACTTCCTGACGCATGTTTAATGAGTCTCGTGGTTACAGTGACGTGAAGATGAATCTGATCTTCTGCTGTTTTTGTGTTACATGAACATTGTGTCTCCTGGAAGATCCTGGACGTGGCGGTGCAGATCTTCGGTGGCCTGGAGCAGTGGCACAAACGTGGCTTTGTCCACTTGAACGTTCATCCTGAGGTAGCCCTGCAGCTCACACACACACACACTCTTGCTGTGTCGTCACAGTGTCTTCTGGTTTCTGTGCAGAACATCTTCATGAACGATGACGGCACGGTCTGCCTGGGGGACTCCCTTCCCTCAAAGAAACAAATGTAAGACGCTTGAAACTCGGCTGAAAGAAAGTGTTGAACTGATTGTGAAGTACATGGGTTTTTTTCAGACGATCTGGTCTACCCACCTTCAAACCCATGAACAACATCCAGAGAACGTGCCGGTCTCAGGAGCACGTCCTTGGCCAGGGCTGCACTGCCAAAGCGTGAGTCACTTCCTGTGGTGAGAGGTGGAGTGTCTGACTGACTGTCTCACTCTCTCACTCACTCTCTCTCTCTCTCTCACACACTGTCTCACTCACTCACTGTCTCTCTCTCACTCTCTCTCACTCACTGTCTCACTCACTCTCTCTCTCACTCACTCTCTCTCTCTCTCACTCACTCACTCTCTCTCTCTCACTCTCTGTCTCTCACTCACTCTCTC
>QKNR01013636.1:0-20515 GCA_028031935.1 Paedocypris micromegethes | reverse complement strand
CTTCCAGGATAGGTCAAATAAGCGGCTTGTGGTTGTGTGTTTGTGGCTAATGATGCGACGGTGAAAGGAGGCACGGCGTATCCCATCACGGTTGAAGAAGCAGCTGAGAGCTCAACACGTGGCCATGCAGAACCGTCTGCCCTGCGTTTACCTGGTGGACAGCGGTAGGAGCGTTTCTGCCTCTGCAGGTGTGTCACGTCTCCATCATAAACCTCCTTCACCTCACACTCGACACCTCCACAGCTCGCAGATCTTCCCTGACCGAGACCATGGAGGACGCCACTTCTTCAATCAAGCCCTCATGTCAGCCATGAAGATTCCGCAGGTCTGATTTCTCATTTTTGGATTTTTTTTTTTAGCTGCGATGGACGTTTTTTTTTTTTTTCTCGGTGGGACACGTGAGAAAGCACAGTATTGTTTCAAGTTCAAGTTCATTTGTATAGCGCTTTTCTTAGTCCGAGACCAACGCAAAGACGCTGTGTGAAAAAAAGTCTTTAAAAGAGAAATGTCGATTCCTTCTATGAGTTTTAAATTTTGGGCCGGAAAAGAGTCAGTTAAAAAGGAAAATAAAATAAATAAATAAATAAATAAATAAATAAAAAATCGTATTGTGGACGGCGGCGGAACCACAAAACTGAATTCAATTCTGCTGAATGTTTCTGTACAAATAAAATAGTATACGCTACTTGTTGATCTGAACACCTTACTAAGAGAAATAAATAGCAAAGGAATGTATTTGACCACAGTATGGTGTAGTAATTACCAAGTCATTTAGTGAAAACCACATTTATCCCACGCACAAAATATACATTTAAAGAAATTTCCAGTTAAAATTTCCAATCAGTTTTACACAGGCCAGTTAAAGTGATCAAAGGGCCGTTAGATTCTCAGTTCTGATGTAAGATTCATACAAGATGTTGTCTGATCGTCTGATAAGAACCAATGAGACGGAGTGTAACCAGAATCAATAGTATATTTGGAGTATTTCTGTTACGCTACGTCAGGGTGTCAGACTCATTCTCTGTCTGTCCTCAAAGGCCCGGATATAACTTAGAAATGTCATCAAATGTAATGTAAAGTAAATGTATGTTAATTAACTCAATATTTATTATAACTTAATCAGTGAAAATTGCAGTTGGGTAGAAATCTGTTGCTTGTTGCTCAACAGAAATCTTTAAAAAATGTTGTCATCTTATGAAAACACTCAAAACTCCATTAACGAAGGATCAAAGAGAATGAAGAAAAATAACATCAAACGGGAACTGCTTCCGTAGTCAAAAGGCATTGTGGGAAATGTGGTTATTCAAACGCACGCTCTGTTTTTGGGTGTTTATGTTTAGACAGTCCAAACCTTACGCTCTGATGAGGTGACGTGCTTGCGTTTGCCCTGTAGGTGGCAGTGGTGTGCGGCTCCTGCACGGCTGGCGGCGCCTACGTCCCCACCATGTGTGAGGAGGCGGCGGTGATGGTTGACAGGATAGGAACCATATTCCTAGGGGGTCCGCCTCTGGTGAAGGCCGCCACCGGGGAGGAGGTCAGTCCAGAAGAGCTTGGAGGAGCCACACTGCACTCTGGGTAGAGCTTCAGCCTGCTCTGTAGTGTTTGTAGAGACAAACCACTCACTGCTGGAGTCTCTGCAGAGGAGCGGCTGGGTGGACCATTTTGCTGCGGAGGAGAGCGACGCGTACCAATACACCAGGAACATCATCTCCACGCTCAACTTCCAGCTTCCAGCAGACCAGAGGATGGAGAGCCAACCGCCGCTCCAAGCGCTGAGGATCTCATGGGACTGGCTCCAAAGAACTACAACCACAGCCTGGACGCCAAGCTGGTAGAAGCCCGTCTCCTCATTCATCTCATCTCTCATCCCGCGTTCACTCTTCACACATCCACTGTCTCTCTCCAGATCGTGAGCAGAATCGCTGACGGAAGCCGGTTCCAGGAGTTTAAATCCCGTTACGGGACGACTCTTCTCACCGGGTTTTTGCCAGAATCGAAGGGTAACTGCGCACAGAAGCAGCGTGACGAATTATTGTCCCAACACGGAAAAACTTCCCGTGTGATCGGAATGTGAAGATCTGAGCAATCGGTTAGAAAGCTAGTCGGATCCTGCTGAAGGGTCTTTTATTCGCTCAAACAAAGAGTCTGAGAGACGCTGTGTTGCCGTGGCAGCGGCGCAGAAGAGTTCACGATATCAACCAGAAGAACGACTGAACACTCGCGTGACACTCGTGTTGTTTAACTCCTCTGAAAATGACACTTACAATCGTGCAGAATCAAAAAGATTTTTGAATACTCTATTTTAAATAAAAAATGTCACAGGATCATGATGAAATCTGAAATGACTAAAAAAAAAAGACCTTGATGCCCAAACCACGGCCCGCGAGCCGCACTCCAGTCTCGCGTGTGTTTAGCAACTTGTTTATTTCTACATTCACATCATTTTGTCTATTTGGTAGAATTTGGAGTCGAGTGTGGCCCAGTACGCGATGTAAAACTTAGAGCAAACGGAATCTTAGAAGAGCAAGAGTTGTCAGTCTGAAATCACGTGACGTCTCTCCACCTCCAGTCATCAAGTGGGAATCGTGGCCAACAACGGAGAGCTGACGTGTGACGCGGCGCTGAAGGGAAGCCATTTCATCCAGCTGTGCGAGCAGAGAGACGTGCCCCTCCTCTTCCTGCAGAACACCCCGCCCTCGCCCCCGGCCACGCCCTCGCCAGCCAAGGTAGATCCACAGAACGGATCAGACTTGAGCTTCACAGGGGCAAATCCTGCTCAGAGATGATTAGCACCAGGTGGCTTGATTCCGCACTAATGTCTGTGAGTCAGGCCGAGTCCAACACGCACAGACTGAAAGCTCAAGGCTCCATGATGTCTGCTGTGGCTTGTGCTGCCGTTCCCAAAATCACTGTGGTTTGTGGAGGATGTCACGGCGGCGAAAGCTACGCGATGGTCAGTCCAAAAAAATAAAAAAAAGAAGCAAAAAAAAAACAGAAAAGTGCAACAGTCAGGGACTTTTATTGTGTATTTGTAGTGTGGCAGGGCCTTTGACCCCAACTTCCTGTTCTTTGGCCCAACGCGCGAGTGTCCATCTTGGCTCCGGCCATTCGGACGCAGTGGTGCAGACGGACGGGAGGTCACACGGCTGGATGAGAGGTCACTTCTTACTGGCCACAACATATATGACGTCACTCTAAGGTGGTTATGTGTGTGCGTAGGTTATTAGAAGAGAGTTCCGCCTTCTTCTCCACCGGCAGACTTTGGGACGATGGCGTGATTTACCTCAGGACACCAGGAAGGTATCAGACGCACGTTTATATATAGAAACACTCACTTTACTAATCCATCATTTTGCACGTTTTTTTGGCAGGTTTTAGGCAAGTGTCTTAAAATCATCAAGCAAAAGGACTATCAACTGTCCAGAGAAAAGAACACGTCTGCTTTCTCCGCCTGTGACGAAACCTCAAATTGACTTTTTGTTTGATCGTTTTATATTCAATTAACTGTCATAATCAGCGAAACATTCTGTGTCAAAATAATGTTAATAGTGTATAAAGTGTTGATTAATGGAAAATGTTGATTGTTTATAGTAAATAAACTGTGAGTTCATGATTTGTTATTATCACACAGTATTACATCAAAACAATTTGTTGTAAAAAAAAAAACATCACAATGCAAAAATGCGACCAACATTTTCAACGAAACCAAAATATTATTTTCACCCAAAACAATGCGTGTGAAGGGTCAGGGTTTGTAGAGGCCGTGCAGTGTGACAGGAATCATCACGTCCACCTCGGCTCGGGCCACTTCTGTCAGGTCAGCGGCGTTGAGAATCAGCAGGAAGGCCGGCTTCTGGACCACGCCCGGTTTCACCACGATGCTCAGAAGAACACCTGAGAGGGTAAACGCGTTAGATGACGAGCACTTCGTTCAGACAGAGCACCCGACGTGGAATACCGTGGTCTTCGCCCTGAGCTGCGGGGCTTTCACAAACAGCGGTTCGGATGGGTAGGCGTCCGCTTCCTGCCAGATCCAGCTCTCTTTGCTCTTCACGTTCAGCTTGCAGATCTACAAGCCAAGGAAAACCACACAAAGCAAGTTGGTGAGAACTGACAAGACAAACTGCCAGGTCGTTCAGCCTAACTCACCTGTCTGGAATGAAATGGTTGAGTCCGAGTCCATAAACGAAGCTGTAGTCCTTCCCGCAGTGTCTCCTGTAGTTAATCTGAGGAAACTCAAAAGCTGAGGAACAAGACGCCTTCATGTCAGGTAGTTACAGGCATTCGTTATTTTTTTTGTCTAATAAATTATTGATGGATTTTGTTTTCCTACTTTTAATGTATTTATTTTAACATTAATTTGATTATTTAATATATTATATTACTTTATTTAAAAATCATTTAAAAGTACATTTTTTTAATTTATTAATGTCATACAAATTACTCTTTTTAATAGCTTTAATATTTGTATTATTGCTAATATAATGAAATCAGTGGATATTTGCGCTGGAACTCCACCCTGACGGGGTCCGGAGAAAAGAACTTCAGGTTCGAGCCAAACGCTTCCGTCTCTGCGCATGACAGCAGTGGCTGTGGTGTAGGACAGCGACACGAGATTCTTTCCTGGCTCTTCCTTTAATGAGAAAATAATCGTTGAGAAATATTAAAATAGCAAAAGTAGACACAGAATACACAATGTACATACGACACACACTGTGTAATAACAACTAGGTGTCATTTTGTTCTTCTTTCTTCTCAAAACATTTTTTCTCCACCAAACACTAACCAACTCTAAATAATGTGAAGTGTGAAGCATTTGTCGTACCCGGTTCACCTCCAGAGGAAGCACGTATCTCCGAACCTCTGGCTGCGGCGCCGTCATGGCCGCTTTCTTCACCTCTTCCCAGTTCTGCTTCAGGTTGCCAGATACAGATAATTATACACAAACTCGTGCCTGTTCACCAAATACAAAAACATTCCAGTTATTTTCAATCTTTTTAATCCCAGATTAGACTTTTCATGTATATTTTCCAAACGTACCCTTCCAAGTGCACAGATCAACCACGATAAAGCCTTGGTCCTCGAAGCAGTTAATGTGATGGAAAACATTGAAGGCAGATGTTCTGAACTTGTGGTCGGTAGGTGTTTTCCAGGACTCTTGGTTGCCACGTGAAACCATGTCTAGGAACGCAAGCAAAAATGACATTATGAGGACGTGTTCCGAACACGCATGTGCACTTTCCGTCTTTTCTATTCCAAGCAGCTTCTTCAGTTTCTGGGTCTCGGGGAGCTGAGCCTGACGCCAGTTATTGTTGTGCTTTTGTTCCAGGCTGGATGTGTTACATGCCAAACCTCTACACACATGTTGAATTCCTCAGACACTTACGCCCATTGTGTCATTTGACTCGAAGCAATCCATGTAGTTTGTTCCTCTGACGGTCCACGCCGAGAGAAACTTCAGCAGATTGATCTTCACAGGGACTTCAACAAACACGAAGTAGTTTTCCGTCATACCAAAGCTTTATAACACAAGAAAAATGTTTTTCAATGACATTAATCAGACTGAATAATACGCCTTTTATAACAAATGGACATTATATGGACATTTAATAATTTTTAGGAAAAAAACTATTGTGCTTCTGTGATCGCTTTTCAATAAACTAAATTATTGAAAAATGTATTTAGCAAAAGTTCTGCCACCAACCTATGAACGTACGATGGTTTAAACCTCTCGCTGCTTGGAAACTGAACCACAATTTGACACTTCTCTAATGGATCTGCATTATCTAAACACAAATGAAAGCCGTGGTTTAAATTTCACAGTTCTTTTTATCTTTTTTTTTTGACGAACGAGGTTTAACCAACCTTGAGCCGGAGCAATCTTCACTATGTTGTAAGCGAGTGACATGTTCTTCCCGAAACAGTTTCCAATGTTATACATGGTCCCATCGGCTTCAGTGTGCGGATGAGCGCTCAAGCCATTGACCGAGACGTAATTACAGAGGTCCACCTGAGGAGAAGCAACGAAGAAAGCATCTTTGTAATATCCAAGTGTATAAATGATCAACAATAAAAAAATAAGAGCCCAGAGAATGTCAAATATGTGGCTTTCTACCCGTTTTACGGTTTCCAAAGTGTCTGGGTTAATTTTGGGTGATGTAGTTTGTTTCTGTGCAGGCGTAGAAATCATCTCCAACCGGGTAGATGTTCACAAGACAGTTGTCCGTCACTTCAATGCCTTGAAAGTAGGTGAAAAACCTAAGACAGACGTGTCGTGGATCATTCTCCGAAGCAGAAAAGCCAATAAAAGCCCCTGTAAGAGGCAACGGAGAGAACAGACCTGGAGAAGATGTTTCTGCACGGATCTGGAAACGCAGTCGTTCCAAACTCGGTGATCACGATCCTTTTCTCTGTCATGGCTCTCACGTAAGCGTCGGTCCGGATGAATCTAGGATAAAAATGGTTTCGCTCAAACAGTTTAGTTGAGACACATCAGAAAATCTTTATTGGACCCCGGGGGGGAATTGTACAAAATATTCCAAATAAAGCAGAATTTTCCCAAAATAAGCTGACTAAATATTAGCATGTCATTATTCGTTACTTTTTTGGCTAAATTACTTTAATTCCATTGGCTATTAACGAGATAATCAATATAGACAACACGATTCACTCCATTAACTACAATTAAAAAAATGTATAATTTATAGACACAATAAAGATCTACAACAAGTTTTATAAAGCCTTTTAAGTAGATGCACTAGAATTAGTTTTCAGACTTTATTTGGTCCCAATAACCCACCGTTTTATCGAACTTTTCTTGCCACCGCATTGCGTGAAACAAACAGTTTTAAACACAACGAATGGCGCTTTACCTGCGGTGATACGTCACGCGTCCGTCTTTCAGATCAAACTTGTGAATAAGGGCCTGTCCGTCAAACAGATGGTGAAAGGGCTGCTCGCCCACCTCAAACAGACCCGGGCCCAGGCGGAGCAGCTGACCCCTCAGCCACGCCGGGATCCGTCCTGCACACACGGCCCGTGGATGGATGAGTGGATGGATGATGGATTCGCCCTGCTGTGCACAAACCTGAGACGTGGGCAGTGATGGGCTCTGCCAGCTCCTCACACGTCTGGAAGATCTTAACGTATCCGGCGGCTGGGTGCTCCAGACTGAGAGTGAAAACAGATGTTCAGATTCGTTTGACAAAACAACTGGAACAAGTAAAACCACGAGAACCAAAGCCATGCTGTTATTTGAGCCGTTTAGCGAAGGCGTTTCCTCACCGTCTTAGACCCCACTACAACCTTCTCTCTTCTAACCGCTTGCACATTACACTAATGTTGTCTGAACAAACTGTTTGTAAATGCACTTTGACGTAAAGACTGAAAGCAGATTTGGCCTAGAAGAAGCGAGGTTTGTAAAGTGCATCACATCACCACCGGCTGACCATGTTGATCTCCTCTGGACCAGACCACGTATGAACCAGTCCACAACAGTCTGGTTCTCAAGAACTGGAGTCTGAAACTCCTCCTCCTCCTCCAGGAGCCGCACAAACACTCCTTTGTGTCCGAGGAAAACTCTTTCCTCAGCTCCCCTGACACGAACAAGACAGAAAACCAAACTACAAAAGCTTCAGATTACAACCAAGCAACCATGTAAACCATCATGAAATCGAACACTCCCATTTCGATAATCATTAACTATTGCGCTCTCAAAGAATGAAGGGATTGATGGACCGTCCCTTTATTTTCACACTTGCCTTTTCTTTTGTGTCTAATGTTACTAATGATTTGTTCTAAAAGTGGGTGTGTGGTTGTGGGAAATGTGTGGAAGACTATTTCTGCCATGCAAAAAGACTAGAAAAGACGCTGATCTGGAGAAAATGTGATCTGTGAGGAGCCGTCTACACAACTCTACACCTGCACTGTGGAGAGTATTCTGACCGGCTGCATTACTATACGTGAACAACACCGATCTTCAGAGGCTTGAGCGAGTTGTAGGAGGTGAGGTGAACGCTTCCCTTCCTCCTGGAAAAATATAACCAGTGTGGGAACGTTCCTTTAAAAAAGTAGTTAGTTACTTCTAAACAAAAAGTAACCGAGTTAGTAGTTGAGTTAATCACTATGAAAGTATCTAATTACCAAGGAAAGAAAATTGCGCTATTTTGCGACAATTTTCTTTTACATTTGTCATATAATTTGGCTTGTCAATAATAAATGTTAAATGAATGAAATGGACACTAAATAAAACTTTTATATTGTTGTGGGACATTGTAAGAGATAAGACATCAAATCAAAACAATATATAATAGGTAAGTAAATAATAATAAAACACAATAGATAACCAAAAACTTTTAATACTTGTGGCACAGACCACAACCGGTCAACAAATAAGTCTGAAACATGTACCAAAATTAAATAACAATAACACAAACGAACACTCTTTCTGCTCCATGTTCATCTCTTTGGCTCATCGCTGACTCCTGCTGGGCGAGCGCTTGTACAGTATCTGACCAAACGCAAAACTCCCGTATGTTTCTGTATGGACATTTAGTCTAAGCCAATCATCACGTTGTCAGTCTCACCACGTGCACAGACACACCCATCACCAGCTATGTCCCGCCCCCCGAACACACGCCACCAGAGAGGAAAACAATACGACTCGGATCGAACCAAAACCGCTTGGTGACCAGATTATAGTAACGCAGCATTTTTGCCAGTAACGATAACGGCGTCGTAACGGAGGAAAACGTAAAGTCAGTACACAAAACTGTCGTAATACAAACATAAAACACCTTGTTGCCGCTTGCGTGTAAAGAGGAAAAACTTTCAAAAAGGAAACTTTACAGAGCCTTGTTGCATCTGCACATTCAGTCTTTTCTTTCTTTCGTTCTGACTGACGTCATTTTCATTCAAATTAGATGACGTCAATCATACTTACATAATATGCGCACATAAACCCTAAATTAAATAGTGATACAAAATAACCCAAAATCGCATTTACAAATATAGATTTTGACATAAATAAATTTTACACACAAACACATTGAAAAATAATTATAAAAAACATTTTTAAGCAGCAGTTACATACACTACAATATGTGTTCTCTGTTTCTCATTATTTTTGTTACTTGTGGCCGTTTCGGCAGTTGAATTTCCCCATTGAGGGATCAATAAAGTTTATTCATTCATCCATTTGTTCATTCATTCTTCATCCATCATTCATTTCAATACTGTTGTGTGAGTTTGGGCTGCATGCATAGCTTAATTTTGCAGAAGACGAGGCGTTTGGTAGTTTTGGACTGTACATTACTTACTTCTGTTAATAAAACATCAGCATCATTTGCTTTCAAAACATAAAGATCATTGCGTGTGCGTGTAAAGAAAAAGAACAGTTTGCAGCTTGTAGGATGTGGCTCTGGAATAAAACCAGATAAATAAAATTGTTGTCGTGATGCTGTCATAGAAACTCGAGAGACGTCTATGATCAGTGAACCAATCAGATCGCTCGTCCTCAGCGCGAGCGCCAATTAGCTTCTAGCCAGCGAAGTTTAAACCTGTTCATAGCGGCTCGACGTTTTCCAGGTGAGGTAAGACTGTCTTCATTCTTGTTTTAAACGATATGATTGTTCAAGTGTAAAGATTGCAAAGTTCACTGTTTAGAATAAAACTCGGTTCAGCATAAAGTATTTCAGAGTAGACCGTCAAACGAGTAGAAAGTGTCTTCTAACATCAGCGCAGTCATACCGCCTCTTTCTGTTGCTACGAGTATGAATATAGAAACTAGTATGAATTTAAAAAGGATAAATACGCAGGTTGGGTGACACTGATTCCTTAAGTACTTTAGTTGAAACTGAATTTGACTTTTTCTTCAGCAGCATCATGTCTGAAAGAGCTGGAGGATCTGGAGGAGCCAGGGATGAGGGTGAGGAACCTGTGGATCCAGGTGCGGTGAGGATTCTCAGTACTTTCTCCTGAGATGGAGTTTAGATTGTAGAAAGTATCGAGCTAAACGATCAGTGCTGATGTTCTCTTGTTCTCTCAAGTGAGGGAGCCCGGTCCATCTGGACTAGGTCCGATTGTGTGTGTCTGTCGCTCTCTCTCTCTCTCTCTATCTGTCTCACTCTCACTCTCTGTGGTCTTTAAATAATGGTTTAAAAAAGTTCCAAAATAAAAGAATCATCTACTACTGAGGGTGGGTTTCACTGGTCAGGTTCTTTGGAACTATTTTCTGTACAACTTCTGTACATTTGAAGCAAGATTTTCGAACATAACAGTTAATAATTAGGTCATTATTTCACACTATTTATTTGAAAATAGTCTAAGACTATTGCTTTGTTTTTACAGAAATATTGGCCAGTTACTTTTACTTCCACAGAAGTACTTTTTAACTGCAGTATCTATATTTCTACTTAAGTAAGGAAGGTGACTACTTTTGCCAGCACAGGTGATACTCCATCAAGCTTTCAGGCGCCGTGGACGTTATGACGCTTGTTTGTTAGTGGGTATAAAAGACGACGAGCTGTTGAACTATGTTGGGTGAGGCTTTGAGCGAATAAACCACTTGTTATCAACTAACACTTTGTTCTTTCATTCTGGTCCAGAGAGACACACGCTGATTGTGTGTGAGAGTGAATTTGTGTGTCTCTAGGTGTCGTTTGTGTGTGTTTGTTTTTTAATTAATGTTTTTGTGTGACAAACAGATGACTACAGAGAAGTTTACACAGAAACGAAGCCACTTAAAATGGGGACATTTGGGATCAGTTTGGTCCAGGATGCTGATGGGAAGGAATTTGCCAGTAAAGTATTGGTAGTTCCAACGGTGAGACGCTCTAGTGACAATATATGTGATCTGATTTGATTTGTCATCAGAAGTGTCTGTGTCTCATAGTCACGTGTGCTTTTCTAATGTAGGAGCCAGGAGATTCCTGTGGCAACCCAATCGTGGAAGTCCTGAAGGAGATCCAGCCCCCCTATGTGGTCCAGTACCACGACCTAATTGTGGATGGTAAGTTTCTGGGTTTTTGGGGGGGTGAATTTCTTCATGAAATTTTGCCTTTATATCATCTTTTTCATGTTGTTTATCCATGTACCATGAACTTTAACTCCGTGTCACATATCAAAAAAACTATTATTTTAAGAAACACACTTCCTGACAGTGACGTGAAGATGAATCTGATCTTCAGCTGTTTTTGTGTTACATGAACATTGTGTCTCCTGGAAGATCCTGGACGTGGGGGCGCAGCTCTTTCTTGCCGTGAACGAGCATCACAAACGGGGCTTTGTCCACTTCAACGTTCACCCTGAGGTAGCCCTGCAGCTCACACACACACACACTCTTGCTGTGTCGTCACAGTGTCTTCTGGTTTCTGTGCAGAACATCTTCATGAACGACGACGGCACGGTCTGCCTGGGGGACTCCCTTCCCTCAAAGGAAGAAATGTAAGACGCTTGAAACTTCGTCTCAACTCGGCTGAGGTTCAAGCCCATGGTGAACATCCAGAGAACGTGCCGGTCTCGTGAGCACGTCAACCATCAGATCTGCACTGCCAAAGCGTGAGTCACTTCCTGTGGTGAGAGGTGGAGTGTCTGACTGTCTGACTGTCTCTTCTCTCTCTCTCTCTCTCTGTGTGTCTGTCCACCTGCTCCTCACACTCTCATCTCGCTCCTCAGAGACATCTTCAGTGTCGGGGCAGTGCTCTACACCCTCTGCTGTGTGGAAGAAGAGGTTAGTTGAGATGTGAGTGTTGTGAAGGAAGAACTAGAAGTAAAATAGAGACTCAGTTAAAGATTAGTGAATTGGAATCAAAGCAAGCTTTTATATTACACTGATGCCTAGGCAGAAACTTAATTGTTTAATTAATTTCAGTGTAATAACTGGAGGTTCTGATGTCTCCTTATGTGAAGAACAATGAGTGCATCACGTGATGACCAAATCATCTACATGTGTTTTTTTTAGCACGAGAAAAACTTCAGCAGAATGTGAATGTCACGAGCTTCAATGAAATGCCCCAAGGCTACAGCGAGGGACTGAAGGATCTGATCAGCACCTGATGAACACAGCACGCAAAAGGAAAACAGTCGATAGGATCCTGAAAATGCGAGTCTTGGCAGAAGCCTTCAGGGTGAGGCAAAGTTCTGAGATGAAGCAGATTTGTTGCCTTTTCTAGTATTGTGGCCATTAAACCCGGAGGGTGAGGTGTTTTTCAAACAACACACCCTGGGTCAAAGCTCTGCTAAACAAGAAGAAGTGGGCTTTTAACTCAGGGGACAGTGAAGAGCAGAGAAGAATACAACTTCAACTTAAATACAGAATCCGAGAGGCGAAGAGAAGAACTACAGGCAGAAGTTGGAGGAGAGGCTAGCTCAGAACAACGCACGAGATGTCAGGAAGGGCCTGAAGACCATCAGAGAAAGCGTGTGAACAATTCCAACGTTAGTGGAATATTTAAAGAGGAGTAATACAAATTGTTCTGCGGGGGGGAAAAACCCGTAGCTTGTTTTTTAAACGCTAAATTGTTCATAGTGTAAAGATTGCAAAGTTCACCGTTTAGAATAAAACTCGGTTCAGCATAAAGTATTTCAGAGAAGACCGTCAAACGAGAGAAAGTGTCTTCTAACATCAGCGCAGTCATAACCGCCTCTTTCTGTTGCTACGAGTTTGTTTTATAATTAATGTTTTTGTGTGACAAACAGATGGCAGCATACACAGACATTGGCCGTCTGAAATCGGAGCCTTCTGGAATCCGTCTGGTCCAGAATACGGATGGGGAGAATTTCGCCAAGAAGAGATGGGCAGACCCAACGGTGAGACGCTTTAGTGACAATATATGTGATCTGATTTGATTTGTCATCAGAAGTGTCTGTGTCTCATAGTCACGTGTGCTTTTCTAACCTAGGTGACAGAAGGTTTCCGTGGAAACCCAATAGTGGAAGTCCTGATGGGGATCAAACCCCCTATGTGGTCCAGTACCACGACCTAATTGTGGATGGTAAGTTTCTGGGTTTTTTGGGGGGTGAATTTCTTCATGAAATTTTGCCTTTTATATCATTTTTTCATGTTGTTTATCCATGTACCATGAACTTTAACTCCGTGTCACATCAAAAAAAACTATTATTTTTTTATGTTGCAAACTTTGGAAACGCCACTGATTTACCTACAGCTAAATTCCTGCTGATGAAGTAAAAACACTTGTGCATCAGAAATGCTCTTTACACACTGATTATTCTCCATCCTCACACTGACGCCGTCACTGTTCTTCACCGCTTTATTCTCTGTCTGAATCGTCTTCAGTTACTGTCTGTATTTCACTCAACTGATGGAGAATGAGCTTGTCTGATGTCGCTCTTTCTGACTGCAGAACACAACAGGACCCATATTATCATGGGCTATTATCCGGTGAACCTGGCGGACCAGATCCAGATCCAGATCCAGAACGAATTTCCAGAGCAGCAGGTACCAGATCTTCTCGTGTCGTTTAGTGAAGAATATTAGTCCAGATTCATCACAGGAAAACATGCACAAGCCAGTTCTCTCAGCAGTGTGTGTGTGTCTCAGTACTTTCTCCTGAGATGGAGTTTAGATTGTAGAAAGTATCGTACTAAACGATCAGTGCTGATGCTCCTGCAGCAAGTGTTTGAACCGGAGGTAGAATATGGAGTGGAGCCATGTCCATCTGGACTAGGTCAGATGTGTGTGTCTGTCTCTCTCTCTCTCTGTCTTTAAAATAATGGTTTTAAAAAAGGTTCCAAAATAAAATAATCATCATCTACTGAGGGTGGGTTTCACTGGTCAGGTTCTTCTGGAACTATCTGTCTGAAGCAGTGTCTGATGTTTTAACTCACCTGATGTGTGTTCACTCAACACTGTGCCAACGGTTCTGTAACTACATCTCCAAGCTACTGAACCGCTTCTGGTAAACATGTTAACACCTTTTTTAATGTTCATTGTTTGTTCAAATAAATGAATAAACCTTTATATTAAACCTTTAATAAACGGTTAGTTCATGAATAAATAACTTAAATATATTCATGCATGAAAAACATAAATACATGTATTTATACATTCATTTTGTACGCATGCATTTCTGCATTTATTTATACACAAGTACATGTATTTCTTTGTCATTTCTATTTGATTTTGGCGGTTTTGGTCCTCCATACTCTTTAGACATTGCCTGTGATTTGTCAAATGTGGGATATTGAACAAAGTCATCAATCTCTTACTCGGTGTCTTTTCCCCTTAAACTATCTCACCCTAGTCTTCGTGCTTCAGCCGAGAGCCGAGCTCCTTTAAGCCCCGATACCGACAGTCCAGACCCCTCAGAGCGAGAGGTGAAGAGACCGCAGCGGTGCCCTCAGCCCAGCCTCAGCACAAAAATAACAAACTAAAACAAACCACCGCGAAACGCTTCTAAACCTACCGGGAAAAGACACCGAGAGAGAAAACGAATCACGAGTGTAATCAAACTGCGTGAAAACACGAAGCTTACAGACAAATCCTACCGTGTTTGAGACGAACAAGAAACCGTTTCACCAAACTTCTTCAGAAGCAAAGAACCAGAAACGAACAGAAATGTGTTTCTGCATTAACATCGCTCGATTTCAAAACGTCGGTTCTCGCGGGAGTTCTCGATGCGATAAAGCCTTCTAATCCTCCTCACAAGCACATTAACGGTGAAGCTGAGGAGAGAAAGATCCCTTCAGATGAATACCTGCCTGCCTGGGACCTCATCTGTTACAAACGCATCCGTCGATCCATCTCAAACATCGTGAATGATTCGGTCAAAATGAACAAGATGCTTTTAGGACTCGAAATGAACGATATGTCTCGTAATGATAGAGACCATTACATGTCTCCTCGCGAACGATTTGTTTAATCACGTGAGTCGCGCCGGCTCGCAGAATGATTTCTGATCTTTTCTGTAAAAAATTAACAAATGACTCGGAATGAATCGTTCACTTTACTGTTTGAGAGTTAAAGATCCGAATCAGTTAAAAAACACAACTGTCCACAAATGTTTGTTTACAGTTTTTTCCCTTAGAGATAAAGGAGATCATGTGTACATTTGAAGCAAGATTTTCGAACATAAGAGTTAATGATTAAGTCATTATTTCACACTATTTATTTGAAAATAATCTAAGACTATTGCTTTGTTTTTACATAAATATTGGCCAGTTACTTTTACGTCCACAGAAGTACTTTTTAACTGCAGTATCTATATTTCTACTTAAGTAAGGAAGGTGACTACTTTTGCCAGCACAGGTGATACTCCATCAAGCTTTCAGGCGCCTTAGGACGTTATGACGCTTGTAACACTTGTTTGTTAGTGGGTATAAAAGACGACGAGCTGTTGAACTATGTTGGGTGAGGCTTTGAGCGAATAAACCACTTGTTATCAATTAACACTTTGTTCTGTTCATTCTGGTCCAGAGAGACACACGCTGATTGTGTGTGAGAGTGAATTTGTGTGTCTCTAGGTGTCGTTTGTGTGTGTTTGTTTTTTAATTAATGTTTTTGTGTGACAAACAGATGGACACAGATACACAATCGGCCCTTAAATGGGACTTTGGGATCGTCTGGTCCAGGATGCGTGGCGAAGAATTTGCCAGAAGAGATGGAGCCAACGGTGAGACGCTCTAGTGACAATATATGTGATCTGATTTGATTTGTCATCAGAAGTGTCTGTGTCTCATAGTCACGTGTGCTTTTCTAATGTAGGAGCAGGAGTTCTGTGGAACCCAATTGTGGAAGTTTAAGGGGATCCAGCCCCCTATGTGGTCCAGTACCACGACCTAATTGTGGATGGTAAGTTTCTGGTTTTTGGGGGTGAATTTCTTCATGAAATCATCTTTTTTCATGTTGTTTTCTCCATGTACCCCATCGATTAATCTATGATTATTATTATTTATTTATTTCTATTTATTAATGTTGTTATTTTTTCGATGAATCGAATATTTTTTTCTATATTTTGTTCTACGTCGTCCTTCCTGAAGCCAAAACGTGTCCTGACGACAGAGACCTCCATCTTCCTTTATTGTTTCACACACTTTTGAAAACAACAAGCGACGGATCGAGCGTGTTTTTGCGTCGACTACTCGTCGCAGCTTTAACTCCGTGTCACGTGTAATATCTGGACATATCAAAAAAACTATTCTTTTTTTTATTTTGCAAACTTTGAAACGCCACTGATTTACCTACAGCTAAATTCCTGCTGATAAAGTAAAAACACTTGTGCATCAGAAATGCTCTTTACACACTGATTATTCTCCATCCTCACACTGACGCCGTCACTGTTCTTCAGCGCTTTATTCTCTGTCTGAATCGTCTTCAGTTACTGTCTGTATTTCACTCAACTGATGGAGAATGAGCTTGTCTGATGTCGTTCTTTCTGACTGCAGAACACAAAAAGACCCATATCATCATGGGCTATTATCCGGTGAACCTGGCGGACCAGATCCAGAGCCAGAATGAGTTTTTAGAGCAGCAGGTACCAGATCTTCTCTTGTGTCGTTTAGTGAAGAATATTAGTCCAGATTCATCACAGGAAAACATGCACAAGCCAGTTCTCTCAGCAGTGTGTGTGAGTGTGTGTGTGTGTGTGTCCGTTATTAACACTGGGAAGCTTTTCTTGAACTTTTGAGTTTCTTAAATGACACGACAGGGGCGGGGTTTAGCGGGGCGTGTGAGTGCAGTGATTGGTGGGGTGGAGTGACAGATTCAACAGCCAATAGGAACACACTTGACGCATGTTTAATGAGTCTCGTGGTTACAGTGACGTGAAGATGAATCTGATCTTCAGCTGTTTTTGTGTTACATGAACATTGTGTCTCCTGGAAGATCCTGGACGTGGGGGCGCAGCTCTTTCTTGGCCTGGAGCAGTGGCACAAATGTGGCTTTGTCCACTTCAACGTTCACCCTGAGGTAGCCCTGCTGCTCACACACACACACACTCTTGCTGTGTCGTCACAGTGTCTTCTGGTTTCTGTGCAGAACATCTTCATGAACGATGATGGCACGGTCTGCCTGGGGGACTCCCTTCCCTCAAAGGAAGAAAGGTAAGACGCTTGAAACTCAGTCTCAACTCGGCTGAAAGAACGTGTTGAACTGATTGTGAAGTACATGGGTTTTTTTCAGAGGAGCATCCGGTCTACCCACCTTCAGCCCCATGAACAACATTCTGAGTACGTGCCGGTCTCAGGAGCACGTCCATGGCGAGGGCTGCACTGCCAAAGCGTGAGTCACTTCCTGTGGGGAGAGGTGGAGTGTCTGACTGACTGTCTCACTCTCTCTCTCTCTCTCTCTCTCTCTCTCTCTCTCTCTCTCTGTGTGTCTGTCCACCTGCTCCTCACACTCTCATCTCGCTCCTCAGAGACATCTTCAGTGTCGGGGCAGTGCTCTACACCCTCTGCTGTGTGGGAAAGAAGGTTAGTTGAGATTGTGTGAGTGTTGTGAAGGGAGAACTAGAAGTAAAATAGAGACTCAGTTAAAGATTAGTGAATTGGAATCAAAACAAGCTTTTATATTACACTTACGCCTAGGCAGAAAATTAATTGTTTTGAGTTAGATCAAGTATAAAAACTTTAAAGTAACAGCGCACGTTTGGTACTTTTTTCAGTGTAATAACTGGAGGTTCTGATGTCTCCTTGTGTGAAGAACGATGAGTGCATCACGTCATGACCAAATCATCTACATGTGTTTTTTTGTGTTTAATGCTCCTAAGGTGCAACCTACGGTGAACCTGGGGGTCATGAGCTTCGATAAAATGCCTCCAGGCTACAGCAATGGACTGAAGGCTCTGATAATAAAGCTGATGGGCCCTCCACCCAAAAGGAACATATCCAATACGATCCTGGCAGAAGCCGTCAGGGTGAGGCAAAGTTCTGAGATGAAGCAGATTTGTTGCCCTTTTCTATTGTGCACATTGAACATTTTGTCTGTTGAGGTCATGTCACGCAGAGCGGCGTTTGGACACGCTCCCTAGATCAGTGCATTTGTAAGGCACGTTCTACAATTACAACTGTCTTAAAGCCGATGTGTGTTTTGCTCTTTATTCATCGGTCGTTGGTGTTAAGATAACGGCTATGTCTGTTACTATGACTAGTGGCCATATAGACAAACTCACTCTACTCTTGACTTGACTTGACTTGACAGTCATTTAGCAGAGGCTTTTATCCAAAGCGCCTTACATTTATTTACAGCTTTACAATTCAACAAATTCTACTCTAGTGATGTGTCTAGCCGCTCCTCCTTTCACCGCTCGAGTGTTCAGAGAGAGAGAGAGAGAAGATAACACACGTCTGATTCTGTGCGTCTCGTCTGATCTTCAGTGTTTTACTGCTGTACATTAGTTCT
Source organism: Paedocypris micromegethes (assembly GCA_028031935.1). Classification (NCBI taxonomy): domain Eukaryota; kingdom Metazoa; phylum Chordata; class Actinopteri; order Cypriniformes; genus Paedocypris; species Paedocypris micromegethes. Next base: position 2,160 of record QKNR01013636.1, on the reverse strand, counting down.
GTGCATTTATCATCAGTCTTTGTTGTGCGACTAAATGTGTGAGTGCAAAATGAAAGATTTGTTTGGTAAAGAGAATAAAAGTCGGGCCACCACTTTTAATTAATACCTATTTGTTTTTTCCAGAGAAACAGAATTGGTGCCCGTCCTGCTCCTGCTCCTGCTCTTGCTCCTGTTCCTGCTCCTGGAGCTGCTGGAGCCGCTGGTGGTGCTGGTGCTGGAGCATCTGGTGGTGCTGGAGCCGCTGGTGGTGCTGGAGCATCTGGTGGTGCTGGAGCCGCTGGTGGTGCTGGAGCATCTGGTGGTGCTGGAGCATCTGGTGGTGCTGGAGCATCTGGTGGTGCTGGAGCCGGGTTGACATCTTGCTGCATGGGGGGAGCTGGGGCTGGAGCATCTGGTGGTGCTGGAGCATCTGGTGGTGCTGGAGCCGCTGGTGGTGCTGAAGCTTAAGCTGCTGGTGCTGCTGCTTGAGTTCTTGAGTTCATTATCATCTTTCAGTTCTCATTTCTGTCTTCTTTTCTGACTTCTTTTTGACAATAAAAAAAAAACTGCCTGCAATTGTGTCCTCCTTGGTTGACTCACTCACACTCACTCACTCTCTTTCTCACACTCTCACACTCACTCTCTTTCTCTCTCTCTTTCTCACACTCTCTCTTACTCACTCATATATACTCACATATATGCTGCGCTTGTATGCGTTGTTGTGGTTGTTCAGCGCCACCTTGTGGCTGAAAGGGAATCTGCTTCTTTGTCACTTCTGCTGGTAAAAATCAGCTTAGGCAACAGTATCAGACGTCACTTGTCACGTCACTTATCGTAGTTGAAGACTAAAACGTTTCTTCAAAGTAATACAACATTTTTATTCAAAATATAATAAATTAAGTTTTATAAAGTTTTTATTTCATTTGATCATTTATGGAAAAACAGTTGTTCCACCTAATAACTAAAACTGTGCGCGCGCGCGCGCGTGTGTGTGTGTGTGTGTGAGCGCGCGCGCGTGTGTGTGTGCGCGCGTGTTGTGACCGTATTATGCCGTATTATTAAGACGTTGTGGCCGCAGGAACGTGATGACGTTGTCTGGTTGGCGTGTGACGTCAGACTCGGAACGAGAACACGAGCATGTGGCTCAGTTACCGTTTACTTTCATTTAATGTACATTTTTGTAACGCTTACACACTGGTTGCACAGACTGGGATATACTGCCCAAAAAAGGTATTTGGTGAAATTCCCATTATGTTGAGTGTGTGTGTGTGTGTGTGTGCGCGTGTGTGTGTGTGTGTGTGTGTGTGCGCGTGTGAGTGTGTGTGCGCGTGTGAGAGATTGTTTTATAATGTGTGTTTCTGTGCGTTTAAGCGTGTACGTATGTAAAACTCATTTTAGGGAACAGTATCAGATCAGATATCGCTTTGTGCATTGTGTGTCGTATTTTGTATTATAAATTGTGATGTATTTATTTCTATTCTATTCTATCCAGCGAGTATATTTTAACATTTTCATTGTGACTGTTCTCTCCTGTGCACCAAACTCGTTTTAAACCAGCGGTGCAATGACAATAAAGACACTTGATTCTATTCTAATTACAACAATCCAGACGATAAATTGAATAAAAAGCAACATTTCCCTTACATATTCACACGTGCGCTTTGAGACAGTTACAACTGTGAAAAGTGCCCTACAAATACTCATTATTATTATTATTATTATTATTATTATTATTATTATTATTATTATTATTATTCGATCCGTTCTATTTTGCACAGTGAGTCATTTGCCAGTTTTTACAGCGTTATCTATTTCGATAACAGTATGAAACGAAGCAGACGGGTTTTGCTGGGTAAACGTGGTGCACGTGACGCAGTTATAGGGGGAAATTTGTTTTGATTCACTTTTCCCCACGAAAAATCACGTGACTTTGAAGGGTCACGTGGGGGAATAAAGCGAGTAATGTTTGTCAGAATCCATGACGACACACTGAAGGACACAGCCTTTGCCTTCTGCACACTTTACGATTTGTTAAGGACATCAGCTGTTAAACATAAACGTTAGCGCAAAAACAAAACAAAAAAAAACAGCGCATTATTATTGTTTGTCAAATCTTTTTATCAGTATTTGTTGTTTTTTTTTCTTTGAAAAACGAGTGGAATTCCGGCCATTCTAAATACA
>QKNR01013613.1:256755-298670 GCA_028031935.1 Paedocypris micromegethes | reverse complement strand
TGTCTCTCTCTCTCTCTCTCTCTCTCTCACCTGCAGGACATTGACTGGGTCCAGACGGAGAAGCACGTGTTTGAACAGGCCTCCACCAATCCCTTCCTGGTGGGACTTCACTCCTGCTTTCAGACTCAGAGCCGGTGAGAGAGAGACAAACCAGATTATATCTCTATCAGAAATCACTGAAGGAACGTGAAGGAGACGCTTGTGGCCTTTCAGACTGTTCCTGGTGATCGAGTACGTGAACGGAGGAGACCTGATGTTTCACATGCAGAGACAGCGCAAGCTTCCGGAAGAACACGCCAGGTACAAATGCTGACGTCATTCAGCTCTGTTCCATATAACTCCATAAAAGAAACAACTTTTACATTATTAAATCATTTACTTTTAATAATCTTCAAAGATTTGCCATGTTTTGTATTGCTTAAGAATGTAAAAGTTTTGATATAATGCATAAATACGTAAACAAATACATACGAGATGTTGCATTCTCATAATGACCACAAGGGGCAGAAGAGATCATTCAAATTCCGAAGCACGTTGAGTGTTTATAATCTAGTTTTTTTTTTGTTCTTTTCTTTACTAAGAAGGAGAGAGTAGTTTGTGTGTCGGCGCCTCGTTTGACACGTCTGATGAACCCAGATCAGACCGGGGATAACAAGCGGCCCCTGATTGGCTCCATCAATATGCGCCCGGCACACCGCGAATATGCAAATCAACATGCTAATGACGTGTAATGAGAGTCAATATTCATGAGGTGTTTGTAAAGGTCTCGCGGCGCCGACATGATGCGCACGCCAAACCGCGAACACGGGAAATGTCACCGCTTTAACACCGTTTATCTTTGTTTCTGGTTTTTTTCTGAAATAATCCCTTAATCTCGAAAACTAATTGCTAAAAAAAAAAATTAGCACATTTATTTATATTTTTAAATATATCCAGAAAAGTTACATTTGCTGACCACGTCGACACATACTGAATCCGCAAATTTGGCCACTTGATTGAAATAAATTTATTGAAACTAAAATTACAGGTGTTATGCTAACCCTAACCCAAATAACCCTTTTTTGCGGGTGAATTGTAAACAAACATTGTGGTTGTGATCCAATGAAATGTTTCTGTGCAGCGAGTTATTGTTTGGTGTATTATATTAAATTATTATTTTTCAGTCACTGTGCACTTAAAAATGTTTTAAATGTCTTTCAAAAATGGACTGTTCCTTGTGATGATCGATTTTAACCCTTAACACACGTGTGTGAAATGATTCTGAACTAGACGTTTATTAGCGGTGCCTCTTATAGTCCGAGTATTACGGTAACGATGGATTGAACCAGCTCTGCAGGCTGTACGTATGAAATGCATCATTCCTCTTGCTCTCTTTTCTTCAGATTTTATGCTGCTGAAATTTGCATTGCTCTTAATTTTCTGCATGAGAAGGGGATTATTTACCGGGATTTAAAGCTGGATAACGTGTTGTTGGACCAGGACGGCCACATCAAGCTCACAGACTACGGCATGTGTAAGGTAGGAGAACAGGAACATGGCCATCACAGTTCTTCATCATTTGAGATGCTCATGATGAATGACATCATCATCATCATCATCGTCATCATCATCATGTCACCAAATTGACATGACGCACCATCAAGAACTATTGTCGCAATTAATGGTCGCAATTAATCAGAGTCTGGCAAACTGGCCATAGGTGAGAGTGAGAGTGTGTGTTCTGCTCTGTGATTGGTTGACCTCAAACCCGGGGTACGTCCCACCTTCCTGTCCAGTTTTTGGGATTGAGTCCAGCTTGATGATGTCATTTTGAATGATTTAATAATGAATCCACCCCCTGGTGGAGCACATGACCGTGTTTTTTTTTTTTTTTTTAATCTTTTTCATAAAGTTCAATACATTTACATTTATTTTGAATTAATTGATGTTTTCAGGAGGGAATCAGACCGGGCGACACCACCAGCACTTTTTGTGGAACACCTAACTACATCGCCCCGGAAATCCTGAGAGGAGAAGATTACGGTAAGAGTGTCTCCATCAGGCCGTGACTAGCTGTGACCGTGAGCTCGCGTCTCCTCAGGCTTCAGTGTGGACTGGTGGGCTCTGGGGGTCCTGATGTTTGAGATGATGGCAGGACGCTCGCCCTTCGACATCATCACCGACAATCCTGACATGAACACGGAGGAATATCTTTTCCAGGGTGAGAGCGCTTTTATTCTTCACTGGTGTGTTCAGATGTGGAGAGCCAGGTCTGGCAGGTCTCTGGAGGCTGTGACCTTCTGGAACCTTCAGGAACCTTCACCCTTTTTGAGAGACTCCAGTCTAATGACTCGTGCTTTGACTCGTTGGAGTCGCACGTTTTAAAGAACAGATCGGCAGGATTTGAGCCGGTTGGGCTATACAGTATTTACAGTATCTTCTCGCTTCAGTGTGCAGATTGAACCTGGGAGGTGTGTACTTAACATTGGCCACGCCCACACTTTAAACAAACAGACCTCAAGCATATTAATCAGTCTGTACGCTGCAAGAAGAATCTGAGTCAAATTGTCTGCTCCCAACATGAGGATCATAGGTGCGGGAGTGCAGAGGTGTAAAGAGTAGCTGAGAAGCGTACTGGAGTAAAAGTACAAGTACCTTACTGTAAAAATTACTCCAGCACAAGTCACAAGCCACCAATTCTAAAAAACGGACGTATTCTACATCAATAAATGTGAAAAAACAAGAATCTATTCATGAGGGTTTTATTTCCTAATAACAAACACCTTAATGTTTCAAAATGGCAGAAGAAAATAGATAAAAAACGAACAAAAGGTCAGTCTCAGTCAAACTCAAGTGTGCTAAAGGTTCAACCGCTGATTCACCGTCACGTGACTGAGCTGATGAACAGCGTCCTGCAGATGGCGATGTCACCTCATCCACCTGAGAAATTACCCGCAGTAGATAAAGCAATGTAACGAGTAACTGTCCAATCATTCAAATGTAGTGGAGTACAGTTACTCAAGCACTAATGTAGTCAAGTACAGAGTAAAAGTTGCTTGTATTTTTGATACTCGGTACAAGTACAAAGTAGCCAAAAATTCCTCAGTAAAGCAACAAAGTCCATTCACTCAAGTACTTCTCACCACTGTGGTAATGTGTGATTGAAGAGGTTCAGGAGATCTGAGAGGGATTCTACTGTAGCTGATGGTATTTCAGTCCTTCATCAGACACGCTGTGGTCATCTGTTCTTCTCTGCTTCTGGAACGCTCTCCTCCTTCCCTGTTCCAATCCTGCGCCGCTCCATATGCCACATCCCGCCACCCAGGAGCAGGGCAGATGCCACCAGGACCAGTCTCTTCTGAGAGAGAGAGAGATGAAACCCCACAGGCTTTTCTCCTGGAGACGTGATCAGACGCTCGCTTGCTTTCTCTCTCTCTCTCTCTCTCTCTCTCTCTCTCTCTCTCTCTCCTCCGTCTCACGTGTAAAGCCACTTAACAACGTCTGATGAATTTACTGAAATAAACACGACGCGGAGAGAAATCTTGCCGTCTTTCCAGCCGATGCAGTGGAGGTTTATTCAGGCGACTGTGCTGTGTGGGTGTGTGTAAGAGAGAGATTACGTCTGCGTGTGTGTGTGTAAGAGAGAGATTATGTCTGCGTGTGTGTGTGTGTGTGTGAGTGTGACTCATCCTCCTTTTCCCTTTTGTCTTTTTTCAGTCATTTTGGAGAAGCCGATTCGGATTCCCAGGTCATTGTCTGTGAAAGCAGCGAGTGTGCTGAAAGGTTTTCTGAACAAGGTAAGAACGAGGTGAACCTGAACACACACACACACAGGTGAGGAGAGAATAGATGTGAAGAGAGCGTGTGATATTATTAGAGCTCTGGCGCTGCTGGTGTGATGACGCACGCTGAATCAAGTCAATGACCAGCACATCTACAACACCCTCGCTTGATTAGACGCTCTCATTACAACATTATTGTCATTTCAGCTTTATTTTAAACTCGCCCAGTTGATTAACCCCACCCACTCCTGAAGGGAACCAATCAGGTTAATTGCAGTCGCCATGGAAACATCAAACGTGTTTCTTGTGGTTACTCGGGTTACTGGAGGGATGTTCGATCGATGGAAGTCTGTTGCTTAAAAGTTGCTAAAAACGATTTAAAATGAGGAAAAAAAGCTGTAATTCAGAGGTTCACTTGCTTTACAACTTCCTGTTTTATTTGGAATCGAACACGTGACCCGGTGTTGCAAATACTAGCGCTTGTTCTTGATTGAGCTACTAGGAAAACTATGTGAGTTGTAAATTACTAGTGAATTCCAACTCACACCTTAAGTGTTTATGAGATTTCAAGCGGCTTTTAGTAAATGTTTTAATATTTAAGAGCAAAAATATACAAAAATGAAACAACATCTTGAGGAGCTACAAATAAACACTGCAGGAAACAAACGGGTTTGGGGAAGAAAAGAAGTGTAATGGACTATGTATCTTTCAAACTAACAAAGTTACTAAATGACTTGTGTTTACTCAAGTGTAATTGACAGTGTATCTTTGTATCTATTCATGTATGTGTTTGATAAAGCTGGTCTCGGGCATCTTCTCGTCTGATTTAACCTCTAAATAATGAAAGCAGCAGCAGCAGCAGCAGCAGCGTATTAAGCATTAATGATTAATTATCGGTCTATCAGACGCATCAGATATTAACACATGCATTCGCCAAAGTTTATTTCCTAAACTTCTCGTGCACATTTTCTGAAGTATTAGGTGCACAGTCCATTTTCACATTTTTTTTTTTGGTATTCTAGTGCAAATCACATTAGGTTTCTACATCAGAGCGGTTCGGTTAAAGCAGCTGAGTGGGTTTTTTTCCCGTCAGGACCCAAAGGAGCGACTGGGATGTCAAGTGGAGAGCGGCTTCACGGACATCAAGTCTCACACCTTCTTCAGGAGCATAGACTGGGAGCAGGTAACGGACCATCATCATCATCATCATCATCATCATCACACACGGACACAGATTGGCACTAAACAGTTGAATCATTGATATTCAGGCGTTTGTGAGCTGCTCTCTCTGCGGCGGCGTGTGGCCACTGAGAGGTGGAAGCTCTGCAGCGTTCCAGCAGCCAGAATGAAAGGGAATGTGGAATGAGACGGAGCTTTGCTGAGAGCGCACGAGGTTTAGAGGCGATGTTAATTGCTCTGGTATAAATGATGCACACAATGCTGAGACTTGAAAGTGAGAGAACGTCTATACAATATTTAGTAGCTGGAGCAAACGCTGTGTGTGTGTGTGTGTGTGTGTGTGTGTGTGTAAAATGACAACTTTGAAAGGAAGGCTCAGACCTGGACATCCCTGGGTTTACAAGTAATAATTATATTTTATAAAATAATATCTACAATTATTATGTTAATAATATATTAAATTAGTGCTGACAAAAAAAGTGTACATTTCTAAATTGCACAAAACTGCAAATTTGTTTAATATTTTATTCATGGCGCAACTCATGATTTATTCATCATTTTGAAACATTTCTTTAATTTGTGTGCACATGTTTAAGATGTCGACCAATCAGAGCTCACGCTCCCATTACGACGACTTGGACCAAGAACACAGAACTGGGAAATATTTCATTAATAATTCAACATAATCCATTGATAAGGTGAAAATGTTCGTGAAACACTAAGTCAGACTGTATTCATTCAAGTAATTCCCAATCTAATATATTTTTTTTTATTTGACTATAAAAAGTCAAATTAACTGATATGAAATTATATGTGATTGAAAATAATTAAAAACCTAAAAATGTCAGTTTGACTGTGAATTATGACGTTTTTCAGAATTTTGTTCCACAAACATTTTCCCAACTTTTTAATATGTATATTTTGATCGGAGCTTCACATTAAACGGCGCATAAAACAGCGTCTGGTTAACTCCAGGTTTCAAGGTTTAGTTTGCCTCTGCGACTCGAGATCTTCACAAAGCTGCTTTCTTCGGCCTGTGGTGTTTCATTAGCTGTAGTTGGTGTCTTTTCTGTCACGAGCTGATCAGATCGACACTGTGGAAGGGGAATCACACGCTCTACTGTCTCGTCACTGAGGCATCTGGGATTTTCCGGTGTAATGGAGGAGTGTGAAGACACTGGTGTGCTGTGGCCAGTGGAATCTTCTCACACCTTCTTAATTGCTCAAGGACGAAGAGCTTTAATGGCTTAATTGAAACAGTCCTGTTCTTTGTTGGTATTTATCTGATTTATTGCTTTACTTACCTGGTGGCTTTAAATGATTTTGCTGCTATTCTGGAGAAAATCGGAATTGTTTTTATAATTCAATAAAACAAATAGTTATTTTGTTGGTTGCAGGTAAACATCTCTCTCACTTTTTTTTTATTTAACAACCAATAACATCCCTTCTTTATAACTTTTTTTGTCTCTTCTTTCACAGCTTTCTCTCGCTTTTTCAGTCTTTTTTCCTGTTCTCTTCACTTCCCCTTTCTACACACCCTCTCGGTTTTTTCTCTCTTTTTTTTCATAGCTTTCTCTTTTCCGTTCTCATCTGCTCTTTGCTCTATCATCCTTTTCATCACTCCTTTTCTCTTTTTCTTACTCTTACTACTGTATAAAATACACACAGTTGCTAAAAAAATCAGGTTTTTAAATTTTTTTACACAATTTCATAGATGTATTCATCGGTTTCTGTATAATTCTAAATAGATTGACATTGAATAAAATGTAATTTATTTGACCTTCTAAACCCCACAAATCAATCTTTTGGGGACCGAGAGTGAAATATGAAGCTGATGAGATGAGAGAAGCTGTGGTGTTGCTTCAGGGACTGTTGGATGGAGAGAGATGGATTTGCATTTGCATAAGGAATTTTGATTCGCAGATCGCAGAAGAGAGAAAGTGAGTAAGACTGGTGTTGGGAGAGAGAGAGACGAGAGAGAATGAACAAAGTGAGCGAGTGAGACGGGCGTGGCGGGCACCAGGCAGACGGGCGTGGCGGGCACCAGGCAGACGGGCGTGGCGGGCACCAGGCAGAGGTTTTGCCACAGAAAAGCACAGACGTGAGAATGACAGGAAGTGAGATTGAGAAGGAGAAACGTGGGACTGATCCAGCGTGTAGTTGCTTTCCAGACTAGCATTAGCGGCTAACTGCGTCGACCTTAAACCTGTGCGACGTCTCTGTGCGATTGCTGTGCCACAACACTTTGCTGCGTGTGTGAAGAGATGTTCCAGTCAGTCCTGCACCTCACACAGCAGTCACGAGGAGTTCAGCCCGTGTAACTCTAGCGTCTCTGAGAGATTCACCTGGAATGATGAATTAAACAGAGATCAAGCGAGTGCAGATGTAGTGAAAGGAGAGACGAGGGAGCATCTGTTCCAGTGCGTGTGTGTCCTCAAAACACCTGCTTCACACACACACACAGCACAACAACAACAACAACAAGCCTCTTCTGGAGCAGAACATCTCCTGATTCCGTCTGACTGACTGACTGTGTGTTTCAGCTGGAGCAGAAGCAGGTGACGCCGCCCTTCACACCTCAGATGAGCGACGACTACGGTCTAGACAACTTTGACACGCAGTTCACCAACGAACCCGTCCAGCTGACGCCTGATGACCAGTAAGTGTCCAGTGTCCTGTGAGTCCTGCAACACATCATGTGACACTCGCTCTAATTTGGGTCCGGTTAGGACTTGACCCTCATCCTGACCCTAACGTTCAACATGACTGTTTTTGGAGAAGTTAGTCCACAAGATGGCAGAGCAGGAAGTGAAGGGAGGTTGGAGGACAGACTTTGAGCTTCTGGGTTTCGAGTCTGTTGGTCTGTCTCGTGCGAGTATCTTGCCTTCAGACTCTAGCACATTTCCAGAAATGGGTGAATTCGTCCAGAATTACGAAACCACATCTCGTCTAACGTCATAAAATGTTCCAACGCATCGCAAAGTTAAAATCAGTCGTCACTTCTGCCGAATCCATCTCGGGTGTGCTTATATAATATTTTAACAACTTGAGTGTTGCACGTCTGCTCTAGCGGAGGATTTAATAACGGGGGTTTCCAGCCGTCTTGATTGTTCTGCTCAGGATGGTGAGATGAAGTGGAATGGCTTCTCCATCTGGAGGCCGTAGTTGAGAGGTGATGATGTCATCTGGAAACATCTCCTCCGTAGCTTCTGATTGCTTTACAGTGTGAAGGTGTGCTGAAAGCGGCACATTAAAAGTGAGAAGGTCTTAGGAATTAGCAGTGATTAAATGAAGCTGCTTCTAATCAGTGTGAAGAGGCTTTCGTGTCCTTCTTTCACAGCCTCATTCATAAACTCCGTCCTACCGCACACCAAGAGCGATTGGAAGTGTGAAAAATAAGACGAAGCTGATCAAGTCCGAGGAAAGAATGTGCATTTTTTGATGGCACAAACTTAAGAGGTTGACGCAGAAGATTCTTCAGACATTCCAGTCATACTTCATGAAAAACAATCACGTTGGGTTTTCAGTTGTGTTGTTGTGCAGAAGTGAACTATTCAGGATCTGAGGTCTTCACAATTACTTTGTACACGGCTACAGTTCTTTTTTATTCCTAGTTCTTTGGCAAGCCCAACCCTTGATCAGATTCCTGGTTTTATTTCACGTTCAAAACAGCTTTCCAATTGCGAAAAAGGACGTATTCTGTAACTAGCAATGTTTTTTGATGCCGTGGCCCAATTTTTGCACCGATTTCAAGGTCACGCTGAGATGTGTTAGATAGTCCCTCATACGACCTCAGGCCTCACAGAACACACTATTGTTAGTCTATGAGCCGATTGAAGCCAATTTGATGGTAAACCTGTCGCTCATAATGAAGCGTTCCGCAGTCAGATGAGCCGACAGACAGTAATCTGCAGAGTTCTTAGTTCAATACGAGATTTTCCAAGCAGGCTTCAAAGGAACGCGGCAGCCAGACACTTCAAAAGCCGAGCAGGCTCTGCAAAAGACTGACGTCCCACACCATGCAGGAGAAGAAGAGGGGGAGGAAGTGATGGAAGCCTTTTTTGTTTGACGGATCTGGCAGACGAAAAAAGAGGGTGGGGGGTGAAATCCTTCCTTGTAAGAGATTTAGTCTTCTGGATTAAAGAAAAGTGCGTCCAGAGTGAGACGGAAAAGGATGAAGCGCAATCCACCACGAGCAGAGACACGACTCCATTTAATGTGCTCGTGCGATGGCTAATGAGAGAACTGTGATTCTCAGTGGATGATCATCAAGACCTCAGTGAACTAGACTTCGGTCAATGTTGACATTCATTTGCTTTTCAAAAAGCATCAGTGGAGCCACAAGGTAGAGCCACGGTAGAGCCGAGTGTGAGGCCTGGTCGAGGTCTTTGTCTGTCAAGCCTTATCTGTGACTCCAGCTTCTCGTGGCTCAGAAATGGACGATTCATCTTGGAAAAAGAGTGTATAACGTTGTCTTGACTGTAATTCTTTCCTGCCTGCTTTTTGACGCTTCGTCTTCTTTGAACAAACGTTTGTACAGTACAGGAAATGTGTTTGTTTTGGTGAACGCTCAAGACTTTCTTCCTCTGTGGCATCACGCATTCTTCCGTACTCTCTTTGAAACCTGAGCTCAATATTGCAGCACGGAGGTGTGGTTGATGTTGTCCTGCTGGAGGCCAGGTTAGACCCCCATCCCCACACACACACACTCCACTGACACTCCCGGGACGCTGTTTAAACACACACACAGAACGCGGCATCAGGTCCGGATCTGCTGGAATCTCCTAGTTGGAGAGCAGAATTGTCTGCGGACATCGCCTGACAGAAAGTGATGAACGAGTTCTGAATCGTCTCCCCGTTACGCCACAGCAGAGATGGAGCTTGACAGCGCTGAGGAACATTCTAAAGAGGCTGATAAAACACAGCAGGGCATTTCTGGGGTTTTGTAAGGATGAAGCAAAAACCACGAGGAAAAAAAGAAGTACAAAACAGGCTCTTTATCTGAGAGCAGCTACGGGGAGGAAGATGCTCTGAACGCTGTCTGGCTGATGTGTGATGAGCGTCCTCCTGATGATGCTGATGTTGGACTTCAGTGCTTTTACACTCAGAAGTGCACAAACACAACATCTGAGAGTCGCTGGGTTTCTGTTATCAATGTTTTAAACCTGATTTTTGGACAGTTGGGGAATTGATTATTATTTGGGAATATTTGTTGTTGTATTTCTGCAGCACGTGTTGAGTGTCATTTGTCTAAGAACGAAGCATTGTGATTTCAAACGGCTCGGAGCACATCAGCAATGGTCCTAATGACAAGGAACTTAGACGTCATGTGCTTTACAGCACCACAGATGCCTGTAGTTCTTACATTAATAATGTTTGTTTCTCTCCACAGGGACGTGATGAAGAGAATAGACCAGTCGGAGTTTGAAGGATTTGAGTACATCAATCCACTGCTGTTCTCCACTGAAGAAAGCGTATGAGAGAAGAACAACACAATCGATGTGTCTCCGCCTGCGGCTGCGCAGACTTCTACAGCTCCAGAGTTTAGCTGGTGTGCTCAGAGAAGGACCTTTTCTTCAAACTCAGTTAGAGATAAAAAGCAACTCTTTAAGACGTCAAGTCTCACTCTCTCCGTGAGTTATTTGTAAAACTGGAAGATGAGACGACGGAAAAAAGCTCAGAACTATTCCCCACATTTCAGCTGTTGATCGTCTTCCTGCTTCCCAGCATCCTCTTGGATTTAGGCGGCCACGTTTGCGTGCGCGCACATTCATCGTTGACGGGGATTGAACTGAGCACCGTTTCTCTGTCCACCAGAGACTGCGTTTCCCATCAGCCCTAGCTGAACGTGACCCTTTGAACTCCACATGCACTTTTATTTTCCATTCACTTACACTTGTGTATTCACTGGATCTTGTGTGAGGCGTGACCACAAGCTAAACAAGAATGTAAAGTGTTTAAAGGTAAAACGCGTTGTATTATAGTGTAGGTAGCCAAATGAAAAATGTACGATGCCTTCTAAGATGCAAAGTGGCACATTTTAATTCATCCGCGATGGTTCCATCCAGTATGTAAACTACTGATGCTTTATAACGATGCGAGTTCAAATCGATTTGTTTTGTGCGCGTGGGTGTGTGTTTTTCTTTATAAAAAGTGCCTCAAATCCAAAATCCACAATGCTTCAAACTGCACTGAACTCCGAGCTAGATCTGAGTTTGTCTTCAATGTGGCCAAGATTTAGATGTTTAACTGACAGCAGTAACTCTACAGATGGTTCTCGCTGAGGTAAGAGGGCTTCGCCTCCAAGGGTTCTCGGGGTGGAAAAGCAACAACCTTCGTCGTCGCTGTTAACTGGTAATAATGTTGTGCGAAGGTGGCGTGATGGAATGGGAAAGGGCAGATTCCAGTCACGTTAAAAACCAATTAACACTTGATTAGAACCGTTGCAAGTGTAGTTTGTAAAGTATTGTGGTAAACATGTTGTACACTTGCACACAGTGTGGCTGTGATTAGTAGGAAGTGAAGTGCGCACACCATTCCCAACATCTCCTGTACTTCCGCTGGACAGAATGAGCTTCATGTATTTTTAATTCAGGCCTTTTCTGTTCGGCTCCTAAACCTTTTAACGTCCCTTTAAAGCATAAAATCAACCAATCACGGGCCAACTAGACTGATTAAAACCACAACAAGATAAGACTCTGTGTTTCTAGGCGACCAGATGCATTTTTACCCATCTTCAGTGGCATTTAATCTCTTTTTTTTTCCTATTCTCTCCTTTTCCTAGAGAGAAGAGACGGGCAAATATGAAGACTTTGATGTAATCAGACCTGTATGGAAAGAGTGCTGGGATGTTAACAGGATTAATTAGCAGCTATTGTGTCAGACAGTAGTGAGATTAGCGAGTGGGCTAAGAACAAAGCTCCTCAGGAGATAAACGCACAGAACGATAACGCTGCAGAACCAGATTCACACGCTGTACTTCACCTCCGCAATACAAACATGGTACTTCATCGGGCACAATAATTCTGTAGACCTCACTTTTGTGACCAAGTTGTGATTTCCGTTCCCATTATTTAAGCCTTTGTTTTTACCGGCCGGCTTTTGGTGTGCATGTGCGATTGTTAGCACTCTTACTTCATCTCCTCGTTCCTCTAAACCAGTGAGTTTGTTTGCTATCTGTACATGTTCAGACGCTCGACTTTATGACCCACGACCAAGAATCGAAGCCCTTGAATTCACTATGGAATCAGAATGTGGTCACATTTTGAACTGGAATGAGTTTGGAGAAATTCATCTGTGTAAATAATTGTAATTTAATTCATTAAAATTTTCAAACACTTTTAAGGATTCGGTTTTTGCACCGTGACATGAAAGTTCAAAATTTCAAAGTGAAAGCAAAAAAAAATTGGAATTCCGAGAACAAATGACAAATATTTAAATATTTAGTTTTTTGTCATCAACATGACATATTTCTGTTCTATTTTTAGTATTTTCTATGTTCCTGTTCCAAACCAGATGACGCCATCAACACTGGGGTAAAAACATTTCATCCTTTCAAACGTTTAAGTGGAAGCTCCATTGGAGTTTCTGAGGCCGGAAGAAAGAGAAAACGACATGTTGCTGTTTTTTTTTGTCCGTCCTTAGAATCTATAACTGTTGTAAATCAGTAAAAGTTCACTGTAATAGCTTTATGTGTATGTCGTGACTTCCTGATGTTGAAATCAAACTGCTGGTGGTGCTTTTATAAAAAAGCATCATAGAAGGAACAAGAGTCTGATGAACAACAGAAGCGTGATGAAGAGTGTTGTTACCAAACCACATCGTCATGAATCTCTGACAAACACTGTGCGAGATGCCCGTCGCAGTCCATTTGGGTGAATCTGGGGAAAAGACAAAAACAAGGATTAAAATTACTCGCACGTCACTGAAGTATGATCGAGTCGAATTACTGTTCCTCTCGTAATCAAACGTTGGCGGCAAAATACGTTTTCTGACTCACGCAAAGTTATTGATCCCTCACTGTCCTTCAAAGGAACATGTGGAAACGAGGCGTGCTGATGCAAGTGCTGGCCCTCAGATGGTGGTTTCGAGATTGTTTGGACGAGGCTAATCCCTCAGTATTACTTAAAGAAAAGAAAAAAACACTTTTCTGGAAGCGGTTGCGATATTTCCTGCTCTCGGTTCCTCTCGATTCCCAACACGCGTTTATTAAAACCATCTCCAGACGCTCTCGGATCGCACACGTGCTCCGCTTTCACTCGTGGAACCAAACAAACAGGCGGTTCAAGTTTACAATTATTCCTACAATACGAAAATAACAATGATCTGGTTGTTACTTTGAAGGAACGTGTAGAAAGCTCCAGAAACTCGAGGCTTTCAGATGCGCTGGTTTGTTTGCGTTGACTTTGACTCTTCTTCTTTCCCCTTTCTAATCCTTCTCTCGACTCTGAAAGCTTCCCAGCAGTCGACCTCAAAACGTCCACCTTCCCAGTCAAACTCGTGCCAATCCACCAGCTCTCCTAGTTTCCATGGTTGAGAGGTTTGTGGTGGAAGCGTCGGCGTGAAGAGAGCCTGGTGTGCGTCACACTGCTGCTTTGTTCCAGAAGGTTCTGCTGCTGCTCACCACACTGATGAAGCTGTGAGACCCCTTCTGATGAATAACTGCCCTTACTTACGGCTCTTCTTCACCAGCTGTTATTCAGCATAATGCTTGGTGTTTTCAGGAAGACATCCAGAGGTCGGGTCACACTTTGCTTGACCGTAAGAAAATAGACGTCTTCTTTGCTGGGTGGCTTTCAAAAGCCTGAGATCTGGATCATTTCAGTATAGTCAACATGTTTTTATATTCTTTAGCATTTTATGTTTCCAGGTCAAATTTTCGGGTCTTATAGATTTTTATACACTTACAAATTTACATGAAGCAGCATGTTTTGTAAGTAAGTACGTACCTACATGACTATAATACTGTACTTATTATAGTTATAGTTGCTTTACCGGCAACGTCCATCAGTCTTTCAACGTCAAGTTTTGTTCTCAGGTTATTACGACGCAAAAGTGTGTGCAATTCTGTGTGGCTGTAGAGATTGCAATTCAATTAATCTGTTGACTTTTGCAACTGTAGACAGAAATCACGGAACTTAATAGTACAAATAGAGTTTCTAGTCAACATGTCAGTCAAGTAAATTCGGTTTGAATTAACTAAATCTGGCCAAAGCTTTGGCATAATCAGACTTTCTGATCCGCAGAAAAAGCTTGATGTGACTCTGTTTTAATGCAAGTCGCTTCTCTCTCAGACCTGCAGCGCTCTGAAACTCAACAAGACGGGTGTAATTCTTTGTGTACCACACAGAGTAACGTTGCTATGTTTCTGTTCCTGGCATTCATGAAGCATGAAATAATCAGACCTCCCTTCTGAAGCGAGTCCTCTGCTCTACATCTGCAGAGATGACATCACATCCAAACGCAGGTTACATAACCGCGCCTGTGATATCCATCTTGTGGAACCCAGAGCGCAAACACACAAATCCTCGTTTTAGGGAAAATACGCTGTCCGAGTCCAAAACATGAGTCATTTTCATTTGGCCGAGAAGGCGACAGAATCCACGGTTGGTGAGAAGGAGATGCATGTTCTGGCTCTGGGAGAAGCTGATGTCAGTGGTCCAGAGCGACACGGCACAAGCCTTCACAACACTTATGTCTTCCTCTTCCCGACCTCAAGGCCCGAGTGCCGAGAGCTTTGCCTTCATCTCTGCAACTAGAACCCGTGTGAGGAACAAAGAACTTTTCCGGCTTTACTTTTTTACCCCATCCGTTTGGAATGAAGTTCACAGACTGTCGAGACCTACAACGCTTTCGTTTGATCACCGTGCGGCTGGAAATGTGAACGTGGGCTGTTAATGGGGCATGCTGGGATAGCGTGGCTTTCCCTCAGCCTCTTACTCGCAAAATTAACCGTTTTAATCCATAAACCCGTTTTTATCTAACGAAGATGTGGATTTTTAGTTCATTGTTTATTGAATTAATTGCTGTGTATGTGCGCACTGTATTAATACTGTGCGTGTTCATTTTATTGATTTTATTGTGAGTGCCTTTTTGTTTTTACTGTTATTTTAAGTGTCAGTTCGTCTGTTTTTTAAAGTGCTTTACAAATACAGATGACTTGACGAAGGAGTGTGAAGATTAAAGAGTTAAAACTCACAACTGATTTGTACTGGAAGGAATGGAAAATGTAGAAACTTCTTGTCTTACCCTGCTGGGAAAGGCATTAGACACATAGGACAGCACTCAAGATCTGGTTTTCTTTCTTCTGGTTTTGCTCTCAGTCCTGATCCTGATGCTCTTTCTTCTGGTTTTGCTCTCAGTGCTGATCCTGATGCCTGCTCTTCTGGTTTTGCTTCCAGTCTTGATCCATATTCACCTGTTTTTAGAAAACACCCAGTCTCAGGTCCATCACATTCTGATTTCTTCAGCCTGTCTATTTCACATCCACCTTGCTGTGTGTCCAGACCTGATCCAGCTGCTAGACCACTTTTCAGCCCTAATCCAGATCCTTCAGCAACCAACATGATGTCTTCAATTTCTCCTGTTGTACTTTCTCTAGAACATGCTTGTGGTATTCCCTCAGTTCTACTTGACTTGGTTCCCAAATGAGATTCTCTAGCAGCCATGTTTGAGCCATTCCCTGCTCCAGAACCTTCTTTGGAGTGACTTCCGATTCCTGCTTCCGACTCTATCCCACTCTCCTCTCTTTCTCTCCAACCTGCCCATCTTTTTAAATTGTCCTGTTTGTACCTATTGGCAGAAGCTGCGTTGTTGTTGTTGTTGTTGTTTGATTTGCTCTCCGGTGCCGCTTCAGTGCTCAGTGTTCTCTTTAAAGAGCCGTTCTTCTTAGCCTTTGCCTTCCTAGGATGCTTGTCTTTCTGTTTGTCTGGCAGTGTTTCACTCTCTGTCCTGTTCATCGTTTCTTCTATTCGGGCTTCTGGTTGTAACACACAGTCCTTATTAACTGAAGACACGTCTGAAGCCTGATTGGTCACAGCTGATTGGTCAGAACTGTGAGCAGCAGGTTTAGATACGTTCCCTGTCGGTGGTTGAGCTGAGGAGGGATTGACCTCTTCATCTGCTCTGGACCATCTCCAGTCACGGTTTGGATGTGCTTTTTTCTTCACAAGATACTTTAACAAAAAAAAAAGTTGATCTTATTGTAAATTCATTTTCATTAATGTTCAATGCAAATGTACTAATTTAGTCAATAACACATTGTTTTTTTTTCCCCCTTTCATTTGATTGTTTTTACGTTGCTCTTGTGTCAAGGTGTGTGGGAGATGTTTACTTTTTGGTATACACATTATATAGTTTACTTTTAGGTGTTGAGTACGTGTGAGTGAGTGAGTGAGTGAGAGTGTGAGTGTGTGTGTAACCCTTAACATAGTAATTTTGTCTGCAGGAAGACATATAAAACAGCTGTTTGCGAACTATGTTTAAATAAATAAAATGATGGCGTTTTCTGTTCTGCTCGTAAAACTGCTCGCCAAAGGAATAGTTTGTGACATGAGGGACTGTGTTAGCTTTTGCCATTGTACACTTTCAAACGTCTTAATTGTAACTGACTTACTATAGAACTATAACTTTTATTTTGAAAACAATCCTGTGAGATTGTGAGTTACCGTGGAGGCGCGAGGAAGATCTGGAACACTGAAGTCTTCCTCAGTCAGTAGAGTCGGGCAGAAGTCACTCAAAGTCAGCGCCCAGATTCTCTCCACCTGAGGTAAATCTTCTCTCTGCCACCATGAGCTTCACCGTGAAGACACCACACGTTTCAATCATGACGTGAAAGGCTGTGGAGAGAAGATGATGATATATGTGCTGATCTTCCTACCTGCCCTGAGCTGTGCTGCGGCTACTGGACGAAGCGCCGTTTGCCTTTTTGACGCTCGAATGTTCCACGGACGTCGTTTCATCACTCACTACTTTCTTTCGTTTAAGTTTTGACATTTGGACGTTTTCGGCGGCGTCCAAACCTTGAAAAGTACGCGCGAGTTTCTACTACTTCCGCTTTTGGAATGAAGTGTTTTTGGCGCCCATAGCGGCGCACTAAACGCGCAGCTCGACGATTCGCTCAAAAATCACTAAAACAAGATTGTAATTCGAGCACTTTATTGTTAATAATAATAATCCATAATCCCAAATTATCGGTATAAAATAATTTTGCCCATTGACCTTGCATTAGTAAAAGATAATTTTGACAACTGAGGCAACAAGAAAATCTCCAGAAAGTGCATATTTAAGCATGTTTATTTTAAATGCACATGTAATGGCAGAGTGGTGGATGGTAAAAGAACATTGAGAGAACAGTGGAGAAACGTTCCGGTGGTCACCACCAGATTTAATGGTCCATACGTGGAGCGACTGAGGCAAGGTTTGGAACCGCTTCTTTCCTGGATGTGAATTCCAGAAGGTTCTGATGCTCCCACTGCTGGTTCCACAGCCACACAAAAGCAGATGAGTCTTCAATAAGACTGTTCAGGGACGGAGCACGAGAGACAGATCCAGGAAAGAACGCTTATATCATCAGAACGTCTGTGAGATCATGTTGTGAGCCGTCGCCATGGCTGCGTTATGATGAACACGTAAGAATAGAGGCCACAGCTCGAGGCCTGAAGCTTTCTAGGTTCCGTCTGTCTGAGGGTTCAGTGGAGTAGTCAACTAGTCTTCATTCAATCTAACGCGCTGTGTTGCTATCACTCGTGTAAACCGTATTCTATTTGGAAGTTTAAAAAAAAAAAACATGTTGTTTGTTAAAGTTCTTGGTGTTTTAATTTGTGCGATTAAACTCAATACAAGTGTCAATATAGTTCAGGAGTTCTAGACAATACTCAAAATATACCCTACAAAACACGTAACTAAATTTACAGTTATTTACTGTGAGTCCTTAAAATAACATATAATTCTTTTTTTTTGTTGTAAATTCAGCCCACTTAATCACACTACAATTCCTGTGATTCTTCACGTGGCGCTCAATGGATAAATTCCCTTCCATTCACACACGTGTATAGAATCGCACGCTTTCTAGTGTCTTTTAGCCCCATATAACTTCGGTGAATTTTGTGCAAACTGTCTAAGTGACGTTTGACATTAGAATGACATGAGCTTGAAGAGACGGAGGAGTTGAGCTGTATCTGTTACAGAAGCTCTGCCAGCAGTAACCCGAGCAGACGAGAGAGATGTGGGCACAGAATGATTAAGCCACAGGTTCTGCCCTCCTTCCTCACAAAGGTCACGGCTCTGATGCCTCTCACTGGTCAGACAGCTGGCACCGTCAGGGACTTCATGCCCACCACCACTAATCCCCCTGTTTGCACAACATCCGCGTGTAACTGACGCGCTTCTGATTGGCTCCTGCCCAGTGAGTCTGTCCTGATGGGAAACCTAGTGGTATCGGCAGTAAACATCTGATGGCATCGAGAGCTCAAGCAGTTACTCTCAGGGTTTAGTCAAATACATGATCCTGGAACACGCACAGACAGAGAAATACAACTAATCATTTAGAAATAATCTGACATCCATGTTATCTCAGCATTAATTATTCAATATATGTCATTATGCCCACAAAGAGAATAATATCTAATTTATGTTAATAGCACACATAATTGTGCTTGTTTCTTTCAGGCCTGTTGGGGCACTTTCTATTTTATTTTTTATTTTAAAAAATGCAAAAATGAGTGTTCATCAGTTCTGTTCTCACCAATTATTAGAATATATTTTCATATATGTGCACAACACTTTATAAAACCAAAGATCAGTGTTGGAAATGAAGGCTAGTGGCTGCTCTGTTCATTGATTTATATCGGGATCACGTTTTCTCTGACTGTGTTGGACTTTGGTCAACAGTGAACCCGTCAGACGCAGGGCAGTAGCAGTAGCAGTGGCCGTCCGTCGGGACTAGAGGGCGCTGCTGCTGCAGGTTCCGTTTACATCGATTTAAAGAGAATAGTTCATAAATAAAATGCAAATCGTATCGGCTGTGGGGTAAAAATGTACCAGGAATTAACGCGGCGTATTGATTTAAGCATAACGAGAGGTGAAAAGTTCACGGTGTAACACTGAGAGTCTGAAAATGACTAAATTTATGGTCATAAATTTATGGTCATAATATCAGCTTTTTAAAATCATTTTTACTGACTGCCTAAAAACTAGTTTTCTAACAGCTATCCAGTATCCACAAATTCTAATATTCTTGAGAGACTGAAATAATAAAAACGTAAAAAAATGCTGCTATAAAAGTAATCGTCTAGTCATGTCTGCATTGACTAAAACTTATATTTTCATTAAAACGAACTTAAGTCACTTGTAATAAAAACAGCATTCACACGGACAATTTGCATGATGCTTTAACGTCGCTCATTCAAACTTATGATACATAAAAGTCAGACAATGTAGATATTTGTACTACTTTTTGAACCGTCATTAATGAAATACAGATAAAGCGGTATCAAATAAAATCATGTCTGTCTCTCTACAGCAAACGGGAGTAAAGGCTGGTTCTTAGAAGAGACACAGTCAGTCACATTCTTGGCTTAGTTTCACTGACTGAGCCAGACACACACACACGCAGCCACGCGCCCACCCCACACACACACACACACACACACACACACACACACACACACACACACACACACAGACAACGAGAGCGAGAGAGAGAGAGAGAGAGAGAGAGAGAGAGAGAGAGAGAGAGAGAGAGCACGCGAGAGTAAGGGAGAGCACGCGAGAGGCTGCGCACACACACACACACACACACACACACGCGGCGCGCGCTGAACTGAACTGCAGGGGCAGAAGAGAAGAAGAAGAGAGGAGGAGGAGGAGGAGGAGAGGAAGCCGCACGCCGCGTCCGGTCGCAGATCTTCTCTAATCAGTGTCTGAAACGGATTTAAAGTTGGCGGATCGCGTGTTTCGCTGCCTCGTGTGACGCGGGACGGGTGGAGCTCGCCGTGGGGAGAGAGAGTGAGTGAGTGAGTGAGTGAGTGAGTGAGTGAGTGGGTCGGAGCGCGTGATGTGGACTCGCCGGGGCTGAGGTGCGCGGCTCGGGGCTTTAGATGCCGTGAGTCCGAGAGCCGGAGAGAGAAATAGATAGAGAGACACCGACAGACAGATAGATAGAGAGAGAGAGAGAGGGAGAGCAGCAGCATGGAGACGGTGGCGCGCCAGAGTTTCCAGCCTCACCCGGGACTTCACCAAACTCTCAAGCAGTTCCACCTCAGCGCCGTCAACTCGCTCGCCGGCCCGGCCTCGTTCTCCGCGCGATGGCTCTTCCAGAAGGACGGCAAAGACCCCGCGGCTCCGGAGCCGGTGCTGCAGCTGCCTCCGCCGGTGATGCCCGGGCCGCTCTTCATCCCCTGCGACCGCTCCACCGAGAGGAGCGAGACCCTGCTGGAGGGCGAGAGCATCTCCTGCTTCGTGGTGGGCGGCGAGAAGCGCCTGTGTCTGCCGCAGATCCTCAACACGGTGCTGCGGGACTTCTCGCTCCAGCAGATCAACGCGGTGTGCGACGATCTCCACGTCTACTGCTCGCGCTGCACCGCGGACCAGCTGGAGATCCTGAAGCTGATGGGCGTCCTGCCCTTCTCCGCGCCCTCCTGCGGCCTCATCACCAAGACGGACGCCGAGCGGCTGTGCAACGCGCTGGTCTACGGAGGCTCGTTCCCCCCGCGCGGGCAGAAGCAGCTGGAGCTGGAGCTGGAGCTGAGCGAGAAGAGCTTCGGGATCTACCACGAGTGCTTCGGGCGCTGCCGCGGGCTGCTGGTGCCGGAGCTCTACACGGAGCCGCGCGCGCCCTGCATCCAGTGCCTGGACTGCAGACTCATGTTCCCCACGCACAAGTTCGTGGTGCACGGCCACAAGGCGCAGGAGAACCGGACCTGCCACTGGGGCTTCGACTCGGACAACTGGCGGGCGTACGTGCTGCTCAGCCCGGATTACACGGGGAGAGAGGAGAAGGCGCGCCTGGAGCAGCTGCTGGAGGACATCAAGGAGAAGTTCGACTTCGCCAACAAGTACAAGCGGAAGGCGTCCAGGGTGAGTGCTCTTCTCCATCTTCTCCCTCTTCTCTGGGCTCTCCTGCCGCGGGGGTGACGCTGATCACCGGCTTGATGTTGTTGTTGTTGTTGTTGTTGTTGTTGTTGTTGTCGTAGCACAAGAAAGATCGTCGTTATTCATTCCGAATACGCACTTATTCTTGCTCATCGTGATGATTTCGTGCGTTCGAGTACCTGCAGTGTTTATATGGGACGTGTGTGTTTTATTGTTTTATCTTACTGGGTTTTAATTGGTGCTATGGTTCAGACACAAACTGCTGAGACTTTGACGAAAGAAATCTGACTGAATTCTGACTGAATTCTCTGAAAGAAATCTTCACGTCTCCAGTCGTTCACCAGACTCGATCCTACCACCACTAAGCCGCAGCTCCGGGGGAATCCACGTCTTCTGGAAACATAGAGCAGTGTCGTCTTCCCGTCTCAAAACGCGTGTTTGGAAAGTGTCCAGCAGTGTCGGTTCTTTCGTGTCCTGGTGTTTAGACCCTGGAGACGATCCTGAGATCCAAATGTTCTAAACTGATATCCAGGGGTGATGGACACAGAGATGGAAGAACCATCCGAGCGCTCTAAATATAGAAGCGTTTTGATAGCAGGGCGATCCTGACGTGGAACTTGTTGTTCATCTGAAGTTCTCACCGGGTTTTTTCTGATCATCTCGTCTCTCTGGAGCTCAGCGTGAGGTCCACACGCCTCGAGGCTCGGTAATGCTGACACGGGTCATTCAGTTCTCACAGGTACTTGAAGGTGGATGTGCTTTTAATGAGCAGGACATTGATGGTTTAATCACAGGGCTGTTAAGCCACTAGACATCACTCCAGCGGTGGTTTTTAGAGTTTTTAGCTGGTTTTGATGTGAGGATGTAGTTCCCGGCTGATGGTGGCGTGTTTCTGGGCTTTGACTGGTCTCCTGGCATGCGTGACGTGACGGCTGTGGGCTTCAGGGGCTCCCGGGCTTGACTCTTGCTTCACACAGGCTTCTGATTGTGAGCTGGAGGATTAGTGAGAAAGTGTTGGTGCTGCGCCCCCCTCCTAATACACAAACACTCAGTGAATGGCCAGCCTGCTCATTTGCATCCACTGTTTCCCTTGAATGGAGCTGATGATGCAGGGATTGGACCATTGTGGTGGAAACGGAATATGAACCAACAAAGAGGCGCATTCACTAACATCTCCCTCCCTGATCGGACCCCCGTCCCCGTACCTTCTTTCTTTTCCTCCAGGGTGAATAGTGCAGTTGAATGTATATCGAGGAACGAGAGCCTGGCTACCTTCAGTTCCCTTCATCAGAAGTGCTGTTTGAGCTGAACGGGCCCTTGGCGGGGAACACCGGGGCCTTGTTAACGTCCAGCCGTGTCCTTGAAGTCCAGGAGAGCAAAGTGTCACCAGAGTTCTCCTCACTATCACTTCATCAGACCCCCCGCAGCAGGCCTGTGTTCTTCTCAAGAGCTTTCCTGCTTCTCAGCACTGGAAACATAGGAAGGAAGTGGAGTATATCTGTTCATCTATCCGACCCAATAGAGATCTGGTGGGTTTTTACAGGCTCCCCAATGTCAGGGAAAGTCAGAGGTTTGATATCAATATGGTCTGGAGATCTGAAGACTTCACGGTGTTTCAGTCACCACTCGGATGTTTGAGGAATTTGTCTGAGATTTGCTGTGGAACAAATACGTACCGTGCAGAACCACATTCTATGATTTTGCTCTTCAAAAGATTTTCAATTTCCAATTCCTAGAAGATCTCTATGAGAAATATGAGTAAAGTCAGGTAAAATCAGTATCTCATTCAATGATGTAACTCTAAATGTAACAATCTCTCCTGAATATGTAACTCAAAATTAACAAAATGTAACTAAAAAAGTAACATTCCCTTATGAATATGTATTGTTAAAAGGAATATCTCCTCCAAATACCTGAATAAAAAAGTAACAACCTCATACGATAAGTAACTAAAAAGTAACAATATCTGTCGAATCTGTAACTAAAAATGAAACAATCTCTCCTGAGTACGTAACAAAAAAAGTAGCAGTCTCGCCTTAATATCTAAATAACAATCTCTCTTGAATGTGTAATTAAATAAATAAATAAGAATATCAATTGAATGCGTAACTTAAAAAGTAGCAACCTCATTTGAATAAATAACCAAAAAGTAACAGTCTCTCTTCAATGTGTAACTAAAAAGTAACAATCTCATCTTAATATCTAACTAAAAAAGTAGCAATCTGATCTGCATATGTAGTTTTACTCTGTTGAGTTAATGTGTCTTCCCAGACTAGCGAAGTAATCGTGTGTGTGTGTGTGTGTGTGTGTGTGTGTGGTGTTTGCGCACTTTGTTTCAGTTGCAAACATCTGTGTGATCTGTGACAGCAGGTTTCTGTGCTCAGCTATTTACAGACAGCGCTGCTGCTCAAGTGTGAAAAAGCGTCTGGCAGTCTGTTTCTGTCCGTCTCTCTGGGTTCCTCCGTCTCTGGGTGTGGCTGAGGAACTTCCTCCTCGCTGAACTAACGCTGATACACACACACACACACACACACACACACACAAGTCTGTCTGCTGCTGTGGGGCGGAAGACACAAGACAGGATGTTCTGTCCCTCACGCACACTTGAACCAATCCAGTAAATTGTACAGTCATGGTTTTTTAAGGCTGTGGTATTGCGTGTGAGTGTGTGTGTGTGTGTGTGTGCGTGCGTGTGTGTGTGTGTGTGTGTGTGTGTGTGTGAGGGGATTTATTTTTGAAGGTTTTCATGAGTTTGTTCATCAGCGCCTGATTAAAGAAGACGTGGGTTTTCTGAACTGTAGTATTCGGGTTCAAAGTGTGCGCCTGGTTGGCTCGGGCCGATATCCTGATGGCTTCACACTGATAAACACGTCTGGATGTCATTGGTACTAAAGAGTTGGCGGAAGGCAAAACTATTATTCACGTGAAGTACATTCTGACGTCTTCGTTGAACCAATTACAGCAGGGTGACGTTTCGCAATTTCTCCAACCTCCCGGTTAATCAGAGATAAATCGGTTAATTGTGGCCAGCATCCGTCTGCATCGCGCCGTGTTTTATCAGTCCTTCTGTCTTGTGTGGGAAGATGATTTACGGCCCAAACAATAAAAAAAGTTGTTTATATCGTTCCATATCACGGGATTCCATATCACACTGACACCTATTTATTTGTGTGTTTTGAGGTCGACCTGCTTACGGAACATTATCGCTTTGATTCATTGGTGTCTGCAGTTGTGTTTTTCGGGGCGTGGCCTAGTCTACTTGACGACAAAAACGCCATTTCCTTGTGGTTTTTTTGTTGTTTTTTTTTTGTTTTTTTGTGAAGATGTAAGTAAGAGCAAATCCTGAGTGTTTTTCACTCGGTCATGAAGTAGATTTGGTCCGTACGGTGATGTGCTTTATATCAGTGCGTAGACGCCGCACAAGCATTCCAGCAGCGCCACGCCCAAAGTGCAGAGCAAATCTGTGTGATTATGCAAACATGAGTATGAATGGGCATGAATGAAACGCTCGCCTGCACACACACACACGCACACACACACACACACACACTCGTCCCCTGCTGACATCTTGTCTCAGCCACAGTCTTCTTCTGCGCTCCTCTAGAATCCCCTCAGGTGCTGGATCTTCTTCTGCGCTCCTCTAGAATCCCCTCAGGTGCTGGATGTGGCTACTGAACCTTTCTAATCATCCACTCATTAAAGCAGAACTCAACAGCTCCTGCCTTTCAACTCATTTTCTCCTTTAATTGTTCGCTCGTTGAAAACAATGCTTCGTCATTTTACCCAAATCACGGCTGGAGGTGTGATGGGAATCAAACACGTCTGTCTGTCTGTCTGTGGTATCTTTGTGAGGTCCGAGAGGAAGCCAGACCCCGAGGGGATGTGAGGTCCGTCCGGTCTCACTGGCTCCTGGTCTGCATATCAATGGCTCCCGCACCAGAAGCCTCTAGAACGCAAACACGACACAATCCAGGAGCTTCTGAGATCTTTTATTTTTTTATTTTGCTTGCTTCATTTTAATACGTTAGCTTACTGTATATGTTAATTATTTTTCTATAACTCATTTGTTTTGCAACTGTTTTAAAAATAGTTTGGCCTATCTAAACTGTAATTCAAGTGTTTATTGTTCTGTGTTTGTTTTACAATAAAACCAAAGTCACTATAATTAATAATAATAATTATTAAGAATTTGATTTATGTATATGCAAATTGACATTTTTTTTTCTTCACGTAACAGTTTTTTTTGTTGATTATTTGATCTTCATCCATAATGTAACACAAACTACATTTTTTTACATGTATCAACTCCTCATTTATTATTCGTTGTGTTATTACTAGTTACAGTATTGTATATCAGTATTTTATTCTTAAAACATTTATTAAGCTTCTCCATCATGGCGACAGTGTTCACATCATTGGCATTAATGAGCGAGAGCAGTGATTGGTGTAATTATGGCTGTTTCTCGCGATACTTCCTCTCGTGAGGTGACGTTCCATCAGGCTCCGTCTGTCCCGTCCACAGGAAGCGGAAGCTGAGATCTCATTCATGTCAGATGGAGAGAAACACAGATAAAGGCCAGAGGTTCATCACAGGGCGTCTCTCTCTCTCACACACACACACACACACACAAACAAACACACACACACACACACACACACACTGACACACACACACACACACCGGACCTGCTGGTAAAAGCCACACACACACATCGCAGACATTGCGAACATTTCTTGACAGACAGTCGGTAACGGCTGTTTCGTTCTCGTCGCACCAGAAAAACTCGTCTGTGAATGAATGAATGCTTTCATGTGAATGACGCTTTGCGTCTCCCGCTTTAAATAAATAAAAGCTCATTCAGTTTTTTTGTTTCATTAATTCATTAGTGATACAGGCGACGTGTATTATTAATGGCAGTTAAGCAGAAAGACAAACACTTATGGCTGCGTGAGTTCCTTCCTGAAAAATTCATCCGGTGGCGTCATCTTCCATCAGGCTGTTTAGTGTGTGTAGACTGTGTGTCACTGCTGCAGTTTAGCTTTCATTTGTCTTTTTCTTTCTTTATTTCAGTGGTTGAGGACTCTGAGATGTGTGTGTGTGTGTGTGTGTGTGTGTGTGCTGTGTCAGCTGAAGCCTGTCTCTGTGTGTGATGGAGTGAGTCAGCCTTTAGCTGTGTGTGTGTGTGTGTGTGTGTGTGTGTGTGTGTGTGTGTGTGTGTGAGTCTGACACATGACCCTTCATATCAATCCCCTCTTCATTCAGACTGTCCGACCAATAGAATCGCTGCGTTCAGCTCCCACGAGGCAGATGCTGTCTGACATCACAAAGACTAATACACACAACCCAACTCGCCCCAAACCCAGCAATTAAAAAAAAATTGAAAATTGAAAAGATATATATATATATATATATATATATATATATATATTTTATATTTTATATTTTAGATATTTTATATTCTATATATATATATATATATTATATAGATTTAAAAAAGGTCCATTTGAGTCAATAAAAAAACTAAAATTACGCATAATATATATTTATTTGTTTATTTCCAGATGGATAGATAGATAGATTTTTTTTTTCTTGTGAAGATCAGTATTTAGTCCATTTCTAAGAACAGACGAGCGATTTCCATAATGCAAAAGCGTTTTTCTGCCGTGTGTGTCAGGGTCTGAAACGCGACACATTCTGAAGTTCTTGATCTGAATGACTGAATGACTGGGTTAGTCTGGCGTACAGGAACGACCCTGTGGAAGTCTTTCTCCAACAGCAAGCACACGACTCCACGTCCTTCCTCAGCGCTGGTGTAGGCCAGTGGCACTGGTTCCAGTAGCTCCGTCATTGGGTGGGTTAGTCAGACTTATATAAGCGCCGCCGCTCTTTGAAGCGTTCCTCGCACAGACGGATCCTTCTTTATAATGTGTAATTTGACAATGAAATGAGTAGACAGACGTACTATTACAGAACACGGCCAGGGGAAAACTGGAACTGGCGTCCTGTAGTTAAGCTGGCCGCTGCTGGAAACTGGGGCGAGTGGCTGATGAGGGGTTTGGGGTTGTGATGTCAGTGTCGGACCTGTAATCTGATGCGTGTAAAAGAGGTAAACGCACTTGTTTGTGTGTAAATGCTTCACAGATGCATCAGAACATCCTGGTCGTGGTACCAGACCGTGTTTACGCTGAGAGACGATCTTTTGGTCCGAATAAGTGGCTGGTCCGATTAGGTGATCATGTGCCAAGCGCTGGTTTAAAAGAGCACGCTACTTTTCTACATAAACTTGAAAATGTCGTTGGCTTCTAAACTTTATTCATCATTGTAATTTTTGTCGCGTTGAAGTTTGTCGTAGAGTCATTTCAAATTGTTTTACATTTTCGACATGATTGCAGACAAATTGCCCTTGCACTTTAATCAGACCTGGAGGGAAACGCCAAACTTTTGCCAAATTGATGTAATTGTGGCAAGTGAACGAATTTGCTATTTCACTTTCTTTCAAATTCGACATCATACATTT
Source organism: Paedocypris micromegethes (assembly GCA_028031935.1). NCBI lineage: Eukaryota > Metazoa > Chordata > Actinopteri > Cypriniformes > Paedocypris > Paedocypris micromegethes. The sequence goes on along the minus strand of QKNR01013613.1, from coordinate 271,120 downwards.
TTCATATTTCCCACCCCAGCATTACGTACGTCTCTGCCTTGGTTTGGTGTGTTTGGGTTAGTGTTGCCCGGAGGCCGGGTGTCGAGGGGCATTCGTGGTCACGGGGTCTTTGTGTCGGGGTGATGAACAGATCAACAGCACTTTGAGGTTCCACTTCTCATCCTGCGCTTCAACCAGGATCCTTTTGTCCCGAAACCTTTCTAAACGAATCATGAGGAGGTTTAGTAGCAGGATGAAGACCTGAGGACAAAGGCCTGTGTGTGTGTGTGTGTGTGTGTGTTGTCATGACTGTGGTCTTCACAAACTCCATCATCTTCCGTAGCTTTTGTTTTATTAGCTTGATGATTTAGGAATATAAAGCACTGGAGATGTTTTGGCGGGAAGTTCAAGGCGTTTAACTTGTGAAACCGGCTGAGGTGAAAACATCTGGATGATTTTACTCTCTCCGCCGTGATGGAATGTGTCTGTGATGGTGAAATTGCTTTGTACAGATGGTTGACAAATCTATGCGTGACGTTACGTAAAGCATTAACGGCATTTAAATGCTGATAATAAGGCCCAGCCATATGCCTAATGCTTCTGCTCGGTTTTAATTGTCCCGCTCGGATTCGTTTCCTTTTGAAAAATGTAAATGCGCCATTTGTTTTTTTCGTTTTGGATTGTTCTTTTCGTTCCTCCAGACACAACACAATAATCACTTCATCACTTCCTGGTTTGCTAGTGCTGAAGATGGCGGCCTGTTAAGCCCCTGAGGCCACGCTAGGCCCGACACAGAAAGCTTGTCATTTTATTCTTTGATTAAGGGATGTGGCGTATCAGTTCCAGCCCGAAGCCTGCGGGCTATTTTGGTTTTGCTGAACAGGTAACAAAAGAATATCTGTCTCTGTTGGGCAGCACCCATCCCCCGCTCTTTCTTTCTTTCACTTTAGCCTTCGCCGTCAAGCGCTAACAATGGCGCGCTAGTCCCTAGCCCTCGCGAATCACCTCGCGGCTTTCCAATCTGTTTATGTTGTGCTTCTGCCTTTTATCTAGTACATGTGCTCTTATCAGCGAGTTGAGAGAAAGTTCTTAGCTGATTGAGTGGGAAAGGTGAACGGTTTTCTACCTGACGTTTGAAAGTTAGCACGCAGCTTATTGATTCAGTATGACTTTGGAAAACGTACAGTTAGCTGCTTGTTTCAGCCACGCGTTGAGTTTTTTTTATTAATAGTCTTAAATTAAACAACCCGGCCAATCATAAGCAAGTTCACCAAAGTTCACGGGAAGACGCACCAGTGTCTGTACGCATGAAGGTCCACGTGTTCTCCGGTTACTGCGCTTGAATGAAAACTGTTGGAAAGATTGGCATTTAATACCATTAGCATCAGGGCTAGCGCGCCGCCTCAGGTTAGCGATCGCAGGTCATAGATCCCTGGCAATTAATACCAGTCCAGCCGACTAGCACTCTTTCCGATGAGGTGACAGCGGCCATGCTAAATAAAACAATGCCTTTGAAACCAGAGCCGTGTGCGTGCCTGTAGAGCGAGGTAAAGCCACACCGCTGCCCCTGCGCTAACCTGTAGACAGTGCAAACCATTGATTTACCGTCTGAAACCACTGCTCGCCTGCCCACGCATGTAATCTCGCACCCGAAAGGCCCGTCACACGCACACGCATGCAAACACGCCGCGCGCACACACATGACGAGAAAGCCCAACACAAGCTCTGATGCTGGTGTGTTCTCTCCCCCCAAGAGGAAATTGAAGATAATTGTACGCTCTTAGCTTACACTTAGCCTGCCTGGTTTGTAAGCGGCATCCCGTGTCTGACAATACTTCATTGTTGGCTTTTTTACCGCGCTATATAAGTGTCTTTGAGTCGTAACATCGGAGAGATTTTGCACCGACTGTAGTTTCTAATCACAGTTAACGCTATTTACATTCGCCCTTGGCTGGCGTTGCACGGGATTGCTTGGTTATATCATGCTTGTTGGGTTCTTTTTTGGTTGTTTTGACCTTTATCTCGCCCTGAGGACTATCAGTCTGTGGAATCGTCTTTACCTTGGCTTGGAGCAGGCGGGTCAAGGTTGTCGCGCTGTTTTGCCGCTCGGGTGATGATTAGCGGTAGTAGACAAACTCAAATGTTTTTTCATTGATGCTAATTTCCTCAATCCAATGAATTCATAAACTCAAAAAAGATTGCTGGCAACGTGGCTTTTCCAAACATTAGCTTAGGCGCAGAGAGCCGGGGTTTCTTTCCCGGTGTCTCCTTTAACCAAATGTTCACACTCCAGGAAAAAGCAAGTCCGCGAGCTAAAACTGTGGAATGGCTTGTGGATAGTGTGGCGGCTGTTTGGCGGGAGCCGTGTTCTGTTAAACATGCCAAGCTCTGTTATTGTGGCCATGCGAGACAGAAGTCTGCCGGTGTGGAGCTGTTGTGTCTTTACAGAAGGACAGAGCTGTTTTGTCTCCTAGGCCGAGGAAGAGCCCTCTCTTCACACACACACACACACACACACACGCGGCTTCAAAATGCCTTCACATACAATGTCTAAGGAGACGGCATCAAATTCAGGAAGCCCAGTGTAACATCAGAACGTGCTTCCTGCAGCAATCAATAGATCTCATGGCCGTGCGTACAGACCCCCACCCCTTCAACACACACACACACACACACACACACACAAACTTAGCCTTTAACAAGGACATGAACGGATAAACAAATTGCCCTTGCACTTTAATCAGACTTGGAGGGAAACGCCAAGCTTTTGCAAAATTGATGTAATCGTTTCAAGAGAACGAATTTGCTATTTCACTCTCGTTTTGCTGTAAAAGCCACTCAGCAATCGGCCGAGTCACTTATGTTAAAAAGCTCCACCGTGGTGAGCCAAATTGCGGTCACGTGACGCGTGTAAGGCTCCTGCCTCTTAAAGACACCTCGTGCTCATTTATCACGGATGATGGCTTGAATGTATTTACGGCCATTATAAAGTGTTTAAATGCTTGGGATGCTCTGCGTCTGTTGTGTGTTTGCCAGGGCAGTTAGAAGGGTTCAGGAGATCCATCGAGTCATAGATCGATGCCGTTCCTCACAGCGTGAAGCTGATGCTAATTGAGACAAGTGAATTGATAAGGCCCGGGGTGCATAATAAGCTCGCTCGAAGCTAACACAGGCTAATGCGTCCATTAGCGTCCGCGGAGAGATGGATCGTAAAAAGGACGTTGATGGAAAAAGCAGAGAAGCGGGGTTCCGAAAATGCACAAAAATTGGCTTCCTTGCAAGACAACAAAACACCTTTTGAAGTTTCGAAGATGAAGAAATTTCGAGGAAAGCTCTCAAGCCGCAGGTGTTGTAGTAGTTTTTGGCAGCAATGACAAAAGAACACACTCGCTGCGTCCCCTGTGCAGGGACCCTGTTCCAGCTCGGCTTGCTTATCTGATGAAATCCAAGCCGTCTCTTTTTTTGCTGCTCAAATGGTCTCCAGAGAAGCGGTGGATCAGTCCTCCGCCTGGGTGTAGTCACTCTCGCTGGGTCTCGGCCAGTTCTTCCACTTCCTGGGGCTCTCCATTTACCCAAGGTCTATTCAGTTTGTCGGACCTGCTCTAGATGAATTACACAGTGACCTGAAACGGGGATCTTCGATGTTGTCATTTCAGCCTCGTTTGGCTCGCGCTCAAGCCACGCCGCAGGACCGGGAAGTTTCCAATTGGCAGACGTTCGGAAATTGAGTTGCCTTTAAACCGCGTTGGCAGTTTGAGGTCTCAAATCAGACAAGACTTGTGAAAGAAGAGTTTTAGTTTATAAAAATTACATTTGCATTCTGTATGCAATAAAGGTTGAGGTCTCGTCATGGGCTTTCTTTGGTGTTTCTTGTACGTGTTTACCATCCACAGTTCAAAAAAGTGTCCCAGAGATTTAGAATTAAAAATATGCTCATAGGTGTGAGTGAGAGTGTAAAAGTGTGTGTGTGTGTGTCCTGCTCTGTAGTTGGTTGGCCACCAAGCCAGAGTGTGTGTCCTACCTCCAGGCCCAAGATGAAGGCTGAATTTGCCTCCATTCTTACCCAGAAATGGAAAAGTGGAAGAATTGGAAACACAATTGTAAACTGTTGTGCATTGCTCTAGGTCTACATCGAGAAGAATGTCACCCGTGGTTAAGCCTGAGAGACAACCGAGAACTGGAAATACCTGTCAGTGTGAATGCTGCTTTAACTTTGACCCTGCTTGTCCTCACTTCCACGTCCAAAGTTACTTCCAGAGTTGCTGAGATTCAAGAAAACAAAGTAGAAAGTGCAGTGATTAATCTGGGATTGGTCGTTCTAAACCTCATTGTCCCGTCCCTGTTCACAGGTTCCCCTTCCCCCTCTTTAATGTCTGTAACAGTAAGCCTTGTGATTGTGGCCCAGAGCAAAGGCTCTCCCTGAGCTGAACTCGCTTGGAACAGAATGTTGGCGGCTTTGAGGGAAAGAGCCAGCATGTTCTAGTCGACCTGCTGAGCATTCAGCCCAGGCCAGCACCACTCGGAGACTCGCACACACAGAGACACACAGATGTCAGCACAACCCGAACAAACACACACTGCAATCAAAGCTCCTTTGTGCTCTCCTCTCCCAAAGACAAGAGCCAAACAACAGCAGCCCGTGCGGCCCTTCCACTCGCTCCGGAGCATTTCAACACCGCTAACCCACCTGAAAGAAGCGAAAAGATTAGATTGCAGGGCAATTCTGCTGAAGGCAAATAATTCTTCTAAAGGCCAGGCTGAGTAAAAGCCATCGAGAGAAGTGTTTAATTACATCAGCGCCTGTGCAAACCAGATCCTCTCAGCTAAAGGTGATCGGCTTTGTCCAATCATTGTGTGAAAATCGACAAGCGATAGCAGCCCCTGCGCGGCCATCAGAGATTGATGGCTTTGGCCGAGGCCGGTCACTCTCATTCATTCCTGCTTGCCTTCACACAGACCCGGTCCAGGATTTGTTTGCCAAGTAAATCGCGCGGCTGAACTTTGAAACCAGAGTTGAGGCCCAGACACGGAGACGGGGAAACGATTGGGCCGAGCAGAGCTTGCGCGCTGATAAATGTTTATTTAGTTTTTGATAACGTATCGGCCGGCCTCTTCGGCTTCTGTTGAGTGGAACTAGCTTGACTTCCTGTCTCTCTTTCTTTTTTCCTCATTAATCTAGTTTTTTTTTTTTAAGAACGACAGTCTCACTCACTCTGAAACGCCCTCAAATCTACTCTCGACTGTGCCTGGCCACGTCCGGTGCTTCCCCCGAACAAGCAAGCTGTAAATAAAACCTAGTCGTGAATTGCTCACAGCTGAAGGAAGAGTGCCAGGCTAGTGCCAAGCTGCCCGCTGATCATCTCTGGAGCGCCGTTTCCTCTGCGAGTTCAAATGTCAGGGAAATGTGCATTAGTGTGCGTCCATGTGTGTAACGTGCCTGCCCTCGCACGCCTGCCTGTCACTATACAAATACCTCAGTGACAGGGGAGTTCATGTGGTTGCTAAGCAAACCTGCACTTCCTGTGCTGAACAAGAGTTTGGCTAACTGCTTCCTGGCCGGTGGACTGTAAAAGCATTGACGCGCACATGCACAGAGCTCTTTGCTGCAGATATGCAGTGGTTCATGGTACTTGATGGTGGGCTCGTGTGGAGAATAAATGCATTGTAATAGGCCGATGATTGTTTTGATGGGAAATTATTGTTTTCCCAATAAGAGCTTCTCAATCAAGTGGCTCTGGTGGATAATTCCTGTCGGTTAACCAAGAGTCTGGCCTGGCCGACCTTCTTTCTGGAGACGGAGCTGAAACGCACTAGCCGCTACAGCTCCGCGTAACCCTGTAAGGAAACCGCGCAGACACGTAAACCGCATATGGCCTCTCGCGCTCAGGACGACCGGCCGGTCACTGTGTGAAAGCCAATCCCCATGGCACGGGTCAACTGTCCATCATGTGGCGGTGAGATTTCATGGTGCCCGGGTTCTTTAATTACAGAAGTGAAGCATCGGATCCAGACCGCAGATTACACTGTAGAGTTTTATCAGGAGACCATAGTTAGTTTCCACCATAGTTTCTACTTTTTTAAACGGTCGAGTTGCATATATTTTTAAATAATCACAAGTGTGTTTGCGGTTTGTAAGTTGGGAATCTCTATGTGGCCTGGCTTTGTTAAGTGTGACTGGGTTTCTCACACGGGTCAGACTGCATTATAGTGCCTCTTGTCAGGCTCTACAGTGCCACGCAGAGAAGCCGTGTCTAGTTTAGCGTAATGTGGCTACGCATGGCTGCGTTTATTCATTTCTTCCCTTGTTAGCGCTCGGAGCAGGGCAAATCCAGGCTCGTGCACATCCACATCGGTGATATTTATCTGCGATTCCCGGAGAGTTGACGTACCTTTGTGGAAGTGTCTTCTCCAAAAAGCCATTTTTGTTGTAGGCACATATGTTGTTTTCCTCTGAAATCAAATGTGCCAACTGAATTGCCCCTGCGGCCTTCGTCCCATTTCTATGTATCGATGACCCTTTCGTTTCAAGGCCTGACACGGCACCACAGGCGTGTCACTTTCAATTACTCCGTTCCTTTACCGATTCTCTCCTTACTCTTTCTTCTCAATCTGTCTGGCACTTCCCGTTTTTTCTGTGGCCAGGAGACTTTTTTTGTTTTGTCCTGCCCGTCTTGCTGGTTTTTTAAAGCAAGCGAGCTCTTTTTAATGCAGCAAAGGCTTCCGAGGACCTTGACCAATATGACATTATCCCCCCGTGTGGCACACCTCGCAGTATCAGCTAGTGAGAGATCTCTTCTCAGAAAAGGCTGGAGATGAGAGGTGGAAGCCGAGGAGAAGAGGCCTGTGTTGTCATTAAGATAGGGCCGAGCCGTTTCCACCATCGCTTGCCGTGGCTTATCGCTCCGCTCAGTAAAGCACCTTTGGCCTCTTCGCTGGTGTTTGTGCTTGTGTGGCTGCTGGTTTGGAAGGAGTGCTAGCTGAGGAAAGCCCTTTTATTGCTGTTGGCTGTGGGAGAATAGGAAATGACATACATTTAAGAATCTTTATTATATCCGCCTCGTGATTTAGCAAGTTTGGTCTCCCGCACTGCAGGAAAGCGCCTGGTCCGATGAGATGGCTGCATAATATTTACCCTGAATGTATTTGTGTAAATTAACCGATACGTGTCGGGCTAGTCGATATGATTTATTCATACATCGCTAAAGCAGACTCGACACTTTTCTTTAAATACTGAAAAAGTTGAATCGTCAGAAACTGGTGAGAAACCAAAGCAAGTTTTCTTCAACCACCATCTGAAGTCAAATCTTTACCAAACACGTGTTTCCACCGTCAAACGTCTGTATTTCATTCATTGGCGACAGTAATAGAATGTAGCTGAAAATGCTGAGTCACTTCTATTCTGGATGGCGCTAGCTTGCTAATAACACCGTATATTCTGTAAATAATTACGGAACGTCTTGGAATGCTAGCATTATACAGTGCGTTTGTCTTCATACTTCAGCTCATTATGACGCGAGTGCATTAATCCTGCAGTCTGTTCAAGATGTAAACAAGATGTCGTGTTGTGATCATCAGGCTGAGGCCAAGGGTTTAGAAGGAGGGCCTGACCTCACTCCAGAGTTAAATTACAATCACAAGCAGATTAGATAATCAATAGGTTTAATCAGTCCTTCTATCTAATCCATCTCTCTTGTGGCCTCCTCGTGATATCTCCTCCAGTCAGTGGGACCGGTCTGCGTTTGGCCTGTTCTCCGCATCTTAAAGCCCTTAAAGCCGCTTTTCAGATTACAGTCAACAACAACAGGTAATCAGCACCTCTTTTTGGCACGGAAGGCTTAGAAAGCGTAAAAGTGCTCACTGTTCAACACCTTTTTTGTAGCGTGGAACGCGTGTTTGAGACGCCTTTCACCACAGACTGCGGTTCACCTCAACTTAGCCTTAGCGTGCGTAGCGCTGTCATCAAAGTTTAATTCCTTTCCTCTCGAGTCATAAAAATGACAGGAGGACTTTGTTTCAGGCGGTGGCTTGCTTGGGTTGCAGACCTCTGGGATGTTTGTGTGTTCACTGTGCTGGCTTATCTGACGAGCGTGTAATGATTTCCACCCCCACCTTCACATCCTAAACTAATAGCATTAGCCAGCTGTTACACGCAGCCAGCGATCCAGCACCGAGATTGGGAGACGTCTCCAGACGATTGGCCGAGAGAATTCTTTGAAACTAGAATTTGGTTGTCAGATTTCAGGATTGGTTCTCAAAAGAGTCTCAGCATCTGGTGCGGGATGATCTTGGACAGATGACTTCTGATAGAAGCAAATCACTTAGCTTATCTGATACCAGCAGATCTTGGTCACTTGGATGGAGCTGCTTTACTCTGTGGACATCACTGAGCTGCGTTTCCAGTCAAGCCACTTTCTGCCAAAACGGTGCCGTATACTGACCAATTCACCAGTCTGACCAAAGTGAATCTGAGTGTAGATTTTTTAGAAAGATAAGACTTTATTAATCCCACTAGGGGACATTTTTGTGTTTCAGCAGCAGCAAAAAACTGAAACGAAAGGGACAATTTAAAAGACAGCAGTGGAGGGAAAAAGGCAAATGTCCAAGAGAACAAAAGCAAGAAACGACAATAAATAGGTTGTGCTATTTAGTTTGATTCGCCAAATTAATTTTCGTCCATAGTACATTACATGTATATCGATCCCACAACTGCCTTTTTGTATTTATATTTTACATTTCTTTCATACTTTTATATATTATATATTTTATATTTTATTTTGTTTTGTTTATTTTTCCTTTACATTTCTTTATTATTGTGTTTATTTATTTTTAATTTTTTAATGTTTATTAATTTTCAATCTGGTTTTTAATTTTTAATTTATTCTTATTGCTGCTGGACTCGGGGAGCTACCGAAAGAAATTTTGTTGTACAACATACAATGACAATAAAAGCTTCTTACTTACTTACTTACTTACTTAGTGGGCTTCAGTTCATAAACGGTAATGAACGAGCATCTACTGTATTGGTCATGAGTGAAGTAGGATTTTGTAGTTGTGAGATGGGCTAATTCTGAGACAGGAACTCTTCCAGCTTCACCTTCGACATGAATTCTCGAGCGAGGCTGTGTGACGGAGACGCTGTGACGGGGTAGGTGGTGGAGTGAGGGGAGGAGACCAGACCGTTCCGCAAAAATGAGGACAGACAGTGTAATTGGTGATAATGGCTGAGGTAGAGAGAGTGATTCTCACCGGGGAACAAAGCAGCTTTTATTGCTTCTCTGCCTCAGACATTCTCTCTCACGCTGCACACAGTGGAGCTCACAACAACTGAAGCTTCTACACAGCTAAAGGAGGATTGTTCCCTTTTATCACTTATCTTTCTCTGTTTAGGAGTGTTCCGTGGCTTCCGGTCCTAGCAAATCTTTGGACTCTGAGGAGCCACCAGTTGTTTTTTTCTTTTTATTGCGTGTCCATCTTTGGAGTAGAATCCATGCGAGGGAGCTTTTCTTTATCCAACATCTTAAGCAAATTATTGATTTTATTTTCCGCACAAACAATTAGAAGGGCCTGAAATGGACTGCAAGGCCTCTGGCCGTAGAGTTGGGCTGATAAGTGAGCTTTTCTGCTGCAAAATGGTTACATTTCCATTTCCGACCCCCCACTTCCCCCAGTACTGAACCCTCATGTGCTATTAATCAGTCCAGAGAGCCACGGTGACGTCAGCAGAGCCGGAGAAACCTCAACGGTGGGGGCCGTTTTCCTGTTCTCCAGATGTGTAATAGAACCTTGAGAGCAGGAATAAAGCCGAGCCGTAAAAACAAAACCTTGTACAGCAAAATGGCCGCATGCTCTTTCCTCTCTCGCTTTTGGAAATCTTAGACGATCGGCTCGGCTTGAACAAAAAAAAAAAGAAGTCCCCAGATAAGAAGATTTCGGGTCACTTATGAGTTCTTATAGTTTGAATTATGGAATAGTAGTGTTTATTCATGTATGTTGGGAACACGAGGAACTGTGAAAGCTTTCCTGTGGGCTTCCTCTTCACCTTCCACCTAATCCTCAGCGCGTTCCTGTGTCGGGGAAGGAAGGTCTCCAGGTGACGCCCTGTGTTTCAACCTGACCCGAGACTGACCCGGACCAGGGGGCTTTTAGCAAACCCGCTCATTAGCTTGCGTTTGCTGTCATTAGGCTGATTTGTCTTTGCTGATGACTTCTCAAGATAGCAGTTAAAGTGGCCGGCCGTGATTCTTTAGAGAGCTCCAGACGGCCCCTGCTAAACTTTACAGTGCGTAGAGTTATAAAGCCACACGGGAGCCGGTTCACCACCTCTTCGAGACAAGCACGGCTCTGTCGAGACGCCGCTTTATATCTCACCTTTAGTTCAACGGTTTTGTAAATCCCCTGGTGTGCCTGGAGGTTTATGTGAGCGGGGTCGAGAGGCTCGGGCTAGTTCACAGGCACATCTGGCAACCATAAAGGGGCATTGCCGTCTAACCCTTGGTTTTAATAAGGGTGAGGGGGCAGAGAGGTGACCCTTCATTCCCTCCTTCTCAATGTCACGAGCCCTTTGTGTCTTCAGCAATCTGGCTTGTGTCTCGGGTTCGGAACTTTGGGGAAGCGTCAACACAGACAGTGGGAAGTGCCCGCTTTAGACGAGGGTGGGTCATACGGTTGACGAAGGAGCGGAGAAGTTCTGGAACGTGCTTCTCAAGGCGACTGTCAGTGGAGCGACACTCGACAGACAGACTTTGAGCTTAATCTAGCGACGTCCTTTCATTTCCTGTTCCTGGTCTCTGCTTCACCCCGGTGCTTGGACAGAACCAGAGGCCGAGCGCTGTCAGGAGCAGCTGGGGCGATAAAGCAGTGAGAAAGGAAGCGTGCGGTCTTTCTCAGAGCGACTGAGGCTGGACCGGGGCGTTTAGAGGTTAAAGGGAGATAAACAAAGCCAGCGACCCCTTCACCACTCACCCACTGCTCCCAGCCACCGAGAACCAGCAGCGGACGACTACCTTCTGAACAGCGATGAGGGCCACGAGGGGGAGAAGAGAGGAATAAACTGGGGAAGTTTACAGAGAAAAGAAGGATGTGTCGCTCCCCCGCTCGCACCGTGGCCTCTTGCTGGGAAAGAGAAAGCAGAACACACGGATAAGAAAGGGAGAGTGAGAGAGAGAGAGAGAGAGAGAGAGAGAGAGAGAGAAAGCCGTCAGGAACCATCATCTCTCACGCTTTGTCTCACGCCTTGATCCCCTTTCAGATGAAAACGGGCCACTTTCTAGTCAGTCTAGCATATGTTAAATAAGGAACATTAGCCGGAGCAATCCCGTTAACGGCATCAGTACTGAGAAAGAGAGGAAGACAATCTTCTTAAGTGATTAATCTGCATGAGAAAGCGGCGTCTTTGAAGAAAGTCACCCACCTTCACGTTTCAGATGATCTGTCTGCGAGACGCCGTTCCCTGTTTATCCCTGAACCAGCAGATGTGTTTATTTCCCGCCGCTGAAAACGCTTCTGTTGGGATGAGGATCCGTGATAATTCTGCGGTGACCTATTTGCCAATCCTCCTCTCTGAGCGTGCCAGCGTTTGCGACAAATGCGAATTAAAATCAGCGCCGTAATCTGTGTGATTAATTGAAAACCTTTATTGGGATAAATGATCCAAGTCTCCGCCACATACGCATCTCAGAGGTTGGAATAAATTCAATTTCAGGTTGCGTTTTGTGCAGTCCTCCTCTCTCAAGCCGACAGATTTGGTGTTTTGTTATGTCCTCGTTATGTTTTTAGGCCACTGGATTAGCTTTTTTTTCCACGACTGTTCATTTGAAAGCCTCCGTCTAGCTTTTTTTAACGGAATAATTAGATTTTCTGTAAACAGCCTCTAAGAAGCGCGTTTAATCAAGCGTCCCCCAAAAGCAGCCGTGTTCTGGCAGCCCAGCCACTAGTGGATTTGCTTGTGTGGTTTCCCACAGTTTAGCATCTCATGGCCAGAGGCTTCAGATAAAAGGCTACCTTCTCAGGATTTAGTACTTATCGCGCGTCCTCCCTGTCTCTCTCTCTCTCTTCTGTTGAATAACAGTGAATGATGAGCGTTTGTGGGTGTCTGAAGTGGGACGTAATGAGGGGGTGAGGTGAGAAAAGCAAACAGATTTGCTCAGGCTTCACCTCATTAGCAGAACTAGCGCGTGTGTGCGCTCCTTACACCAGGATGTGTACTGAAGGGCCTGTTAGTAAATCAAAAGGTCCCACTTGAGTTCCACTCCAGCCACGAGGTTGTTGTTAGCTTAGCTTAGCGTCTCGTTTAGCCTTCAATCCAAATGAATCGTGCTGGTTTGGCAGACACGGGATCAGTCGGTGGGTTTGTTTTCTCACAGGCCATCAGGAACATATTTGTTCTTATCTGTCCGCGACAAACACGCGTCACTCACAAGCTAGCGGCTAACGGCTAGCCGCGTCCTCGTAAAACACTTCCTGTGGACTTCCGTGGAACGGTGCCAGCAGAAATCAGTGATCTTTAATTCCATCAGTTCCACCGGGCGTTTTGTGTTCAACCTTTGTTTGACGCGTCAGAAAGAAGGTGTTTTATTCTTTTCTTCTGAGGGAACCAGACGGCTGCGCTTTATGGCCCGGAGTTCTCTGGGCTCTAACTACCTCTAATGAGAGCCACTGCATCGCCCTCCATCATTAACACAGAGGGTGGAGGAAATAAAAAAGAAAAGGAAGGGGAGGATAAAGAGCGACCCAGAAAAAAGATGGAGGGAGAGAAGCTGCAGAGATGTGTGTGTGTGTGTGTGTGTGTGTGTAGCAGGACGTAGCCTGTGGTTTATGTGTAGGCAGTTTTTTTTTTTTGCAAACTTTAAAAAAGCACAAAAGTGAAATTGCATTTAGTGCACATTTTCTTTTCCTCAAACGTCCCAGATGTGCGAAAAACTGTTGTATATTTCGCAATCAAATGCAAGTTACATAAAGGGCTTTTAACTAACTTGCTTTTTTCTGTGTTTTTTGCATGTTTCTGGACCTGGTTTCTACATTGAATATAGGTAAGTCACATTTTTTTTAAGTAGTTTTCTGCAACATATTTGTATAATTGGGGTATTTTGTGAGCGCGGAGCTGTGTGTGTGTGTGTGTGTGTGTGTGTGTGAAATGGTTGTGTGGAGGCTTCTGCAGTGTAAAGTGGAAATGAAACATCAGTGAGGCGAACGCGGCTGGAAACACAACACCACACTGACTGATAAAGCGGCCCAGACGGTTTACCACCCTCACACACAACACACACACACACACACACACACACACACACACACACACACACACACACACACACACATACACACAATCTGTTTCAATCTGCTTTGTGTATGATCTTTGCTTGTATTTTTATTTTAAAGTGTAAGAAGAGTTTCACAATATAAATGAAAAGAAAAATCTGATTGCTGGAAGAATTGGAGAATAAATTAAGTTTTGGGAGTTCTTATTAATATAATAATACTAATAATAATAAAAATAGCTAGTAAAATGCAACATTGGTTTGCAGCAAGTAGAAAAAAAGGTAAAAGTTTAAATTTAAATAATTTTAAATTCTATGTATACATATTTTTTATGTAAAAAAATATGTATTTTAAGTATGTACAGTATTTCAGAACATATTTTTATATGAATTCAATTCAAATTGCTATCTTCTTAATATTTTCTCTGTGGTAAAGTTGAGTGAAATAGGTAAACACTAAAGTATAATTGTGATGAAACAGAATAGTAACTATTATTACAATAAAAAATAAAAAAAATTTTAACAAGGGAACTCGATTAAAAAACAGTTTTTAGTACAAAGTATTTTTAAAATAAGACATAATTAAACAGTGAATAAGAATATAAAACATTAATGGCATAGACATTAGGGTTGTTCACACACTTAACTGGTCTATTTCTTTAATATTGTCCCAATAATGTGTTTATGAGGAAGTCGTCACTGTTGTCCGTCTGGTTGCCGTCGGTGACGAGCCCTGACGCTTTCACAATCTCAACATTTTAGCCTTTAGTTCAGATTTTTGTTGTGCAAACGTTTTAATTTCCCTGTCGATGATGTCAGTCAAGTCACATGACCACGCCCACATGATCGCTAAACGACGAACCCGTTCTAAGAATACAGGAGTTAATCCACATCCCTGTAGTGAAAGAGAGGAAGGGATGATGGAGGGAGCAGGACTAAGTGGACATCTGATAAGGCTCGTCTTCCTCCACTAAATCTATTTCCGCTTTAAATGTCTCTGGGCTTAATGTGTGAGGCTAAATCATGTGAATCCTCATCACATGTAGGTCAGAAAAAGACACACGGCTCTCACACGGAACCACTGGCACAATCCCTCTCTCTCTCTCTCTCTCTCACTCTCTCTGTCTCTC
>QKNR01013613.1:194961-208564 GCA_028031935.1 Paedocypris micromegethes | reverse complement strand
TCCCCATAATTATAGATTAACCCTAAAAGGGCTAAAATTCTGTTGTGCTGTTTCCATTATTTTCCATAATATCCCGTGACAGCAAGTACTTTTTCTGCGTCTTATTCGTTTCCAAACGCTCATTCTTCTGCACGCTTTGTTATTTTACTGATCACCGTGACTTTCTTTGATGAGAGAACTTTCTGAAACTTTGCAGCGTTCCCCATCTTTATCTCAGGGAGTGTGAGCGCTGACCTGTCCTTGAAGGAATGTTTGCTCAGTTCTTCTCTCCCTTTGTCTTGATATCTCCACACAAAAGAAAAAAAGCAGCAGCAGCAGCAAACGAGCTTGATCAGCAGAAAGAGAGTTTGCTCTGCCGTGCGCACTCATCTGCCTCACAATCAAAGCAAAGCGAGAGGCTTTTGTCTCGTGTGTGTCTTTCAGCCCTTTGGCTGACTGGAATTAATCCGATAACTGATGAAGATCTGCCGCGCACTTTAATGGAAGGCTTGGATCATCTCCCAGAGCACCCTGGGATTTGTAGTCAGCACTCCTCGGACGTCGCCTTTGAAAGTTGCTGTTTTTCCAGACATCCCGGGTGAAGGATGAGAAGGATGAGAAGGACGAGGTTAATGAACGGCAAAGTGAACGAGTCCCGGAGGATCGCGATCCGTCCTGTGGTCTGCAAACACACTGCGCTCCCTCAGAGACTGATTACTGGGACAGGAAGCGCCACCACGGGTAATTAATTACCATCCAGCTTGTGGGAATACCACGCCTAAATGCAAGTCATCTCCCCAGATAAGAGTGTGTGAGAAGTGTGTGTGTAAATAACGAGCGTGTGCCTGTGAGGAGACGCTGTTAACAGACTGAGCTCGGACCCTCCAGACATACACACGCAGGCCGTGGGGTTTTGGAGTAAATGATGCAGATGGCAGAGAGTACCATCACGTTTCATTCTCCTGACGTCCTTCACCTCCTGAGCTTCTGTCGGTTGGTTTAAAGCCTCTTTCACGGTTTTTCAGAAACACTCCCACAGGGTTTGGTGGATTTGAAGAGTGGCGTCATTCAGACCTGTTCAATATTTTGACTGCTCGTCATGTGTTTAAAGAAAGATTGTGGATGTTGCTGGAGTTTGTTTTGGCAAATTGTTGGGCCCAGATTTGCAAATTGTGAATTGTAGGTTACATCAAAAAGCATAAGAATAAAATGCCCCAAATGCGGATAAAACGTACAATCGTGAACGAAAACTCTACAATTGACTGATACGAATTAGGACACAAAGTCACAGATTTGAGAGACAGTGATGCCCCGATTTACCTAATTAATCCCTGCCAAAGACGTTCGTTTGGCGAATATTTCGTTAACTGAGCAGCATTTTACATGTAATCCGTCTAATACGTGCCATGACTTCATAAATTCAGACACGTTTTGTTTTATAAATGATACAAATTGATACTAGATGTAAAGAAACATGTTACACAGCAGTGTTTAGTTTTCCCTTCGGCAGATAAAGGTAATAATATACGATCAATCTCAGCATGGCATTTGCACGACGTCATTTCAAGATGGCGGCTCTAGGGGAGAGGAAAAAAATGCCTTTCTGTGAAAGTACAAGCTTATTTTATATTTTGGAAGCGTCTCTGAAATTAACTAGTGTTTTACCGCTTGTTTATTTGATGGGCAGAGAAGATTAAACGACTTGTTATAGGTTGTTACCTCGTAATGTTAGAGGTAAGAAAAAGCCACGTCCTTCTCGTAGAGCGAAAATATTTTGGAACTTGGGACGACATTTTTGCGGTGACGCATTTCGTTACTCTGGATTTTTGTTTACTAGGACATTTGTAAGTTGAGATTCCAGTGTATAAAGTTGACATTTAAAGAAACAATCTTAAATGGTTCCTCTTTTTTCCAAACCGATTTTCCCATTAAAGGGAATTTAGAGCCAATCCCCGAAACCGGTCTTGCACCTTAGATTCATAGCCAACCAATCACTGAGCAGCACAAGGACATAAAAACTCTGACCAATGGACATTTTTGTCTTCAATTCTCCTGCAGGTGTTTGGAGACCAGAGGAAACCCACCAGTGAGAGGAACATGCAAACTCCACAGATGAGATGTACAGATATAAAAGGTAAATATAGAGTCACAGGTGAATGAAGTGAAACTCTCAGGAGGTAAAGTCAGACCCTGGAAGAACATCTCACTAGACGAGTGTGAATGACGGAAGCGAGACTCTCTGTTCGCTGTGGTAAAGCAAACACTCACTGGATTTATCCTGATATTACACGCTAACAGAGAAAAACACAGTCATTCCGTCTTTTTCCTACGGAGAGTTGCACAATAAAAGGCGTTGTGTTGCAGAGAGACGCAGACAAACAGATGAAAGGCAGCAGACAGTTCCGCAGGTCCTGGGCTGTAATACACACACGCCTGAAGGCTCGTCGCTCTTCTTGTTGTGGTTGGTGTCTCATCTGTGAGAAACGCTTTGATGGCAGATCATCTTCTGATTCTCACACACTGACTCCCGCTGGGACCGCGCCGTGTGTGTGTGTGCGCAGGTGTCTAATCGGCTCTCAGGTCTCTTCTCATTGGCTGTTAAGGATCAACATTATAGATTAAACTACGTCTTGATGAATTGTTTCTTTGATGAAACACTGAAGCAGGAATCACGTGTTTGACGTAGAGTTTGCACGCAGATGAGCAGGTGTTTGCTCAGACTCTTCCAGATGCTGCAGGAGCGTCTTTGGGTTCGAGTCTGGTTCTAACTTGAGTCTGGTTCTAACTTGAGTCTGGTTCTAACTTGAGTCTGGTTCTAACTTGAGTCTGGTTCTAACTTGAGTCTGGTTCTAACTTGAGTCTGGTTCTAACTTGAGTCTGGTTCTAACTTGAGTCTGGTTCTAACTCCTCTGTAATTGCCAGTCAGACGACTTCCTTTCCTCTGGTGTGTCTGCAGCTTCTGGCAATTATCTCCCGCCATGTGCGTGTTGTTTACCACGGCTAACAGTTCCAGTCTATAATAATGGCCTCCGCTCCCCCTCTCCATTTGTTCCTCTGCCGAGGAGAGAGAGAGAGAGAGAGAGAGAGAGACTCTTCTTCTCTTACTAAGCAGATGGAAAGAGTCGCAGAGCCGAATCCATTTTTGGGCTCCTCGATAATTCCCAGAGATGTGAAAGCGAGGGAGGCTTCTGGACGCCTGCAATTTCTCGGGGGCAGAGGAGACTTCAGGAGACACTAACTAGAGCAGATCAGAAGACGTGAGTGCTTGTTTGATGTGTGCTGGTTCAAACACGGCTGTATATGGGGACCGGGCGATGGGACGCTCTCTCAGCGGGGACAAACCAGACCCCTAAGACTCGTGTTCACTCTTTCCTTCATCTCGAGAGCCACGTGCAAGACTGAAATCTTCCTTTCTCTCGGTGTCGGCTTTATTTGCACCTGTCTTGATAGGAAGGAGCCTAAGTTTGGCTTGGACCTCCTGTAGGAAGGTCTCTGCTCATAATAATCCGTGATTTAGAGTGAGAAAGACTTGCACCTTTGAGTGTTTGGGCTCTCGTATCTAGATCTGTACTATGGGAAAGTGTGGTGTTCCTTTGCTAAAGAAGGGTTGGAAAAAGCAATTTAACAGTGACAGTTTTTGAGCCGAGTAATCATTCCAACTTTTACCCAATGAAAGAACTCCGTAAGTGGATTAGAAAATGAATGGATGGAAAACGCTCAAGCAAGTTACCAATTACAAAAGTCCCTTAGTGAACAGGGAGGGACAACAAAATCAAAGGACCCTACGAAAACAACTGAAGGGATGGAAAGAGAGAGGGAGGAGGAAAAGGGCGCCCGAGCAAAGTAGAAGCCCACTCCCACGACACACCACACACCACCGACAACAACCGACACACCACCACACACCCCCTACCCCACCACATCGGAACACACACCGACCGACACACCGACCGACACACAGCACGGACACACACCACCACACACCACTACCACACACAGACACACACACCGACCACACACATACGGACACACACCACCGACACACACCACCGACCACACAGACACACACACCACCGACACACAGACACACACTTACCGACACACACCGACCGACACACCGACCGACACACACCGACCGACACACAACACCCACACCGACCGACACACCACCGACACACAACGGACACACACCGACCGACACCAGACTGACCACACACACACGACACACACCGACCACACACAGACGGACACCACACGCTCAACACCTACACCACCGACCTGACACACACCACACACGACCGACACACAGACGGACACACACGCGACACACTACCGTACCACACATCGGACGACACACCACAGACCGACCACACACACCGACACAGACCGACACCACGACTTACACACATACGCGACCGACACCGACCGTACACACAGACGGTACTACACACCGACCTGCACACCGCCGCCACACAGACGGACACACTCCGACATCACGACACACCGATAACGACCACTACACCGACGCCACAACTTACACACTACCGACACACACAACGACACACACCGACCGACACACAGACTGCCCGACACACACCTACCGACACACAGACGACACACACCGACCGACACACCGACCGACACACAGACGGACACACACCGACCGACACACAACGGACACCACACCCGACGACACACCGACCGACAACACCGACCGACACCACAGACTGGACACACACCGACCTACACACCGACCGACACACAGACGGACACACACCTACCTACACACCGACCGACACACATACGGGCACACACCTACCGACAACCGACCGACACACACCTCGAACACACCGACCGACACACATACTTACACACACCGACCGACACACCGACCTACCACACAGACTTCCACACACCGACCTACACACATACTTACCCACACCTACCTACACACAGTGTGTGTAGGTAGGTGTGTAGGTAGGTGTGTGTAAGTATGTGTGTAGGTAGGTGTGTAGGTAGGTGTGTGTAAGTATGTGTGTAGGTAGGTGTGTAGGTAGGTGTGTAGGTAGGTGTGTAGGTATGTATGTAGGTAGGTGTGTAGGTAAGTAGTAAGTAGGTGGGCTATCTACTTTGCTCGGGAGCAATTTTAATCCTCCCATCTCTCTAATTCCAAAATTCAATTAGTTTTCGTAGGGTACATTTTGATTTTGTTGTCACCTACCTGTTCACTAATGGACTATTTTGTAATTGGTAACTTGCTTGAGCAAGTTTTCCATCCATTCATTTTCTAATCCACTTACGGAGTTCTTTCATTGGGTAAAAGTTGGAATGATTACTCGGCTCAAAAACTGTCAATGTTAAATTGCTTTTTCCAAACACTTCTTTAGCAAAGGAACACCACACTTTCCCATAGTACAGATCTAGATACGAGAGCCCAAACACTCAAAGGTGCAAGTCTTTCTCACTCTAAATCACGGATTATTATGAGCAGAGACCTTCCTACAGGAGGTCCAAGCCAAACTTAGGCTCCTTCCTATCAAGACAGGTGCAAATAAAGCCGACACCGAGAGAAAGGAAGATTTCAGTCTTGCACGTGGCTCTCGAGATGAAGGAAAGAGTGAACACGAGTCTTAGGGGTCTGGTTTGTCCCCGCTGAGAGAGCGTCCCATCGCCCGGTCCCCATATACAGCCGTGTTTGAACCAGCACACATCAAACAAGCACTCACGTCTTCTGATCTGCTCTAGTTAGTGTCTCCTGAAGTCTCCTCTGCCCCCGAGAAATTGCAGGCGTCCAGAAGCCTCCCTCGCTTTCACATCTCTGGGAATTATCGAGGAGCCCAAAAATGGATTCGGCTCTGCGACTCTTTCCATCTGCTTAGTAAGAGAAGAAGAGTCTCTCTCTCTCTCTCTCTCTCTCTCTCTCTCTCGGCAGAGGAACAAATGGAGAGGGGGAGCGGAGGCCATTATTATAGACTGGAACTGTTAGCCGTGGTAAACAACACGCACATGGCGGGAGATAATTGCCAGAAGCTGCAGACACACCAGAGGAAAGGAAGTCGTCTGACTGGCAATTACAGAGGAGTTAGAACCAGACTCAAGTTAGAACCAGACTCAAGTTAGAACCAGACTCAAGTTAGAACCAGACTCAAGTTAGAACCAGACTCAAGTTAGAACCAGACTCAAGTTAGAACCAGACTCGAACCCAAAGACGCTCCTGCAGCATCTGGAAGAGTCTGAGCAAACACCTGCTCATCTGCGTGCAAACTCTACGTCAAACACGTGATTCCTGCTTCAGTGTTTCATCAAAGAAACAATTCATCAAGACGTAGTTTAATCTATAATGTTGATCCTTAACAGCCAATGAGAAGAGACCTGAGAGCCGATTAGACACCTGCGCACACACACACACGGCGCGGTCCCAGCGGGAGTCAGTGTGTGAGAATCAGAAGATGATCTGCCATCAAAGCGTTTCTCACAGATGAGACACCAACCACAACAAGAAGAGCGACGAGCCTTCAGGCGTGTGTGTATTACAGCCCAGGACCTGCGGAACTGTCTGCTGCCTTTCATCTGTTTGTCTGCGTCTCTCTGCAACACAACGCCTTTTATTGTGCAACTCTCCGTAGGAAAAAGACGGAATGACTGTGTTTTTCTCTGTTAGCGTGTAATATCAGGATAAATCCAGTGAGTGTTTGCTTTACCACAGCGAACAGAGAGTCTCGCTTCCGTCATTCACACTCGTCTAGTGAGATGTTCTTCCAGGGTCTGACTTTACCTCCTGAGAGTTTCACTTCATTCACCTGTGACTCTATATTTACCTTTTATATCTGTACATCTCAATCTGTGGAGTTTGCATGTTCCTCTCACTGGTGGGTTTCCTCTGGGTCTCCAAACACCTGCAGGAGAATTGAAGACAAAAATGTCCATTGGTCAGAGTTTTTATGTCCTTGTGCTGCTCAGTGATTGGTTGGCTATGAATCTAAGGTGCAAGACCGGTTTCGGGGATTGGCTCTAAATTCCCTTTAATGGGAAAATCGGTTTGGAAAAAAGAGGAACCATTTAAGATTGTTTCTTTAAATGTCAACTTTATACACTGGAATCTCAACTTACAAATGTCCTAGTAAACAAAAATCCAGAGTAACGAAATGCGTCACCGCAAAAATGTCGTCCCAAGTTCCAAAATATTTTCGCTCTACGAGAAGGACGTGGCTTTTTCTTACCTCTAACATTACGAGGTAACAACCTATAACAAGTCGTTTAATCTTCTCTGCCCATCAAATAAACAAGCGGTAAAACACTAGTTAATTTCAGAGACGCTTCCAAAATATAAAATAAGCTTGTACTTTCACAGAAAGGCATTTTTTTCCTCTCCCCTAGAGCCGCCATCTTGAAATGACGTCGTGCAAATGCCATGCTGAGATTGATCGTATATTATTACCTTTATCTGCCGAAGGGAAAACTAAACACTGCTGTGTAACATGTTTCTTTACATCTAGTATCAATATTGTATCATTTATAAAACAAAACGTGTCTGAATTTATGAAGTCATGGCACGTATTAGACGGATTACATGTAAAATGCTGCTCAGTTAACGAAATATTCGCCAAACGAACGTCTTTGGCAGGGATTAATTAGGTAAATCGGGGCATCACTGTCTCTCAAATCTGTGACTTTGTGTCCTAATTCGTATCAGTCAATTGTAGAGTTTTCGTTCACGATTGTACGTTTTATCCGCATTTGGGGCATTTTATTCTTATGCTTTTTGATGTAACCTACAATTCACAATTTGCAAATCTGGCCCAACAATTTGCCAAAAACAAACTCCAGCAACATCCACAATCTTTCTTTAAACACATGACGAGCAGTCAAAATATTGAACAGGTCTGAATGACGCCACTCTTCAAATCCACCAAACCCCTGTGGGAGTGTTTCTGAAAAACCGTGAAAGAGGCTTTAAACCAACCGACAGAAGCTCAGGAGGTGAAGGACGTCAGGAGAATGAAACGTGATGGTACATCTGCCATCTGCATCATTTACTCCAAAACCCCACGGCCTGCGTGTGTATGTCTGGAGGGTCCGAGCTCAGTCTGTTAACAGCGTCTCCTCACAGGCACACGCTCGTTATTTACACACACACTTCTCACACACTCTTATCTGGGGAGATGACTTGCATTTAGGCGTGGTATTCCCACAAGCTGGATGGTAATTAATTACCCGTGGTGGCGCTTCCTGTCCCAGTAATCAGTCTCTGAGGGAGCGCAGTGTGTTTGCAGACCACAGGACGGATCGCGATCCTCCGGGACTCGTTCACTTTGCCGTTCATTAACCTCGTCCTTCTCATCCTTCTCATCCTTCACCCGGGATGTCTGGGAACAACAGCAACTTTCAAAGGCGACGTCCGAGGAGTGCTGACTACAAATCCCAGGGTGCTCTGGGAGATGATCCAAGCCTTCCATTAAAGTGCGCGGCAGATCTTCATCAGGTTATCGGATTAATTCCAGTCAGCCAAAGGGCTGAAAGACACACACGAGACAAAAGCCTCTCGCTTTGCTTTGATTGTGAGGCAGATGAGTGCGCACGGCAGAGCAAACTCTCTTTCTGCTGATCAAGCTCGTTTGCTGCTGCTGCTTTTTTCTTTTGTGTGGAGATATCAAGACAAAGGGAGAGAAGAACTGAGCAAACATTCCTTCAAGGACAGGTCAGCGCTCACACTCCCTGAGATAAAGATGGTGGAACGCTGCAAAGTTTCAGAAAGTTCTCTCATCAAAGAAAGTCACGGTGATCAAGTAAAATAACAAAGCGTGCAGAAGAATGAGCGTTTGGAAACGAATAAGACGCAGAAAAAGTCTTGCTGTCACGGGATATTATGGCAAATAATGGAAACAGCACAACAGAATTTTAGCCCTTTTAGGGTTAATTCTATAATTATGGGGAAACTTGATGAAGTTGAAAATAAAAATAAATACACAACGCGTTAATGAAAAATGTGTTTACTCTAGAATTCAAACTCTTGAATGATCAATTGTTTTTTCTTGTTTAATCAATAACAAAAACAGTTTAAAAGAAACTATTTGTTCCACTCTTTCAGAAATCATTTGATTATTGCAAATTGTGTCATTTATGATACAGTGTAGCAACTGTGAGATAAAAATCAAAACTGCAAAATATGAGTGTCTGTCTTTTTTAATTAAAACAATGAATAAACAAAGAAATATCTCGCTAAATATAGTTAAAAAAAGTTTGGACTTTAATATTGACGAAAGGTGTAAATACTTTTAAAGGTGAGGAAAATGCTGTTGGTGTCAAATGTTTAATTAACTCCCCAAATCAGACATTCATCTAAATATGCACAACATTTCCAAATATATTTATAGGCTAACATTAATTTCCAAGTACATTATATTCTGACATAAATCACAAAACCGTCTTGGTGCCAGTGATCTGTAATTATTTCAGGGCAAATCACTATATCGTAATGACATAATCACGAGCTCGAGCTGAAGTCGCCTGTTCCTGCTGTCGACATATATTACTGAATTAATCACTAACCTCCTTCTGTCTGATCCAATAATAATAACAATATAATAAAAATACACGTGTCATTACCACTGTGTTCTGCTCTGCACACGTACTTTACATACACACACACACACTCACACACACACACACACACACTCACTCACACACACACACACACACACACACACACACACACACACTCACACATACAGACACTCACACACACACACACACACACTCACACATACAGACACTCACACACACACACACACACTCACACATACAGACACTCACACACACACACACACCCGCCTCCTCGGGAAGATGATGCTGAAGAAGCTCAACGTCGCCATGACGACAGAAGCAGACAAACAAGACGTGACATTCTGCTTTGTGAAGACTTGACAGACGCCATTGTTCACGCCGCCTGGAGAATCCACAAGTTGTTGACATTTACAGAAGAAGAAGGTGGAATCGCTGCTTCACGTAATGATAGTCTGTGGTTCCATGTCGCTTCAGACGGAAGCTTGTGGAAAACACGGGAAATTATAAAGCGGCGTACGTCCGCCTCACATCACATCAGCAAGCGTCTGAAAAAGTGTTCCGCTCTACGGATTTAGATTAGAGCCAAAAATATTGAACGTAAATTTAGAAGAAATGAACGAAAATGCTTCACATTTACGTTCGTTTTTTACATTTTCTTTACGTTTTCGTTCGAAACTTTTTTTTTGCTTCAGGTTTTTCGTTCGTTTTTTTTTTTTTGCATACGCTTTTGTTCGAAACTTTTTTTTTCGCTTCAGGTTTTTTGTTTGCGTTTGGAGTTTTGTCCCAAGATTCACGTGGGGGCGGGCCTTCTCTGATTGGATGGTGAGAATGTGATCCAGCTCTTCTGGAAACAGGCCGCAGACAAAACACGGCGCACGACTTCACCTCAGTGTAATTCAATTTCCTGTTGAACTCTGCTTCACCTGGACGAGCGGTGAGGAAGGCTCTCTCTCTCTCTCTCTCTCTCTCTCTCTCACTCTCTCAGTTTGATTGTGTCCAGATGTTCAGAAACAGTGAGCTCAGTGTGTTGTCAGAGGTAAACACACCTAAACGCACATTAAGACCTTCTCACACCGTCTGAACTGTTCTGGTTCCTGTGCTTCAAATCCTGCACCTGAGCTGCTGTTAAGACTCTTACACAAAAACTGCTTTGTGTAACTAGAATAAAAGTTTGGTTGGTAGTAAAAGTGTGTTTCGCTCTCTTCAGCACGCACACGCCTTACGTGCAGTTACGAGGGTTACTTTGTTTTTAGCACTTTTACTTTTAAACAAGTTTATTACTGTTAAATTTTGATTTCCCGATTGAGTATAAAGTATGTTTTGACGTTCTGATTGGCTCATAAGAAGTATACTCTGATTGGCTTAGGTAGAGTAGACTTTGATTTTCAATGGGCTACAGTTAAAACTGTGAAAAGCGCCGTACAAATGCTCAGAACTGATTGGCTCTTATAAAGTACATTTACATTTTTTTAAATTTGCTTTAACAAAGCTTGATTTTCTGATATATTTCTGGCATATTTGAGCTGATTGTGGATTTTTAGACTGATTGATTTATTTAGAGAAAATTTTTATTTTTTTTATTGGCTTACAAAGAGTAAAATTAGACTTTTGATTGGTTTTATGTTGAGTAAATTATGATTTAATTGGTTGTCTTGTGTAGATTCCACTTTATTTTGATCTCATCACTTCATCAGTGTTTTCAACCTTTCCGATTTTGAGAGTATTTTGAGAGAATGAAAGTCATTTGAAAGAGCTAATGCAATAATAGCTCTCTGTGTTCATTATCTGTATGTACTGTTGTTTAATTACAAGCTACTACTTGTCGCAAAAAAAAAACCCAAATCTTCACAAAAATTCACAAATTTTCTTTTGTTTCCAGAGAACAGAGAGTGATGACTAAGTGTCGAGGTGTGAATGTGTGTTTGCTGAATCACCGGACGTCCATGTGTTGCCGACGTCATTGTCCGAAGCGAAGGCTGTGAACAGTTTGTTTGAATCCTCGGCTGTGGGGAGAGATGAAGAGGCGTAGTGCTGTTGTCTTCTTCTCTGTCATTACACTGTCATTACCCAGAGCTGGATGTAGTTATCGGTTTCCTGTGGCCGGATGAGATTCCGAGGGGGCGGGAGGAGAAGAGGGCGGAGCTGAACGGAGCTGAGGAGAAGCTAACAGGCTAATGTGAGGCTCCTGCTAAACTTTACTTTACTTTACAGTCATTTGGCAGACGCTTTTATCCAAAACCACTTACAAAAAAGAGGAGCAAGTTCTGAGAATAAATAAAAAAAAAAAAAAAGTAAACTAAATAACAAAAAGCCTCCAAGTGCCAAAGTCAACATCTCAAAACATATCGGTAGAAAATTCACCCGTTTTATCACAAGCTGAGGAGCTGAACTGTAAAGCTGACTCCGATGAAGTGTGTTATGAGGAGTTGGAGAAAGGAAAATAAATTGTGGGAAAAAAAAAAATCTGCAGCTAGGGAAAAAGAAAGCGGGTATTTGTCTATTTGTCTACAGCAGCGTCAGCGTGGAGTAATGAAGCAGACACGGGATGATGGAGAAGAACCAGCAGCCATCAGAAGAGTGTGAAGGAAAAGCTTCACACAACTAATACAGTAGATTTAAAGCAGAAATGAGGAAAACACTCCCCACAGAAAGAAATGCTTACAATTGCAGAAATATGGTCTATAGATATTTTAATTATTGTTATGTCCCAATTTGGAAGCTTCTTTAGATACTGTATGGGGCGTAATGGTGGCACAGTGGGGGATGGACTTTTAGTGTCTTCACAACATTAAACACACGTAAAGTTCTAAAAACTGAAGTACAATGTAAACTTCTTCACTCAGGTCATGTCGTGTCTACAGTGTGTGTGACCAGGTCTGCTTTCACAGTTATGCTAGTGCTAAAGCTAACAAACGCCGCGTCCACAGCAGCTAGTCGTTCCAACACTTCCTGCCGCCTCACATATGCTCCGCTTCCCGCAGTAAAATGCTAGACAGACATCTCTACACAATCTGTTAGGAACCGAGCGAGCGACAAAACCCAGCTTGAAGCACGTCCGGTCCCGTCGCTGTCCAATCACGAGCCCAGGAGGACGATTCGCTTCATCTCCAGAAGAACAAACATCTCCGGGAACAAAACCGACTCACTTTATGAGCCAAAGTGGTGGAACCCAACCACGGGCCACAAATCCGCTCCGTGCTAACCGCTAAAGCTAACGAAATTCCAAAATGGAGGCCTGTCCACTCGCGCGTTGTAATCACGGCGCATTGCGGAAATAATTACCCATGAGTCAACAGTTTTCCTCACAGACCCTGCAGGTGCTCCTCCACTTCCTCTCCATCAGAGTAAACCACAGCAGACAGACTCTTCCTCCGGAGACCTGACAAACTCCTCGATCATCATCACACGACTCAAACTAACTCTGAAGACTGTCGTGTGTGTGTGTGCGTCTGGAGGAGCTTCTGAGAACGTGACGGTCCAGAACATGGACGTATAAAGGTGATTTATGACGGTCGGGTGTCACGTTTAAATAAAGCTGTTAAAATATCGTACAACTTTACTGATTGATGGGCAGCGATGATGCAAAGCTGATTTTACAGTAATGAATCATTTATTTTATTTGGAAAGTATTTCACACTCGGGCCTTTCAGCAGCACAATACATTTTACAACATGAAACATTATTATATTTAACATTTAATTTTTGTAAACGTAAAAACAATGAAGCTAATTGTACTTTTGCTATTACAATTAACTGAGACTTATTTTTAGTGTTAGTGAGATATTAAATTCCAAACGGAGCATTGAAAAAGCACTGAAAAGATTAGCTCGTCGTGTCCCAGAAATGGAAAAGCTGTTCAGAAAATGAAAAATCTCCACGGCAACTTCAGAATAATTCTCAACGTAAACATTCAATTCTCGAGTGAAGAAGGAGCCCGAAAAACGCAAGTCAGGACATTTTGACACACCTGACACAAGAGTGCAACACAAACGATGATGATCATAAAGGTACAGTGTACAGATGGAGCCGTGACACACACACACACACACACACACACACA
>QKNR01013613.1:149209-189316 GCA_028031935.1 Paedocypris micromegethes | reverse complement strand
GTGTGTGTGTGTGTACATCATTGACCCTATTAGCCTAGATTTGAAGTTGAACCCCTCAGGACAAACACTCAAACTCTGAGACAACACAATGGAAAACAAGACAAATGAGCTTTTTTGGTTGACCTCGTGGTCTGGTTTTGCTTGTTACTATTATAGCTTTAAACTTACAATATAAGGATAAATCTCAGATAACGGTATGATGCAAAAAATAAACAATCAAATCTAGTTTACGGTAATTTCTGATCAGCATAAAATGTAAAGAAAATGGAAAAATCTATTGGTAAACAAAACGACTACTACACACGTTTTGTATACATTATATATATATATGTGCATATGTGTAAATATAAATACATGAACACTTTTTCCTTGTACTTATTGTGTTTCATTTTGAATAATGTTCAATAAAAACTTTTCAATCAATCGTATTGTTGCGTTTCTGTTCTCTTAACAAACGATAAGAGATTCAAGGGGAGAACTTCATGTGACAGGTCCACTCAGAGAGCGATGCGAACACACACACACACACACACCTTTGCTGTGCCGTAGCAGAGCAGCTTGCGTATACTGGGATACGGTTGCTGTGTCTGTGAATTTGGAATGTTAACTCAATCCAGATGAGTGGAGAACACACTGCAGCTGGTCTCAATCTCTCTCTCTCTCATTCTGCATTAGTGCCACACACACACACACACACACACAGACTGGTGCGGCTGGTCTGGAGGCAGATCTGCTCAGCGAAGAGCAGCACCTGGTGGAGAGGCTGAAGACCAAACTTTCCCAAGATGCACCAGGTGGCGATCAAAAAGAGTCCAAAACGTACATTCTCTGACTGAGTTAGTGATAGAATCATTCAGTCATTCACATCTTTCCACAGTTCTTCTCGCATGGCATCGTGGAGAAGAGGTTTCTAGGAGAAATCACCCCAACCAGCATCACCACAGGCCCGAGCGAGAGGAAGTGTGTGTGTGTGAAGTGCTCCACATTACCATATCCCAGCAGAACACGGTCCTGATTAAAAGCACATTTCTGACGGAACACCTCCCAGACGGAGAGCACGGAAGAGCCATTTATTAAAATAGACACAAGTCAAGCCTTCCTTTAAAACACACATGGTTAAAATCTATATTTAATAATGAATATTGGCACGGCGCGGTTGTAAATTATAACCACTGGGTCCTCCACGCATCACTATTGATTAAAGATTACTGGATGAATAATGCAGCACCTCCGACCAGAACTTCAGCCCGGAACACGTCAGACGGAGCTCTCACTTCCACTTAGACGCCTTGAATTCCATCATTTAAAAATTGAAACGTGAAACTATTTGATTTTTAAAGATAGAGTGAAAAAAAAAAAAAAAAAAAAAAATTAATTAATTAATTACAATTTGTCGGATCAACTGTAACAAGTTAACAAAATGTAGCAAACCTACAACCAGTAAAATAAATGAACAGTTGTAAAACGTACCAAACATTTTATATAACAAAAAGATGGGTTTTTTTTATTTTTTTTGGATGAATGCAGCTCAGTTTTCCTTACTAGTTATTTTTTTCGTTCTTTGTAGACGTTATGGAATTTAGAAGAACACTCTACATGTACAATGCTCATTTTCCAAGGTTAAAATTAACTTTTCTAAGAGGCCAGACTTTAGTTTCGTCCTCCTCAAAAATTCAGTTCAACGGCAACAGAAGTAAAACCCAAAACGGCATTTGCAAGCTCTATATTACTATATATTATACCAGTCAACTGTCCAGAAAGTGCAGAAATAACTCACAACTGAATACTTAATGATGTGTTTGCATTCAAAAAACTAGAATTTCAAGTATTTTTAGCACCAACCCAGACAGAAAACGACCTCTGGTCCAGATGTGGCCGTACTTGGTCCCGAACTCGCCCAGTTCTGACCCAGATGTGTCTGCTCTGGGAATTACTAAAACACCGAGCACAGTTGTTCTCCAAAACCCATTTAAACCGTAAAACCCAGTCGCCCTCACATATTTAGAGCGGCGTTGAAGGGTTTACATTAAAGCAAACAGTTAGAAAAAAAAACTGCTGCTGTGGCGAAACATCTGTGGCGAAACGGTCATTAGGAGGATTAAACTGGTGAGACGCACTGGGCCAGAGCGGCAGTAAAGTCCTGCAGACGAGGCCGAGTGTGTGGAGACGCACACACACACACACACACGTCCACTACTGCATTACGATGGAACCGATTCGACTGGTTATTGAGTCCGACACAGAGAAGAAATCTAAAGCTGAAGGCAGGTCTGTTCCAAACACTTCTCCTCCACCTCTGACTGGCTGCTGGAGGTGTAGAGGAACGTAGACGCCACTAAAACACTGGAACCTTCTCAGACAAACTTCCCCAGAAACCTGCAGGTCACGGGCAGGAAACCCTCCAGTTCTGCGTTACTGCGTCGCTCGCTGTGAGGTAATCCCGCTCTTACTGGTAATCAGAGACCGCAGCTTTACATTACAGAGAACGACATACATTAGCTTTTAAACGCATAATAAAGTGTGTTGTGGTAATGAAGTCACCTCACCATTCACCGCTCCGAACCCCGAGACAATGAAGGTGTTTGTTGGTTCCAGACCTGCAGATGTTCTGAAGCACATGGACTTGTGGTCAGTATTTATTGTCCTAAATAAATAACCCTACGTTGATTTAAGAACATCGTCTGTGGTAAATTAGTAATCTAGAAGGTTTATTTAATGGCTTTTTCCAATTCACAATTTTAAAAAGTGCAAACAGTGGTGTATTGACTATATCTTTTTAGACACGTGTCCATCCATCCATTTTCTGAACTGCTTATTCTGGTTTATAGGACACATGGATAAACCCAAAAAATCTTAAAGCGGGACACGCCCTGAATTAGTGGCCAGCCAATCAGAGTAGGAGAGAGACACACACTCACTCACTCGAGCAATTTTCCAATTTTTGAACTGGAGACCCACAAAAGCATGAGGAGAATGTCCAGAGGTCACACAGAGGGCACACAGGGGTCACACAGAGGTCACACAGGGGTCACACAGAACGATCCCACTACCCCACCATGCTGCCTGGATGTAAGAATAATTGCACTTTAGTATAGGCTTCACTAATAAAAGTAAACCAAGTCTAGTTTAGTTTATTCCGAGGCTTCACACACTCCATTTTAATACTAAAATGATCCTTATGATCACTTGTGGGGACCTTTGGCTTGTTTGACGGTCAACACGAGTTGTTTACAATCGATTTGGATTATTGATGGTTGTGTGTGTGTGTGTGTGTGTGTGTGTGTGGGTGTGCGTGTGTGTGTGTGTGTGACAATGTTATTCCCACCTTTGGGTGAAATGATTTATAATTTGAGTTTACAAATAAGTGCGCGAATGTAAAACTCGAATTCCTTTTATGTTGAAACAAAATAAAACTTTTGTTAAATGAATAAAACAAATAAACTCGCTTCCCCTCCGGTGCAGATCTGCTGTTCTAAACGCTTCAAACTGCCTCCATATGGGATTTTTCCATAAGCCGCTGTAGCTCTGGAATTCTGTTCATGTACACTGTCAAACTTCTCACAGTGCGAACAAAAGAAGCCCAAGCAATTACAGGCTGGATGAAAAGGTGGAGTGGGGGAAGAAGGATGGATGGAACCAGAGGGATGTGAAAATTAACCCCGCGCTTTACTCTCTAGACCGCAGGTTTGAGTCCCACAGACGATTTACCCGCATATTCCCAGAGTTTCCCATCAGCGCAGCCATTCACACGGGAAGACTCCACGGATCAGTGATGCTCTCCAGTCGCCTTCCTCCTCAATCGCTCCTGCCCCGGGGTCCTGAGAAGCCAGGAAACCACTGTAATCCCGCTCTGTGTGAACTAAACCCGGCCTGTGGCTTCACAGACGTGTGTGTTTGGGAACGAGACGGGAAAACAATCCGAGTGGGAGCGCTGGGCTGTGATTGGACGAGACGTCTGCTTGTGTTAGCCATTAGCATTAGCGTAGCTCTCTGTCCACTTCCAGGCTGGAATGATGCGGGAATCATGCACTGGTTGGTTGGGAGTGAGGAGGAGAGCAAGATCAAAATAGATACCTGAGGTGTGTGTGTGTGTGTGTGTGTGTGTGTGCGCGTGTGTGTGTGTGTGTGTGTGTTAGCGTGACCATATTTTGATTTCCAAAAAAGAGGAGAGCGGGCGCGGCCTCCAGACTCATTCAGACAGGCTTCTCTGAGGTCACATGGTGCAAAATCATTTCTGTAAAAAAAAAAAATGAAATCTGTAAAAACTTACATCTGTAACAAAAGAATAGTCCTAGACTCTTTTCAAATAAATAAATAATATATCCTTAATAATAATTAGATTAATTCATTACTAATATGAAAGTGTTCTACAAATCAGCTCTTCTGTTATAAGATCCAGCTTCAACAATATATATAATAATAACAACAACAACCGTAATATCGATCTATTAGTGAGCTATAGTAGTGGGAAGTTTTAATATGACAAATAATTTAATAATATAGAAAGTTTCAAATGTATTAGCTCATTTTCGTTCTCTCTCTCTCTCTCTCTCTCTCTCTCTCACTGTGTCTCTCTGTCTCTCTCTCACTATGTCTCTCTCTCTCTCTCTATTGTTTCAAAACGAAACGCGGAGTTCAATTCTCAAATAATTTAAAGCACGGTTGGTCAATGTGTAATGGTTATTTGAAGAAGCGAGAAACCCGGACATTTTTGTGAATTTGTGAAACCCGAAAACGCCCCGAACACGAGGTAGAAAGAGCACAAGTCCGGGGAAAAGAGGACGGTTGTGTGTGTGTGTGTGTGTGTGTGTGTGTGTGTGTGTGTAAACAGGATACTGACACGTGCTGATGTGTGAGTGTGTGTGGACAGAGACTGCGTCAGATAAACTGTGTTTAGTTGTGTATATATATATATATACACCACCCGAGAGCTGCCAGCCTCCGCCCGTCATGCCAGACTCACTGTGCTTTAATTACACCACTTCAGCCCAGAAGAAAACATATTTGCATCAAGACACAACAAAACTCAATAAGCAAAAGCCAGTCAGAGACAAGACAAACACTGCCAAGACGCGAGCGTACACGCACACACACGCGCGTTATACATATGCAAAGCCACACGCCGTCTGTGTAGCGGTTTGTTTTTTATGATCAATGAACTGCTCGCTGGAATTTGCATATTTGCTTTTTTAAAATGTGATGCACATTTTTCACATTCCAGTGACCTTGTAACTGCCCGGTCCAACACGGATGCTGTTGTGTTTTAAAAGCAACGTGGAGATGTAAAAAGCCGCAGTCTCGGTGGTGGAAACACAAATATACGTACCATTACAATTTCATTAAGGGAAAAAGAGAAGGAACTATAAAATTAATATAAAGACAATATATACAATAGAAATAAAGTATGTGATATGAGAAATATATTTCTGTAATACATTATTAGTTTGATTTAACAGTATGTGCTGAAAATTTGATTATAATTTGTTGATATGTATAATTTTTTGGTATCAGAAGCAGATGCCCAACATTGAATGTCCTACGACTGCCTTGGGTTAGTTCAAATAATTTAATATTATAATTGTGTAATTATTTGTATACCAAAACAATATGTCAATATATTAATATGAATCATTTTAGTGTAATATAATATTAATGATATAATAATGTATATTATTATTTTTAATAATAAAATAATAATAATATAATAACATTTGTTGTTGTGGGCTTATTTAGTTTGATATACAAACACGCACATATATAATGTAAGCTTCAATAGTTGCAGCTTTCCAAACAAATATTTAAACATGTAACTATTCAACAATCAATCAGCAGCATCACCTTACAGAATTCATATCCTTTATAAAAATGAAACACTTGAAATAGTTGCTGAAAGCTTTATAGAGATGCGAATAAGACGTGTGGACACAGCGTGTGTGTGTGTGTGTGAGTGTGTGTGTGAGTGTTGTGTGTTTTGTGTGTGTGTGTGTGTGTGTGTGTGTGTGTGTGTGTGTGAATGTGAGTGTGTGTTGTGTGTGTGTGCTATAATGGCCTGGTCTGGAGGATCTGGAACAACACGGGCTGTAAAAGTGGAGCGACAGATGGGGGAATAAACTAAATATCAGCCCCATCTTTTAATAAATCTGCAACAGGTGGTAGCACATGGTTTCCATCGCAGCCGCGCTCGACGTGACAGACCTGACACAGTGAAGGAAGAGAAGGAGTGTTACAGCTCTAACACGTCTCACTCTCTCCTTACAGATAGATGAATGAATGAATGAATGAGAGAGCGATGACGCAGTGACAGAAGTGTGTACTGTGTGTTTTCGAGAGAGGGAGAGAGAGAGAGAGACAGAGAGAGTGAGAGAAAGAGAGAGAGACAGAGACAGAAAGAGAGACACAGAGAGAGAGAGAGAGAGAGAGAGAGAGAGAGAGAGAGAGAGAGAGAGATTGAGAGAGAGGGACAGAGAGAGAAAGAGAGAGAGATAGAGACAGAAAAAAGATAGTTAGAGAGAAAGAGATAGAGACAGTGAGATAGTGTGAGAGAAAGACAGAGACAGACAGAGAGATAGAGAGAGAGTGACTGAGAGAGAGAGAGAGAGAGAGAGAGAGACAGAGTGAATGAGAGAGAGATCAGGAAATAGAGAGAGACAGAAAAAGAGGGGGGGGGTCTTAAAGAGAAACTCAGCATTACTTTTGAACAGTTCTCTCAAAACATGTGGAACTTCACACCCTGTTCAACTTCTCCCTGAACATAAACACACACACACACACACACACACACACACACACCGCACACCTGGAGTAATATCACCGTTAGTGTGATGGACAGGTGGAGCTCGGAGGCGCGGCCCTGATTAACATGTGTGTAACATGCGTGTAAGCGAGGAGCGCAGACACACAATCTACTGCACATCTGGAGCCAATCAGTCAGCAAAGCACATCTGTAATAATCACAGAACTTCTGTGACGCTCAGAAAAGATTTCACCTGCGAAGAATTCCACAAGATCCGTGTCCGCCTGTAGGGAATCTACTGAACCCCTAGAGGATTCATACGGCACTGCAGCTAGGAGAGAAAAGACGAGCAGAACAGATGCAATGAAAAGGTGAAAGGAGGAATGAAATGACCCGATCAATAATGAAGCAATCCCACACGCTTCCCGCTCTCTCCCTGTGTGTTCCCGAATGCTCCGTTTGTCAGGCGGGATAAGCAGGTGCTTTTTGTGTTGGTGCTTTCATCTCTCTCTCTCTCTCTCTCTCGCTCTCTCGCTCGCCCTCGAGTCAGAGGTAAAGGCCTATTAATCCTGTTATGCAAATGCCAGTGATAAATTCCTGTGTTTTCCATGCACACGATTCCCAGCCTCGTCCTGCTATTCAGAGTGTGTGGGGGTCCGGAGGAGTCCTGCTGATGCTTCAGCTCCTTTACAGTGACATGAGCGATCACACACACACACACACACACACACACACATTTTTATTCATACACTCACACAATCATCAATTCACCTCCATTACCACACACTCACTTCTTCAAATACCTACACCACCACAATGGTTAATACACGACCACACACACACACACACACACACGCACACTCACACAAACACACACACACTGAGACTCACGCACACACATTTCTTCAACCGCCTTCATACACACATTCTCACAGGAACATTACAATAAGTTTTCTTTTCATTTAACAAGGTAAGATATACTTTATTATACCTAATGTAAGTGTAATAATAATAAAATAAAATGAAATGTAATGAGAAAATTTAATATTATATACTATAATTGAATGTAATATTATATACTATAAAATATTAAAATATATATTATATAAAAATATATATAATATTAATAATACATATATAATATATATACATATAAAAATGTAATATTATATACTATAAAATGTAATACTAAAAATCTTGATTATTATTAATAGTATGAATATATAACATTCCTCTGTACTGTGGGGGGCATAAACGAACCCCTAAAGACCCTGACAGGAGCCGTGAAAG
This sequence comes from Paedocypris micromegethes, assembly GCA_028031935.1. Classification (NCBI taxonomy): domain Eukaryota; kingdom Metazoa; phylum Chordata; class Actinopteri; order Cypriniformes; genus Paedocypris; species Paedocypris micromegethes. The sequence goes on along the minus strand of QKNR01013613.1, from coordinate 181,293 downwards.
ATGAATAAAGCTCTTACTGAAGGAATGCAGAGTTTCCTCTTCTTCTTCTCTCTCTCTGTGTCTCTCTGTCTCTCTCTCTCTCTCTCTCTCTGTCTCTCTCTCACTCTCTCTCTGTCTCTCTCTCTCTCCCTCTGTCTGTCTCTCTCGCTCTGTCTCTCTCTCTCTCTCTCTCTACCTCTCTCTCTCTCTTCTCTTTTCTTTTACCTCGGTATTCTCCAGTAAAGACACAGATGGTGGTCACGGTGATTCACACTAGCCTGGTCTGTTGCCGAGCAGCAGTAACGTCTGAGTAACGTGTGTTTATCTCCAGTCTTTCACTTGACGCTTTATGTCAGTCTTTTGAAATGTTTTTTGAATTTACAGAGTAGTTAGTAACTGGTAAATGAAAGTATACACGTGTATATAAAAGAGAGAGAAACTGATTATGAAAGTTGAGGAAATAGCTTATTATAGTTTATAACTGTAAAACTTATAATCAGGTGACATTATTTATCTTAATTTTTTATCATAATTTCAATAACAAAATGTATGCAATTGAAAAAAGTATATTTAGCTATGTTCCTTTTTTGAAGTAGAACAGAAAACGTTAATTATTCCATCGTTTTGGCATATTTAATAATTCATCTTTGTATGGTGCAAAGCGGAAAGTGAGTGAGTTTGTCATTATGGCCACTAGGGGCAGTGTTGAAACGGCGCTCTGCAATAACGCACACACAATGAAGTGACACACACACCCGGAGCAGTGGGCAGCCTTCAGACGTGCGGCCCCAAGCTCCAACTCCCAACCACTGGACCATCTTATCTGAGCAGATGATGCACTTACATGAAGCTCTGAGATGGAGCAGAATGCTAATCTGGAATGTTGTGGAGGAAGCTCTTTGTTTCTGGGGTCTGCGTTTATAAAGTGGGTGCGGGTCAGTGGATGAGGTCTTCAGAGAACATTGTGAGGGCTACGACAGACCTGCTCCGTCAAGCCCGGGACTGGCGCCGTGCCAGGCCATGACATCATCACCACACACACACACACACACACACACACGCGCTGGAACACAACCACTCGGGTCACACTTCCACTCTTCTTCTTCTAGAACGGTGTTGTGCTGCTTCTTCTCCAGCACGAGTGTGTGAGACGTGTCGGGTTCGTTTGACGCAGACACACAAACACAAAATCTGAAACAGAGATCGGTTTAAACAAATGCATCTACAAAGGTTCATATCTGTCCGTCCTTCTGCCTCTCTGTCCATTCTTCCCATCCATCCCTCTCTCTATCAGTCTGTCTTTCCTCCATCTGCAGGCCAGAGTCCAACTCATCATCCAACCAAGCTTCCACGTGTACACACACTCTTTAACGATACTCCTCACATTGTCCAAGTGGAAAAAAAAGCGAAAAAACAAGATGTTATAAAGACCAAAACAGGCTAAAAACACACCAGCTTTAAGTGTTTGCAACAACGCTCATTTAAAGAATTTAGAACTGTGTCTGATGTTGGTCTATTTTAAGTCGGGCTTTTCTTCCCCCTGTGTGTGTGTGTGTGTGTTCCTGTATTTAGCACAAAATTGGGCCCAGAATACGAATACATTTAAAATAACGTATTAAGTAAGATATACATACACACGTATTAATAAATATACTGTATTATATGATATGATATGATTTGATATATGATATGATATTATATAGTATCGTATCATGTCAAAATATGATTATACAGCAATTCCAGGAAAACGTTTAAACTAAAATATTTAAATAAGCTTTTTGATTGCATGTATTTTTGATAAAAAAAAAACTGTTAAAATGGAGTAAAAAAATCTTAGATGGATAAACATATGAAAATAATATTTTGTCCAAATATATAAATATATTATATTCATAAAATATGATTATTGATAAATTATTTTCATTTACATATGTCTCGAGTTCAAAAACGTTTAAAAACAGGGGTCTTCTAAGAATGTGTTTAACGGTTAAAATCACTTCTACAATTCAGGCATTTTTGGGCTTTTTCTCCAACAAGCAAAAGTTCACGAGCTAATCTGGTCGAGCAAACAACGTCTACATCTTTTTATTTAATAAGTCTGTCTTTTCCTTAACTGCAGGTGTGTGTGTGTGTGTGTGTGTGTGTGTGTGTGTGTGTGTGATATATGTTACAGATGTATTACTCTCCACCACACCAGGTCAAACGTTGGGAATGTGGTGTTTTTGGAACAAAGGGAGCGTTCCTGGAGCGGATCTCAGTCATTCCTGCCTGTAATCGCACGTGCCTTTAAAATACAACAGTGAAGTGTCGAGGTGCGTAACTAATGAATACGGATGTAAACAGCGTCACTGCTCCAGGAGGCTAGTAAAAGGGTTTCCTCAGTAGTGCTGGATCAGGTGGTCAGGCCTGAAGGAAAGACCAGTGCTTTCATGGCAGCAGTTACAGCAGGATCTGGTTTTAATGGCTTCGTACCTTCTGAAAGCCATTCACACATTTACAGCTTCTCCGAGCAGATCCACACCAGTAATAACAGCATTCAGACGCCGATCCAGCGCGTTTAAGAGAAGCCGTCACATGACCGTTTCCCACCTTACACCACATTCTGCTGCATTTGTATTATTTTTTAGATATCTATATTATTATAATTATCTATATATTAGACATATCTATAAATATTTAAAAATACATAAACATATATGACTTAAATACATTGACAACAGCTACTTAACATTTTTTCTATGGTTTTAGGTCAAGTAAAGATTGAAAAATTTTGAGAGAACTTGGTTAAATTATTTAAAGAAACAGTAATAATAGATAAAAGTAATGTAATTATTGGTTACGTTAGCTATTAAATCTAATTGATAGCTAAAGTAATGCAAATATTTAAATAAAAAAAATACAAAGAAATTGAGAAGTTGAAAAAAAGAAGCTTTTTTCATTAAGAAGTTTATTTTATTATTCAGAGATTAAAGACTTAAAGGAATAGAATTAAAGGTAATTGTTAATAGTTTTATTAAATTAACAAAGATTTATTAAAACAAAGATGTAGGGATATGGACAAAACCATTTGACAAAAAAAAAATATCAATGTATTGCAAATATATTTAAAGCAAAGTATGTAGAGGTTTAAACTTTGGACCTAAAGAAACTGAAAATCTGAAAAAAAAAAACTGAATTCATTTGACAGTTTTTCAATAAAAGATAAGATCTTCATTTTTGACTTAAAAAGAAAAAAAGGTCAAGTAAATAAAAACCAAAATTTTTTTTAAATAATAATTTGTAGAGCCTTTGTCACAAGCATCACTGCTAAACTATTAAGGAACTAATATTGTTTTTGAAAAAACTGTGAATTTTAAGCATAAAAAATATATTGTTTTTAATATTAAAAATACCAGTGTCTCACTTTGTGTTCAACAAGACTTCGCAACCCTCTATTAAAAATCCACATCTTCACCCACTAACAGTCATAAATCACCAAGCACAAGCTCTTCACATCTCAACCTTCATTACACGCATCGCACGGATCTCCCTAACTACCAGAGCGGCCTGGATCTTCTCCCATCTGAAGCCCATCTGAAGGAGCACGCACAGGCTCCAGATCTGAGTGAAGATGCAAGAGAGTCAGAGTGAAGATGAAGTGTGAAGATGCCGAGGAGCTGGTGTGGGTGAAGAGCGTCCTGCGGGCACAGTGTCGTGCCAGGCCTTCTGCAGCTGGAGGGAAGATTTCATACTCCAGGAGTGAAAGAGGGAGGGAAAACGCACTCAAACAAAGGAGAGGAACACACACACCAAACCCCCCGCTGGAGCTGAGGGCCATTCAGGGCAGATCCAAGGTGACGGGCATCTCTGAGGCCTCGGGGAGAGCTTTTCTTCTGCTCCTCACCTCCTCCAGGAGAACCAGAGCAGCAGGTACAGAGGATAAAGGGGTTTCTGAGGTAACGTGTGACACGGCCTCCACAACGCAATGGTTTCAAAAAACAGCCTAAAAGTGGCTTAAAAAATGTTTAAACGTTGAGATATTTATTTCACAGATTGATAAATGGATGGATGGAACTATACTTTTAATTTACTTCCACTTTCTATGCAGTCGGTTCTAGTTAATAGGGACATCAGTTATTCAGACGGTTCTCAGGCTTTTTTGAAAAAAAAAAAAAAAAAAAAAAAAAAAAAAAAAAAAAAAAAAAGATTTTTCAATTTCAATTTCAATTCAATTCAAAAACAAAAAACTCTTCCATAAGCCTTAATTTGTCATAAATATATTGCTCAAATGGGAAACAAAGTCCTCTTAATTGGGACAAAGAACATGAGAGATTAAGAAAAGGAAGCACTAGTGGCCTGTGTAACGCTGAAAGAATCTCATGTAAAGTCAGAAAAGTTGAAAAGTAAAAAGACGAAACTTTGAATAAGAGGAAGACGAGACGAGGACGTATGACATGAGGAAACAAGGACGCTATAAAGATGACTCCCTTTCACTGGGTTTAATGATAAGAAAGAGGAAAAAACATTGAGAAGATGAAAAAAAGACTGGAAATGATGCTCAATTACGAAGTCCAATAGCGACTCCACAACAAATTACTGAGGACTAAGCCGACTACAAACTGACAATTAAAACAACAGAAAACCAATAGTTGGCAAACGGTGGACTAGATCACTAATCACATACGTATAGAATACAAAATAAAAGTGTTGGGAATTCAAGGACGCAAATTTATGCCAATCCAGGCATGTTTTTGAGCGTCTAATATTGGGAAAGAAAGCGGTTCTTATATTTGAGTAAAACGGTTTTTTTTTTTTCAGTCCTGATGTAGAAGCTCCGCACAAACACACTGTTCCTCATCTTTATGAACCGGGGCGAGAAACTTTTCCAGCACACGTCTTTACTGCTCTCCACAGAGCGTACACCTGCCACACACACACACACACACACACACATAGATCCTGTTACTTGTCAGTGGTGGACAGATTCCCCAAAGAAGATTTCATGGCTGTCCAGCTTTCAGTCGCACACACACACACACACACACGTGTTGTAGTGTTGGGCTTGACGCGGCACTTAGAACCATTACATCAGGATGAAGCGATGTGAGCGGAGACACTGGGATTACAATTTCTATCTTTCTCCACCTCCTGTCCTCCGTCATCACACCTGCGCAGTGGGAGCCGTTCTGACCTTTCAGCTGAAGGCGAAACGGAGGCCCGTGTGCTCACGAAAGCGGGGCTTTTACTCTGAGGCTATTGTGTATTTACCTCTTGAGCTGCTGTACGGGGGGCGTATTGTCCTCTGATGGATTCCACACACGGGCATCGCCGAGGAACACAAGTCCTGACAGAAAGGCAGGTTTATTAATGAGGAGCAGTCGTGAGGAAACCTTCTCGTGAGGAAACCACTCCACGTCCTCAGAAAACTCCTCAAGATCATTAAGATCACGGCTTCTACAGGCCAGAAGCACAAAAGCTACTTGTTGTTGGGGTTTTTTTTTGCAGAAACCTCCTGAAGCGGTTCTGGATGTGCCAGTGCTAAAACAAAGCGGCTGGAAATAAACAGACATTGCTGCGTCATCTCAACACGCTTCTCCATTTCAGCCGAAGCCTTGTTCCATTCGGATGTGTTTAGTGAAAAAGTGTGTTCACTCACAGTCCATAACCTGTTGTGAAGAACTGGAACTGATCTAAATACTGTGTGTGTGTGTGTGTGTGTGTGTGTGCGTGCGTGTGTGTGTGTGTGCGTGTGTGTGTCCTAAAGTCAAGTTCAAGTTCATTTGTATAGCACTTTTCTAACGCAAAGACACTATGTGAAAAAGTCTTTTAAAAAAAAAAGTCCATTCTTTATATGAGTTCAAAAAATTAAAAAAAAAAGAGTCAAACATGAACTTGAACCCCGTGACCCAGAAATATAAAAAGCAGTAGAAAACAGAAGGATAGATCCGAACATCATAAACAAAGGCAGTCTTAATATAATCAAATTCATCCATTTTTCAAACACCTTTTCCATTTCTGGGTGACGGGCAACTTGAGCCAATCACAGCAGCTCTGGGTCTGAAACACACCCCCTAATGTGTGAGTTGTTCTTTAATGCCAGTGCTGATACTTCCATCCATCCATTCATCCATATTCCAAGCCGCTTTTTCCATTTCTGAGCCACGGAAAGCTGGTATTCGAATTTGAACCTCAAAATCCTGAACAAATGGAGAATCAAGGAACGACAAGGTCCATTTTCAAACAGACAAGCAGATACGTAATACTGGAACCAGAAGAACGTCTGATCCCGACGCAATCAATAGACACGTCTCATCACGTGAAAAGCTCCAGCTCAAGCACATCTCCTCAGTAAATCATTACTCAGATATCTCCAGTGATATTTGTTCCATATTGAGCCGCTTTCCATCTATGGTCGGCTTCCAGATCATTAGGTACTTAAGTGCTTTCCGTAATCCATTACATTCACAACGCGCTGTCTCCACCAGCTAATGCTCTTTCCCTCAAAACCCCGGCTAAATATCCACTTCAGTGCTGGGTCATGTACAAAAGCAGTCACACTCACTACTACTCAAGTACTCTGTGGCAGTAAATCTATCAACTCAACCTTTGTACTCGAGTAAAAGTACTGGTTTGATAATGCAAAAATGACATTTTTAATGGAATAGGACCAGATTAAAATGTTGCTGCATATAATTACCATATTATAGCGAATATAAGCACCCCACTGAATTTTGAGACACAAAACAGAAATTCTATGTGTGTGTGTGTGTGTGTGTGTGTGTGTGTGTATATATTTATTTATATTTTTTTACATTTCTGGTTAAATTACGTTAATTTTCTCAAAAAAAAAAAAACATTGTTTCTTTAAGAAACCTAACTTCAATGTTTCAATTCAATGTCGTTTTTACTCGAATAATATTTCTTGTCTTAAAAACTCCATCTCCCATAATCCTCCATTAAGGCCTTAGGTTCCCATAAGCCAGACTAAAGGTCACGCCAGACTAAAGCTGACCTTAGTCCTACATTTTATAAAACGGATTTACCAATATGCTTTGTTCTGTCAATGTTTTTTTTTTAAATAAATAAAACTAACCTGAGGGAAATAAAAGCAACGAGGCTATTTTGTAAATGTAAGGAGTAGGAAGTACAGATATGTGCACAAAAAAAAAAAAAAAAAATGGAAATAAAAAGTAGGCGGGAAAAATAGCGACTCAAAGAATAATCAAGCCAAAATTGTACTCGCTTACGAAAGTATTTTCACTGTGCGTACAGGTGACGAGGAGCAGACACACACACACACACACAGGCGGCGTCTCCCGAGCGCTGAAACCATCACAGTATGAAGTCATCACGCTCCAGCCGGGCCTTTTCTCCTCAACACTCTTTTGTTCAGTGACTGTGCGGGCATCACTCACCCTCTGACACATGAATCACACGGGCCACGCTGTGCACTCTTACACACCCGCGTGTGAGGCCTTTACACACACACACACACACACACACACACACACAATACACTGATCCTGCATTCAGAGCGGAGAATCCATCACTCACACCACAACCATGAGGAACCACCTCTCTTCACTCTCACTCCAGCGGGATGGAAGGACAGAAGAAAGAGAAAACTAGTTCAGCTTAGGTCAAACAAACAAACAAAAAAAATCAATGATGCATTGAAAATGAAAAAGAAGAAAGCGATTGTGTTTGAAATTCAGCACTTGGTACCATAAATGTAAACGAGCGGACAGAGAGAGAGATGAAGAAGACATTGAACGTCTGAGGGATAAAGAGAATACGAGAGAGGTGGAGAGAGAGTGAGATGGATGGATGGAGGATTTCAAGAAAGAAGGACGATTGAAAAACTAAATGAGAAAAGTGGATGGACAAATAGACAGATGGATGGATGGATGGACGCTCAGGCGGTTGGTTGGTTGGATGGATGGATGGATGGATGGACGAATTTGATGAATGGATGTACAGTAGAAAGAAAGACAGACGGATATAGAGTTGATTTACAGATGAACCGACAGACAGACAAGTTCAAGTTCAGAGCGTTTGTAAGGCGCTTTTCACAATTATAACCGTCAGATGGATGGATAGACCTGATGGGTGGATGGACAATGACTGACAGACAGATAAAAAGACTGTTACGGGAAGAAAACAACAGTAAAAGGAGAATTCAGCTGATGGGAAACGGCATAAAATTCTGCAATAAAATTGATAAACCAATTTAAATGATCATGATAAAATCTGTAATAAAATGATTTCTCTTACATTCCGGCTTATCGCAATCTGTTGCGCGCACACACACACGCACACACGCACACACACACACACACACACGCACACACACTAAAAAAAAGCTAGTTTAGCAGCAAAGCGCCAGGCAAGTAAAGTGTGTTCCACTGTAACAGGAGTTTATCAGAGAAGCTGAGGAGACACACGGTTCTTCTTCCTGCCCCGAGGCTGAGGAGTCTCTCAGTGATTAATTTGCTCTCTTTTCCCATGAGCACTCTTAATTATGCGCTGCTTTTCCAGTCTGGATGACACACACTCCGCTTGCATCCTTTGATGTCAAACTCCAAAGTGTTTCATGACAAAACCCCATTCAAGAAATGACAGATGAAAATAAAGTAAAAGCACAAACAGCTAAAAAACATCAGCCCAACTCACTCAACAAGGAGCTTTAAACTCTGTCTGATAAGAAGCGAAAACACAATCATCAGCAAAAGACTCGAGCAAAAAATGTGTGTGTGTGTGTGTGTGTGTGTGTGTTGTGTGTGAAAAGAAGAAACAATTTACAATTCTCATTAATTGTATCAATTCATTTCATTTCTTCATAATCTATTTATTTATATTAATATTTTAAACAAAATTGTTATATCAAGATAGTTTTTCAAGATTACTATAAAATATTGGAATCCATGTTTTATCCATGTCATACACTCTATACCGTATTCAAACTGTAACTGTGTGTGTGTGTAGAGAGAGAGAGACAGAGAGAGAGAGAGAGAGAGGGAGAGAGAGACAGAGACAGAGACAGAGAGAATGAGAGAGAGAGAAATAGACTAATAAAGAAATAAAAATTGATGGAAAGATGGAAAAACAGCCAAAATGTGAGAAATGACAAACAAAGAAAAGAAAGAAACGAAAAGAAACAACAACATTTGGGTGTGGGAGTGAGAGAAAGAACAAATGAAACAGAGAAACAAGAGAGAAATAAATAAAAGTAGAAAAGCAAAGATGTTCCTCAGGACGCGGTGATGTTGCACTAAAGACGGTTTATTCTTAGCCTGTGTCTTCTCATTATTCCCGTAGAGAAGATGGTGTCAGCACCTTTATTACAGGCGTAACAGTGACTATTACAGTCTCCATCTGTGATAAAGATCAGATCGGTCCTGATGAGAGGTAAAGATGCTGAGAAGATGACACATCAAGCTGAACAAGCTCCATCTTCCTGCTCTCCATCAACTCTATCCATCCACACATCCAACTCAACATCTTCTCATCCCTCCATCCATTCAAATAACAACCTCATCTATCCATCCATCCAACAGTAAATTCTACCCACCCACGTATATAACATCATCTCATCCATCTATCCAAAAGTCAATCTCATCTCTACATACATCAAGTTTATCTATCCAACCAACCAACCAACCAACCAACCATATATAATGCACACTTTATGCATTTAAATAATATATTTTAGATATTCGATTCAGTATAAACAATAATATATTTTATATTGTTTAATATACAGTACAGTATCACTTATGTTCTCTAAAAATATATATCTTTATACTTAAATATAAAAATAAAGATTTTGATAATCAAGAAAATAAAATTTTTTTCGTAAACTTTTTCCTTACCAAGAGCAGAAAGCTCCAAAAAACATATCTAAAAGGGTTTTTCATTATCCGCATTGACAGTGACTGTAATGAGATTTACTTCTGTTCCAAAAGAAAGACAAATGTGTTTTTTCCCACAGTGAGTATTTTGAAGGAAATGTACTATTTAGGGCTTTTGAAGAAAAAAAAAAAAAATCCCGTCTTCTAACCGGAAATTCTGAGAGCAGCCACTTCATTATTTGTGATCTGGATAAAAAAAAAGGTGAAAGAAAAAGAACATGACTGTTTTTGCTATTTCACCTTTTTTTGACAGATTCGTCATGTTGGATGTAAGAACCAGTGAAAAATAATCCAAGACATTATGTGTGTACATGTATAATACTGAAGTACCTAACGCTAATTACTACAGGACGTAAGACACATCCAAATAAATTATCAATCTGTAACAAAGTTTCTAATAAGATGCTTTTTTGATAAAAAAATGCCACTGGCCAAAATATCAATCCATCCATTTCTGGGTCACGATGAGCCAATCGCAGCATCTCTGAGACGGAGGGCAGGACATACCCTGGTATGATGGCCAACCAATCACAGAGCAGGACACACCCTGGTGTGATGGACAACCAATCACAGAGCAGGACACACCCGGGTGAGATGGACAACCAATCACAGAGCAGGACACACCCGGGTGAGACGGACAACCAATCACAGAGCAGGACACACCCGGGTGAGACGGACAACCAATCACAGAGCAGGACACACACTTTCATGTTCGTGTCTAACATGTCCAGTGCGTCAAAGCCACCGCACTTTACAGTTCAATCAGACGATTGGCTGATAAAGACGAGCGATGAGCGAGCGAGTTTCATCAAGACACAAGCGAACAGTTTTACGAGCTTTACATGTCCGTGGTGCTGAAGGTTGTGGTCAGTGAGAGATAATAACCACGGCTCATTAATCTCCACACGCTCTCAGCCAAACAGATTCCGTCCTTCGCCATAAAAGAGTGTATGTCAGGGTGGCACGCACCCTTCGCTCCCCACAGACGAGGCCAATTACCAGTGTAAAGTCAATTACCAGTGTAAAATCTGCCTCCACCTGCTCCATCGCCAAGGTTTCCCTTCACACGCCTCATCAAAGACGCTCCACATCTCACCATTACATCCAAGATGAAAAGCAGGTGAGCGTCAGGGGAGGAGAAGATGAGAGGAGACGGAGAAGAAGATGAAGTGACCTTGAGATTCTGGAGGTCAGTGTGTAAACTCAAGGCCGGAGTCTCTGGATAATCACCACTGTCAATAAAACATCACTGGATCTCTTCATGGGTTTGATTGAGTGTGTTAGAAGACACTCCTGAAAATACTGGAAACGGTTGTGTTATGTACAGTATATGCTCTCTATATATCATGCTTAAAAAAAAAAAGAGAGAATATTGTTCATAATGTTAAAAATGAGAACTTAACCAGTACGTAATTATTTTATTAGATTTTTTTTTTTACATAAAAAAAAAGAAGTAAACAAACTCGAACCAAAGTGCTTTCTAAAGCAGCGAAAATCACGTTCAAGTTCATCACACAAGTTATCCATCAAACACTCTCTATATTACGATGTTTAAAAAAAGTCAAGAATTTTTTCAGAAAGTTAAAAATGAGAAATTAACCATTACGTCTTTTTTTAAAGTATATAAGAAGAAAAACTCTAACCAAAGTGCTTTCAAAAGCAGCAAAAACCGCCTCGCAACGCTCGACTCCAAATGTTCCTCATTTTACTTTTCGAAAACCATTTTTCGTAACCTTTAGTCACGGCACTTTCTCACCGGAGGTTAGTTCCAGTCCCGCACCCGTCTGCTGACCCGACAAATCACAGCGTGTTATCAAGAAGAGCTTATCAGAACAATCGGAGAACATCTGGCAGAAGCTTGAGAAGCCGGTGAGGAGCAGCCCTGTGGGAGAGACGTTCTTCAGTGGAAGAGTCTGACCTTCACTCTTCTTCACCCTCGGCTCCACCAGCACGTGCGTCTCGACTCCACAGCCTTAGTTTCCTTGAAGACTGAATCTGCTCAGATACCATCATCTCATGAAGGTCGAAATTACCTTTTCATCTCCATGTACGAAACCCAACAGGCTGATGTAACTTTTTCTGTTTGGCCAATGTGGTTTGTACCTACGTGAACCCTTTATAGCTGTTAATTACACTGTAATTACTGTTTTTAACTGACATTTCTTTATATCAAATCAACGCATTAAAACGGACAAGCAATGTAAAGATCAAATTTTTCTATTAGGCAAATGCAGTTTAGTATTTACATCAATGTTAATTATGTAAATAACTACTTGTTTACACATGTAGTTAATTAAGTACTTTTTTATCATTCATATAATGCATTCAAAGATGTAATTACGAGTCATACACTATACGCACAGGTATATTTACTGGTGTGTTTATTGTGTGTTCCACGCTAGTATTAAAAAGACGTTTCTAAAATCCTCAGGACTCGAGAGAAAAGTGAAAAGCTCAAGAAATGTCACCTGCATTTCAACAAGTCGAGAAGAACTCAATTAAATTCTCCACTCTTGGGTTCTAGATTGACAGAAGTGACTTTCTGTGGGGAACAAATCACCTAAATGTGACCAAATTATGAGTCACCAAGAGCAGAACACACAGCAGCTTGACATGTTGAAATGGCACGAGGCGTTCTAGAATATTCCAGAAAAACACCTGGAGATCAGCGGAAGCGTCCGGGCGTCTGGAGGACACGATTCCAAAGCTTCTCGCCATCAAAGAGCCAGTCAGAGCCTTCAGAACCACCGCGTGAGGAAGAGGAGGAGGAGGAGGAACATCACTGCTTCACCTCAGAAGATCCACGTCAAGCATCATCTGCACAACGCACAGCTGGATGAAGATGTTCCTCACATACCACAGAGGTCATGGAAAAAGGAAAGTTTTTGGGGGGTCACATACTTGTAAAAATGAGGGGAGGATTTGGCCAAAAGCCAGATGATATGAGCAAACGCAACGTGACGTAAAAAAAAAACGATAAAAATTTGCCAGTCAAGAAAAGAAAGGCACCTGACGCCAAGCGCAGCTAGCGAGTCTCCAGACACGCCTCCTGTCAGCAGCTTCTCGCTCTCATCTCTCCCCGCAGACCATCAATAATGCAGGAGACACGTCAGGCTGAAGCTCTGCAGACGGGTCAGTCTCCTGAGGACGAGCACTGATCAAGAGCTCTGGATGATGCGTACCGACCAATCAGCAGGCACCGTCTCCATAGCTTTCTCTTTATCAGGAGAGGTTTCTTTTTTCTTCCTGGCCATTGTTTCCATTTCTCTTGCTCACATGCAACATTGTTAAGTTATAATCATTGTTCCGTTTTCTTTTTTTGTACAGCTGCTTAGAGAAGTGCAGCGTTACAGTTCCAAACATTAAATCTAATGTGAGATCACACTATAGTAATGCCATTTATTATTCAAAATATACCTTTCTATTATTTATTCGTCCGTCGATACGACGAAGACTCCTGTGGTCATCCTCGAGTGAGTGAGGGTTTGTTATATACGTACATACATTATTGAAAAACTATGATAAAAACTGTGATTTTGCCTTCTCTAATTTTAAACTAAATTATTTTTAAAAATTATTTTTATGAGCTCATTTTTGTCACATTTTATTCATAATTAAAAATGAGTAGAGCTATTTTTTCTCTTCTCGTAAAACTATATTATCTGTCACCCAAGGCCTCTCTGAATATCTTTGCTGAGTAATTGATTAATCTCGATTCGTTTGAACAATAAGACTGGTTCATTTAGATCAGATCCAACTACGCACTGACTAATCTCGGTTAGATTAAACAACTGAACGATTCATTTTGTACAAATCAATCACTTGACTGGTTAATCTCGATGAGCTCAAACAAGCGACGGGTTAATCTAAACTAAATTGAGTATTCCACTCAACCAAATTAAACAATCGCCAGTAAATTACGACCAAAACGCACATCTATTGATCATCTTTGATTGTTCTTATATTCATAATCACCGGAACTACTCAAGTAAACACAAGTTACTTGTTCGAATGAAGAACTTAAGCAGACATTTCCCTCTTAGGTTTCTCAACCAGAGCTTCATTTAAACTCCACGTTCTGCCTGTATGACTATTCCAAAAACAATCAAAAGTTCAAACAAGAAAAGCAAATTGCAGAGTCAGGTAATTATTGGGGAAACTCTTGTAAGAGGATTTAAAAAAGTGAAGTGAAGGCGCGAGTCAGCCAATCAGAACGGCCCATTAGGAGTGACGGAACCACACGGCGTGAACCAGACAAACTGCTGGAATGTTCTTCGTGGCGAGTTTGACGTTCGGAAGCTGAGGATGAAGATCCCAAAAACACCAGCAGCGATGGTGATTCGAGCCGAAGGTCAAGCGTTTCTCATGCCGAACGCTTTCATTCCGGATTACACAGATTAAGACTGTGTGAGGGAGGAAAGAAGCGGCTCCAGATACAGTAGACAGATAAATACATCTGAAAGTCACAGAGGTTTGGCAGGATCAGCGTGTAGACGCGTCCTCGGGGTCTCACACTCCAAATCTCCCTCTTCTTTCACTTCAAAGACAGACATTTGAATTTCTAATGGAGATTCTATCAGCAGGCCCGCGGCTCAGAGACTGGCGGGAAATCTAGGACGGAATCTGGGCAGCGCGAGGAGGATTCACACCTAAATCACAATTATCTCCAGTGTGACTCCAGTGTGTGTGTGTGTGTGTGTGTGTGTGTGCGCGGCGGGACGTCCGGTGAAGATAATGACTGCTGCTCTGAGCTCATTCACACACCTTACGCTATTTATGTGTGTGTGTGTGTGTGTGTGTGTGTGGACTCTAAATTTTAATCTACTTTTAAAAACCTACTTACATTTGTGAAGTCTGCTACTATCTGCTACTGTGGTTTATTGTGTCTTAATGTACCAAGTTTGACTTATCTCTTAATTGCTTTATTTCTACCCATTACCTCTGCTCTTTCTGCCTTCATGTGAAGCACTTTGGTCCCAAATGTGCTATAGAAATACATTTTGATTTGTTTTTTTGATCATTTTGACAAGTTTCTCAAATCATAGAAGCTTTATGTATGAAGGAATACTTCTTATAGCTATATTTATAACAATTTAAGTATGGATACGTTTTACTGCAGATATTTCACCATGGGGAGGTTGTTTTCCAGTAACACAGCTGGTTTTCACAGCATCAGGGACGTTGGTTCGATTCCCGGGAAAAGCATTACATTTATTACTTTATTAAATAGGTATCAATGCAAGTCCTTGAAAATAAAGGCTCTGATTAATGAGTGAATAAAAATATTGCTAAAAATCACACACACACACACACACACACACACACAAAAATTAGGACTGAGAAGAGAGAGAGAGAGACAGAGAGAGAGAGAGAGACAAAGAGAGAGAGAGAGAGAGAGAGAGAGAGAGAGAGAGAGAGAGAGAGAGAGAGAGAGAGAGAGAGAGAGAGAGAGGAGTTTCTCACAGTCGCCGCTAAACTAAACTCTCAAAAGCAGGTGAAGTCCAGGAAGTTCAGCAAGAAACTGTGTGAGAAACTTATCAAACTCTTGACAGGCAGTGTAAAGCTGTGGACTCCTGAAGTGTGTGTGTGTGTGTGTGTGTGTGTCAGCCCTCAGTCTGTCTCCTGTCATGTGACACAAGAGTCAGACGCCTGAGAGATGAAGAACATGGAGAAACGCGCGAGAGCCCAGCGCCACCTAGAGGACCAACAACCAACACACACACCGCACACAAACCAGAGCAATCAGTCCATTTAATAAAGAAATCCACATTTAGCGTAATATAATACTTTTTGCTGAAGTAATGTGTGTCCGCATATAAATACAAATGCATACACACACTGAGTGTGTGTGTGTGTGTGTGTGTGTGTGTGTGTGTGCGTGTACACAACTGAGGCCAACATTTTGAATGTGTTAATGCAAACATGTCCATAATCATTTAAAACGTCAGGCCAAAACATTGTTTTTCTTCCACGTTTTTTGTCCTTGTCATCACACACATCATAATGGTCCTATCGATGTAGTCGCCCTTTTCTCACTCGTAGCGTTCAGTAATTGTGCATTTCGCATAAACACACATGTCGTCCTGGTCCGCGTGGGAAAGTAAAGGTCTGGGTCTCTGAGTCAGACGTGATGCTGAAGGTGTACCTGTCTGTCTCTTCCATCCTGATCAGGAGTCTGTGTGAGTCCTCAGGAGAAGTGAATCCCGGCTGCATTAAAGGCGTGGAGGAGTCTGAGCACAAGCACAGAGGAGAAGCTGGAGCACACACACACACACACACACTGTACGAGACGCTCAGGCTTTCACACACTCACAGCATGAAGTCGTCCAGGTCCATGGTGCGAGCCCTCTTCTCACCAAACCTCGACTCTTGAAGGACGCTGTCGATCTTTTGAGTGATGGTGAAATCCTCCGGCACGTCCTGCAACGGAATTTGACATTAAAGATCAGATGTGTTCAATCTGACGTTCTATAAAATGCCTGACACAAGAACAAAACCAGGCAGGCAAAGTACGAAATGCAGTATAAACGGGTTCCATTTGTTGTGCCTTTTACATTTCTTTTATTCTTATCTACCACAGAAAAACATTAATGGTTGTTTAAACGTATTTCTATTCGGTTTTAATGTTCCTTTATTTGTCTAAAGCAGACAGTTCGTACTTTGCCTGTTACATTAAGATTTACTACGAATCACACAAACAGTATTTTTATTTGAACATGAGTCAGACACGTACGATGTTGTGCACGGAGCAGTGGATTCTGTAGTTCTTCTCTAACAGCTGTTCCACTGCAGAAGACCTTCGCACAAAAACACCTTATTACAATGATGTTCAACAAAGAAACACGGATTGTTCCGGATGGTTTGCTATAGATCAAATTACTTGAATCCAGCACTGAGGGTCTTGTTCTTCCGCACAAACGCTATTCTGACCAGTCCGTCCCACTCCTGGAAGTTGATGGGCGGCGGTGGGTTTTTGGGCTCGATCCTCACCACGCTGGACTCCACTTTGGGAGGAGGTCTGAAGTTGTTCTTTCCCACCTTTACACAAGCCAGCCATGAATCTCACGGTGAATAAGTGTCGTTGTTGACTGCGTGAGGACTCTGACCTTCATGAGATGGTCCACACGGGCGAGGAGCTGCGTGTTGATGGAGAGTCGACAGTACAGTTTGTCTCCTGGTTTAGCCACTAATCGCATGGCAAACTCCCTCTGGAACATCAGCACGGCACACCTAGGAAATAAAGCCGCACACACATACATACATACATACATACATACATGAAACCACACTGGCTGATTGATTTGACAATAGCGATTGGCTTTCTTTGTGCACCTCAGGATTATGTAGTTAGTGTCATAATATCAGACCTGCACGATTCTGGATAAAATGAGAATCAATCAACAACTGACTCTTCCCCATAATTTTTGAACACGGATAAATAATGGACAATATTTCCCCCAATTCGCATAGCGACTTTGCGTTGGTCTTGAACCAGCGCTATATTAAAAAACTTGAACTTGAAATACAGAGGGGGAAGAATCAAGATTGCGATCTTTTAACAATTAATCGTGCAGCTCTACTTGATATTATTTTGCTAAAAAAATAAGAAGATATATTGATAGATAGATAGATAGATCCAAATTGCTAATTAAAAAAGATTATAAAAATGGAAAAAAAACAACAATTTCAAGCCTTACTTGGTTACAGAGTAATACAATGCCATCAATTTCTACCTTAAAATAAATACTTACCGAAAAAACGGTCTGTGTAGTAACAGCTTGAACACAAAAGGTGATGAAATCTACAAAAACACAGTTCAGTGATCAGACGAACAGCCAAAAAAGACTAGAGCGGGTCACAGTCTCCTGAAGCACAACCTGGTACGGCAAGTTGGCAACACACAGGTCAAAAAACGGAAGCTCCGTCTTGAGAACGTCACCGATGAGAATCTGAAGCTTGTTCTTCATAGGCCTGAGAAATGATAATAGCACTTATTCAACACACACACACACACACACACACACAAGGTATTAATGAATAATTGAGGCTTACGTGCACTGGACTCTCTTCTGAAGCTCAGCCACAAGCCTGGTGTCCAACTCACACGCCACAACCTGCACAAACCACAGATTTCACTCACACTGACTCAAGTATGAAGGTTTCCAACATGATAACGACACCTTTTTAGCCTTCTCCAGAAGTTTGACCGTCATGTTTCCAGTTCCAGGACCAACTTCCAGAACCACATCTGTAGGTCGAATAGCGGACTACAAACATCAAGAGGGTTAGCTTCACACACACACACACACACACACACACACACACACACACTTACTTTCTCAATGATGCTGTTGACCACCAAAGGGTTCTTTAAAATGTGTTGCCCAAAACCAGTATTGAACATGATTCCTGTTCAAAAAATTCAGATATTATATAATGCACATGTTTACACACACACACACACACACACACACACACACACACGCACACACGCACACACTTGTCAATACAATTTTGACAATAAATTTGTGATCCAATCCACAATACTGTACGATACACGACTAATATAAGGCTTTATTATTAATATTGATTTACAAAATTATATGAAATTAACTAAATGTATTATTTTAAGATCTAGTTAAGAACAACACAACATTTGGCAAAACGTGCATTTGCCACGGCAAGGACGGCCAGATTCTAGGTTTATATACGACTAAGACCTGTTAATATGAGTTTAAATAATTCATGCTGACGTGTTATTTCAGTTTTAAACCATGTTTTGTTTGACCAGCTTGTAATAACATAAACACGGCAGTCGTACCTTGACTCTTCACTTCCTGGTGTTGGCGCGACTTCTTCTCTGCTTTGACCTTCGGCATGTTGCTGAATGCGTCTTGCGATCAAACAGATGAAACTAAACAGAATTAAACAAACGGTGCGTGAAATGTGTCATAAACACGTGTAGAGCAGCGAAACGCGGGATTCTTCGGCTGAGGGAGACAGTGACATCACGACCACTGGCGCCCTCTAGCGACGCGGCTGAGGCAGAACGGAACCGGAAGTTGACACCTCCCGTTGTTTTCGCGTGCATTTTTCGCGGCAATCTGAAGAGCTCGAGGCTTCCGCAGTGTGACAGCTGTAACTGAGGTAAACTTTCTCTTTTTCCTCATTGTTTAAAGTCAAAGTTTATCTGGTTTTACTACTGTGCCTTATTCGTTTCATTGAGGGTTTATCGGTTGTAGAATGTTTTACCGAGCGACATACTATCGATGCTCTTTATTGTTCCGTGTGTTTGTTTTTACTAGTGTTTTTAACTTCAGGATAACAGCAATGGCGACGGTGACGGTGGAGGATATTAAAACAGAACTGGAGACGTTCAACATTGCGTTTACCGGGGAAATGTTGGATAAAAGTAAGACGACGTTTTCATTCATTTGATTTATGTATATTTGTGTGCGTGTCCAGTAATGCAGCAGTGTTGTGTTGTTGTGCAGTGCTGGAGCAGTGTGTGTGTGTGTGTGTGTGTGTGTGTGTGAGTGTGTGTGTGTGTGTGAGTGTGTGTGTAATGCAGCAGTGTTGTGTTGTTGTGCAGTGTTGGAGCAGTGTGTGTGTGTGTGTGTGTAATGCAGCAGTGTTGTGTGTTGTGTTGCAGTGCTGGAGCAGTGTGTGTGTGTGTGTGTGTGTGTGTGTAATGCAGCAGTGTTGTGTTGTGTGTTGCAGTGCTGGAGCAGTGTGTGTGTCACAGACTGAGTGGAGAAGAGATTGTGTGTGAGTGGTTTGCCTTCAGCTCCACTAAAGATCAGCTTCCACTGACTCTCAATCACCTGGAACAGTTCGAACACGAGGTTTGTAGTGTCTGATTCCTCCAAATGATGATTCGATCACCTTTTTTTTTGCATTGAAAATCGTCTGCTAATCTATTTGTGTTTTTTACAGGTATTAATAAAAAGGAAAAAGACCAAAGGTTCCTCGAAGGGAAGCCAAACCAACAAAACCAGAGACATCAACTCTATTCAAGATCTGTATCCTTCTAGATATTCGTTTATTGTCCTAAATTCCAAGGAGAAATATCCGACTCCCTTAGACAACAGTAGCTAAAGACGAGCATCACGGTGTTTTGTTGCGTTCGGCATCACTCGAGACCATCTTCTTAACCGTGTCCCACAGCATCCGCGCAGAAGAGGAAGAGGAAAGCATGCTGGAGGCGTATTCAACCCCTGCCAAAGTGAGAAGAGCCGCCCAGCACTTCCTGTCTGATGAGAGGCTGACGTGTGTGTGTGTGTGTGTGTGTGTGTGTGTGTGGGCAGGGCCCTCAGAAGCGAGCGCTGAACACGCCAGAACAACCGCAGTCCAAGAGAGGAGTGTGTCGCGTGTCCAGCCCCGGCCTGCTGCTCTCACCCAGGTGAGCTTCATCTCCTCAAGCTCCTCATGTTCCTCGTGTCCTGATGTGTGGTGCTGTGTGCAGTGCCACGCCCTCTCAGAAGTACAGCGCGCGCGCGGGGCGAGGGGAGGTGGTGGGGGCCTTCGGGGCGGGGCAGGGTCTTCACTGGGGCGGTGGAGGTCAGGGTGGTGTGAGGGTGGAGCTGCTGGAGGCGGACCAGTCTCTCAGCACCAGCTACAAGTACATGTTCCAGAGACTCAGAGATGTTCGTGATGGTGAGTTCACACTCGTTCCTCTCGTTTCATCCGCACGTTTACAACAGCTTTTCCATTTCTGGGTCTCGTCTCCAGAGGTGTCAAGCAACAAAATAATACTACTTTGTTACCTAACTTACTTTTACTTTTCTAGAGTATTTATTTTTCCGCTTACTTTCTACTTAATACTTCTTGTTTTTTTAAACAAATCTCGGTACTTTCTATTCGTTACTTCTTCAAAACCAGCCGCGTTACCGGTTAGTTTTATTTCTGTGTTGAATTGATATAAAAAATTGATTCAATATATGAAAATATATATAAAAAAAGATATGATTTATCTTATACTAGATATAAAGGAGATAATGTAATGTTGAAGCTAGATTTTCGAACACAAGAGTTCATATTTACGTCATTATTGCATAACATGTATTTGAAAACAATCTATTTTAAGTTTTTACAGATTGATCAGCCTCTGAGAAGCCTGTGTGATTCAGTGTCTTGAGGCGGCGCAGATTACACAGAAGATTTGTAATAAAATGCATTAATTTAAAATTTATTTACAACCATTTAATAGAACAATATAGTTCTATAATGCTGTTTTTTTTCCCTCGCATTACTTTTACTTTCATACTTAAAAGTAGTTTCATCAGTATTAGTAACGCTACTTTTACTTTAGTAGAATATTGGGCATTTTAATTTTACTTTCACAGAAGTACTTTTTAACTCTAACATCTCTACTTCTCATGAAAGTGAGTACTTTTGACAGCACTGCTCGTCTCTTACACACACACACACACACACACACCACACACACGCACACACACACACGCGTACTTCATTACACCTACACATGCTGAAGGAACAATGATACTCACATACGCCAGGCCTTCTAGTGCTTTTGGATCTGAATCCTGACTGGTTCTGCTTGTAGTTCTGACTGGGAAGATCGAGGAGCTTGGAGAAGAGCTGCGGACACACTTCTCCATTGAAGAATTCTCCCCCGTCACGACACCCGTTCAGGTACAAGTGCAGTTACAGGCGTTTCAGAACCGTCCTGCTTCGATCAGGTGGTGTGCTATCATGTTTTCCTACCCGTCAGAAGTTCCTGCTTTGCACATGCGCGTTAAATACGACATATTTTGCCTTTTCAGCAGGTAACTATTCTTTTAATATTGTTGAGCGATTAAATATATATCCTGTATTTGTATTTTATAACGATTAATATAGTAATGCTAGGTTTCCTGAGTTGACACCCAGCGGGCGCGTGGAACTGAAATACGCTAAATGCGAATTGTGAAATTTTTTTTAAAAATTTAAGCGTCATTAAACTTTTTTTTTTTTCCTTACTAGGATTGTCTAATTAACACTGTAATGTACATTTTAAGATAGATATAATTATCCGCTTTCACTCCCGGAGGTGGCCAGAACATAACGTTATTTTTTAGCGCGGGGTAGGACATTCTGACGAGTAGGAGGAAGTGATGGCAGAGTGTCTTACGTGCGGGGTAGGACATTCTGACGAGTAGGAGGAAGTGATGGCAGAGTGTCTTACGCGCGGGGTAGGACATTCTGACGAGTAGGAGGAAGTGATGGCAGAGTGTCTTACGCGCGGGGTAGGACATTCTGACGAGTAGGAGGAAGTGATGGCAGAGTGTTCCTGTCTGCGCAGGATGTGGTCAGTGTGCTGGGTCAGGTGTGTTGTGACAGTAACGGGAAGCTGAACGCTCAGTCTGTGCTGCTGGAGGCCGGGCAGGAACAGGGAGGGAAGCAGGTTCCTGTGGATCTGTCGGAGCTTCAGGAGTTCTCGCTGTTCCCCGGACAGGTCAGCAGCTCTTCATCACGCTCACTCTGCATGTTTATTAGCTATGAGGTGATTCTGTTGGCTTTCCTGTAGGTTGTGGTGATGGAGGGAATGAACACGTCCGGCCAGAAGCTGGTCGCCACCAAACTTTATGAGGTTGATCTTTTGTGTTTTTAACCCCGTGATGCCATCAACACTGTAGTAAATAACAACAACCATCTGAATGTTTTCAGGGTGTTTCTTTGCCGTTTTATTCTCCTCCTGAAGTGAAACAGGAGGATGGTGAAGGTAAAGAAGTGATGATGTAATGATTGTGGTGATGATGTAACAGCACTGACTCTCTGTCACTAGCGTGTGAGCCGGTGATGGTGATGATGGCCTGTGGACCCTTCACCCCCTCTGACACTCTGACCTTTGACCCCCTGCTCGACCTCATCACCGTGATTATTAGAGATCGGCCAGACGTCTGCGTTCTGGTTGGTACTGATGTTCCTGATATTAACTTCTGTTATTGATGCGCTGACGTTTCTCTCGGTCTCTCTTCAGTTTGGGCCTTTTGTCGATGCCAAACACGAGCAAATAGAGGTGAAGATCCTTTTGATAGACACTTTATTCACCAGTTTGATATTCACAACACTTTTAACATCATTGTTGTTTTCTTTCTGGGTTGTTTTTGTGTTTTTTTCAACAGAAAAATCTGGTCACAGAAAAATTTGAAACCATTTTCAAGGGATGTGTGGACACCATCGTGGAAGGAACCAAGGGGTGTGTGTGTGTGTTAGTAAAGAATTCTCCAATCATGAGCTAAAAGAAACACTTCAGTTTCAGAAGTAAACAATACAGGACACTTGCCTTTCTTACACTTCTGCCAGTTGATTCATCTCGTAGGAAAACTCCAAGTATTCCCCTGTATGAAGGTGAGGGTTGAGCTGATGCTGTTGTGTTTCAGGACGGGGTGTAAGCTGGTGCTGGTGCCCTCACAGAGAGACGTCCACCATCACTGCATCTACCCGCAGCCTCCGTTCAACCTGCCCAACATCAGCAGAGACGAGTCGAGGGTGAGGAGAGCACAGACGCCCTTCACGTGCACTTCCTGTGTTAATGATGGTTCCTTCAGCGGGTTCTCCTGGCTCCTGACCCCTGCACGCTTCTCATCGGGAACGTCACCTTCGGCCTGACCTCCACAGACATTCTGTTCTCCATGGGAGCTGAGGAGATCAGCAGGTACTGTTGGTTTTTGAGCTGAATGTCCTCCAGTAGATGATGCAGGAAGTCATCATGGTGTTTCCTCAGCGGCACGGGCACGGACCGCTTCTCTCGCATCATGAAGCACATGCTGACCCAGAGGAGGTTGGTGGCATCATGACGTCATGGCGCTCTCGCTCCTGGAGGGTTTAACCGAGCGTGTGTGTGTGTGTGTGTGTGTGTTTCATCAGCTTTTATCCTCTCTATCCTCCCGCGGAGGAAGTCAACATGGACTACGAGAAGTTCCAGCAGTTCGGCCAGATGAGCATCAGCCCAGACGTCCTCGTGGTTCCTTCTGAACTCAGATATTTCATCAAGGTAGGAGAGAGTTTGCGTCTCACAGACTCGTTTCTCATGATGATCACGCGCCATTACAGGAAGTGAATGGCTGCGTGTGCATCAATCCCGCGCGGCTCACTAAAGGACAGGTGGGCGGGACTTATGGGCGGCTGCTCGTTCGGCCCAGTCCAGGGATGGTGGAGGGAAAGAGAGAGAGTCCGTGTTTGGCTGGACAGGTGGTGAAAATATGAACTTTATATCCCTCGTTTTCCACTTGATAATAAAATACTTCTATACGCTGCTTCGTTCTGTCCTTATTATCTCCAGATAAAAGCAAATAGGCTTAGCACCAAAAGATTCAAGAATAAAGAAACTCTTGAAGACCGACTGATTCGTTCCATGGAATCAGGATAAAAATATGTGCAGTTTTAAAAATTATTCCTTTTCACAACAATCTGACTGCAAAAATTGTGTTCATCCGCCAGAAAACCTATTATTTAACTAAAGGCTCTTAAATAAATCACCACAACTTGATTCAACAACATCATTGCTTCTACAAAAAAAAAAAAAAAAGGCTTTTATATAAAAAGCTTTTCTATCTGTCAGTATTCATCTGTCACACACACACACACACACACATATCCTGAAGATGAATGGGCTCTTTAGTCGGGAGTGTGTTCCAGTCCCATGGCTATGTCTCTTAGTTTGGGATCATCCACCCAGTTCACTTTACTAGCCAGAATAATTCCCTACAAACAGAATTCAGCAGCATTACGTTGCGGATGAGAACGAGCCTGGAGAAGACGTTTACCTGGAGGACGTTCTGTAGAATCCTGGTGACTTTCTGGTACTTGAGCAGAACGGCTTCCGCTCTTTCTTTGGCTTTCTGATGAACGGCGTGTGGATTTTCCTTCGCCCGTTTCAGCTCATTTATCTCCAGCATTTTTTTCTTAATTTCCCCTTTGAGCTCTAACGAGACGGAGAAAGCCATTAAAGGTTTGATTAAAACACAATTTGTGTGTCTTGTGCGTTTACTTTCCATTTAAATGGACTGAACTTGTTCACCCTTGTGCAAGAAATACAGTAAAATGGTGTGATTTATAATAATAATAGTAATAACAATAATAATAATAATAATTTATTTATCAAAATGTGGCAGAAAAAAAAAAAGCATTACCGAGTCTTTCTTTTTGGGTTTGGGTGATTTGGTCTTGGAGTTCCCTGGTTTCCTGTCAAATTCACACATGTTTTCTGTGAATGTTTTGTGAATTATACATGTAACAGATATAAAGATGGAGTAAAGTCTGACCTTCAGAATGTTCAGGGTCTTTTCACACGTGACGGTGTTCTGATCGACCAGAGCTTTTAAAACCCTGCGTGAAGAACAAAGACTGAATGATCGCAGCTCAGTGTTCTTCTACAAGACGTTAAGAGAGAGAGATTTACTCAGCATCCGCATCGCTCTGGACAATCTTCTGGATGATGACGTTCCACATTTGCATTCTGGAATGAGAGAAATCGTTCAGCTTCTGATGAAAACACACAATTGTGCTTTACTGCAACATTTACCTGGTTAATATCAGTGTCTTGTTGCAGTGTGCGAGCCGCGCTTGCTCTATTTCCTCTTCACATCTGGACCTATACAGAAATTAAAAAAAATAAAATTAAAAACAATTCTCACATGACACACTATGAAACGTATTTATAACTTACATATCCAACTCATGTTCACACACGTCCTTGTGTCTTTCTGTTTAGAGGAGCACAGTTTAGTCAATATTGCTATTATTTACTAGCTATACTGTTTTAGTTAATATATAATATTAACTAGTATTATTTACTAGCTAATACCATAGTCCAGTGTTTAAGCGCACGTACCCATGCCAAGCTTAACGTTCATTTCAAAACACTGGTTTTCTATGATTTCCTTCATTCTAGAAATAAAGAACCACACGTTATTAGATTGACTGGTGTGTTTAACATTGATGAAGGAACCGCTGGATCACTTGAGCAGATGTGAAGCTTTCACTCCATCAGCAGCTTCTGCGGGATCAGACGGACCGGAACCGGAAGTGGCTCGATCTGCATCCGACGACGAGGCTCCATCACTGCACAAACTCATCCTGCCGAGTCTAAATAACACAAACAGCTCGAGTCACTAATCATTAATAATAAAACTAAACGAGTAAACCGAAAAGATGACGTCAAACACGAACAAAAATTGGCGTCAAAACAAAACGCTTCGAAGAGTAGAGTTGAGTCACAAGGTTGAAATGTATGTACAGTGTGTTTTATGTGTCACTAATAAACAGTTTAATAAATATCATATAAACACGGTTTTAATAAACATGTATGTTTTGCGTGTAAAAGTCTCAACTTCGAACGTACACCCAGATCACATTATAGAATAGATTTCAACACAAAAAAGACGGCACGTGAAGAGTATAATATAAGTCAATAAAACTCGTTAAACTCACCCGATTCTTGTCTGACAACGTTTCGACTCGAACGAGAAATCGACAACAGTCCTTTCTGAATCTGCCGCCAGGAAGTGTTGACGTCACGGATCAGTCATGTGACCAGCCACCGCCCCGCCCATTTCCATCACAGAGAGGCTATGAGCAGAAATAACGGTTTGTCCGTCACTGGTCAGTGTGATTCAGAATCAGAGGTCACCGCGGCGCTTTAGGATTCCTGACCAGAGTCACAGTGGTGAGTTAAACGAGATGAATTAAACCAGATTAAGTTATTTAACAAGAGGTCACGCGTGACAATCGGTCCAGAATCCTCTTGGAAAGGAATCAGTTCGTTTTCTGCTTTATAAGACGGTTTGCTGTGTGTTGCGTCATTGTTTAGTTCATCACTATAACGCTTGATTTGAAACGGTGACGTTTTAAGTTCTTTATATTATTTTTCTTCTAAACTGGTCCGCAGAAGCGTCATTATGTGTAGCAGCAGCGCCGCCTGTGGCCGTGACGCGCACTGACGCGCTCGTGCTCGTGAACCGGAAGCAGTGCGTCAGCGTCAGCGTCATCATGGGAAGCAAAGTGAGCGGAAAGATGGCGGCCGCCACTCGGGTCGTACAGGTAAACACTCTCCTCAGCGCTTCACTCTCTCCCGTCTTCACATCTGTTAGATAGAATTACCTGTTATAGATATAATTATTACAAATACAGTTTGTAACGCTGGACTTTATCACTCCACCGACATTTTCCTGCTGCTCTTCTGACACTCGCCCTTGTGACCAAACCAAGTGTGTGTCCGTGTGTTTGAGGTGTAAAGAGTACAACCATACTCAAGTAAAAGTACAGATACGTACTGTATAAGTTATCCCAATACAAGTCAAAAGTCACCACTATAAAAAAGATTTGAGGCAAAGTATCGAATTTTTAAAGTACTTAAGTATTTTACTCATCCTAAATTTAGGCTAAAAAAAACAAAGAAATGTGAAAAATGTCTCTTCGTGAAGTTTTATTTTCTAATACAGAAACGAATCATGTTTCAAAAATGGTTAAACTAATTAAATAAAGAACAAAAAGTCAGTCTCAAATCAAACTCGAATGTGCAAAATAAAATAAATCCTATACAATAAAATCCTGGTAAATATTCGCGTCTCTAAGTCGCGTTCATGTGGTTTCTAAATCACAATCAACTTCCAGTATCTTCAGCAGACGACAGATGGCAAAATCACCTCGTTCACCCAAGAAATGAACCAAGATAAAAAAAAATAAATAAAACAAAAGTAACGGTAAGTGTCAATTCAAATGTAGTGGAGTGAAAAGTACAGTTACTCAATCAGAAATGCAGTGGAGTAGAGAGTAAAAGTTGCTTCTATTTTTGATACTCAGTACAAGTACCAAGTAGCCGAAAACATACTTAAGTAAAGTAACCAAGTACATTTACTCAAGTACCTCACACCCCTGCTTGTGTTTTTGCAGGTGGTTCGGCCTCACGCGCCTTTAATCAAATTCCCGGATCGAGTTGGTGTGGCCAGGCCCAATGGTAACACTATAAAACATCACATGATAATTACAGGTGTGGTGATGAAGCGTAAACACTGCTGCTGCTGCTTCTCTCTCTCTCTCCTCACAGTACAGGAAGCGCTGAAGCTGCTGATGGCCAGTGTCCCTCAGGTGTCTCCATCAGCCCGAGGCACCACCTCCAGCAGCTCCAGCACACCTCCACCCGACAGCCTGTCCGCAGCTAGAGATCTGCCCCTCAGATACAGGAGAACAGCCATCACGCTGGATGAGATGGAGTATATTCAGGTACAGTCTGGCTCTGGCCTACAGTGAATGTGGTGGTGTGTCATGTGACCGCTTGTTGTGTTGCAGCGCGGCGGACCAGAGTGATGGGCGTGTCTGTGTGTATTAAACCAGAGACCGTCACACTACTGACTGGCGTTTTTTTCCCCCAATTTATAATGTTATAAATACTGGAGTTCACGACCGTTCTATTGTACAGAGTAATTATGGGACGGTTGTACAGCCTATACAACATCAACTCCATTTCCTGATGCTCCACAAAACAAAACTAAACGCACAGTAATCTTGAAGTTTGTGTTCAAATCCAACATCTAAACCTCCACTGATGCATTTCATCTTCTGGTATCAAGTGCTGATGTGAAACACAACGATTAAACTATTCTCCTGTTTGCAAGTTCTTGTCTTCTGCCTTTTTCATATCGAGTCAATGGCTGAATATTCTATTACAATCCACTCGAACTTCATCCAGATCTTTTATTTCTGGAACTTTCTACACCAAGTACAACAAAAAAATATAAAATAACGCAAAACAAACAAAAAAAAAAAAGAAATCCAATACAATTATGTACATGTTTAATGAACAATCGATATACTTCTGTAAATAAATGTCATGATTGTCTCTATATATGAGGTTGTAAATCTTTGATGTATAAATTCCTCCATGAGACACAAACGCACGGGACACAAACTCATCGTGTTAATACTTTAGAGACAGAAACGTGTCCTACTATAGGCCCGACTCACATTCTCCTGCACAGCTTTTACATGAAGGGGTTAAAAACAGCACTCAGGAAATCTAGCCCGAAAAAAACATTTGTACCATTAATAGATATTTATATATGATGTAAATCTTAGAACAAAAAAATAGAATAAAAGTTATATATGAGCACCAAGTAGTTGAGCGTGATGAAGTCAAAAAATAAAACCCCAAATTCTCAAACGACACACGGATCCACGTCCGTCCGTCCGCCTCACACAGGTAAGAACAGGTAAAAGTCAACTGCAGTGCACTCAATAGAAAATACTCTTCACATTTACTGATAGCAGCCGTAAAGGATTCCAGAATCACGGTGAACACCTACAACGCTTCTATCTACGGACACATCCGCTCTTCATCCAGCAAACAAACGAACCATATGACGAGCACACGCACCACATCTCAACATCACCGTACACTATTACACGTTATTGCCGTGACCGAGAACACGTCTCCTCATTCTTGCATTGCCCTGATGAAAAGTCAGAGCGTTTGGAGAAGAAAACTCTAGAAGGGCGTGGTGGGTGTGGTGGGCGCGGCAGGCAGTGTCGGCAGGGCTGATCGGGTTTGGCGTGTAATATCAATCAGCCCGTGTGGTTCCGTGTACGCCAGCGGAGGTAAAGAAGGTTCCGGTCACGCTACAGAACACACACACACACACACACACACACACACACGATGCATAGCTGAAGAACACGACACTGCTCGGAGGTTACAGTGACACACACGCTTCACACACGCAGCTACAGCCTCTCACCGCACAGGTTCACATTGTAACGTGAGATGACAACACTACAGCGTGTGTGTGTGTGTGTGTGTGTGTGTGTGTGTATATATATATGCATTTTGAATGGTGTATATACACTACTGCTGTCAAACGATTCATTTTTTTTAACTAGTTAATCGCACGTCCTCAACCAAATTAATCTCGATTAATCGTGATTAATCACAAATAATAATAATTTATTATTTTTTAATAATATCAATAATTATTAATTAATTAATAATAATAATTCTTTAGTATTAACCATTATTAATAACAAACAAGTATAGAATATTGTAATATTGAACATTGAAGTGTAAAATGTAAATTAATGTAAAATAAACACTTGAACACAAAATAAACACTAGTCAAAACGGTATATTACAGTATTTAAACAAAAGAAAACAATAGGTAAGCTGGTCATAATTATTAAAAATGAAATGAGTAGAGTGTAAGAGAGAGAGAGAGATAAGTGCCGGAAAAACCGGAAATGTGATTAATGGCGTTAAAAAAAATTTGATGTGATTAAACAAATGTAATTAATCGCACAAGTTAACGCGTCAACTTTGACAGCCCTAGAATATACACATATAAAAATGCATATATATATATATATATATATATATTCACTTGTGCGCACACACACACACACGCATACAAAAGGAAACGTCTAATGTAAAAGCAGAGTAATACTAGGTTTGTTACTAAGATTACAATATAGTGGGAAGTTATTCATGTTCTCTAAATCAAAACGTAAAAAACGACATAACACCAACCAAAGATTTCCTTCGGTATAAAACAATGAAATACTGAGCGAGCGAGCACGTCACGTCTCACTGAGGCCGACACGCAACAATAATAGTGGAAAACACACAAAAGGTCTTAGAGACGCCAAGTGCTCTTGTTTAAACGCAGTCCTTTGTCCAAAAAAAAAAAACACAAAAACAGAATCACCCGTTAATTATAAAAGCCTGTTTCCTGATATACAAAATGCTACATTGCACGAGGTTCCATCCTGCTCATGTAAACACAAAACGTAGCGATGTTAAACCAGCACAGGAGAACGTTTCTGCTCCTGCTCCAGCTGTTCATCACGCTTATTAAATATCTGAAAAATAAATGGCTATTTAAACTCTTGACAAATCAAGATCTCTTAGCTCTGTACAACAAAGACATCACTGATGTCATAACCGGGGGGTGTGTCTTCTTCTATAGGGTGTCTATGGGGGCGGAGTCAGCGAGGGGGCGTGTGTGGTGAGGGCAGTGGCGAGGGCGAGCGCCGCTGAAGTCTGTGAGAGACACGGCCATGATGCGGTGTGTGTGTCTGCCCTCCTCTTTACTGTGGTACAGCTGCTCCTCGTGGAAGAAAGACGAGTCCAAGCAGCTGATGTCGGCCGGAGCGCTGCACACACTGGCCACGCTGCTGCTCAGAGCTGAACACACACACACACACACACACACACACACTGATTAACACACAACACCAGACTAGTGCGGATGCTTTACTGCGAAAACCACTCCAGTACAAGTCACTAATTCCAAGAAGACTTCAGTAAAAGTCCAAGTATTCAATTTTAAAAGAACTTTTAAACTTAAAGAACTTGTTTTAGTGGTACTGAATTTGGACTATAAAAAAAAAAAAAAAAAAAAAAAAAAAAAAACAACACTACGAGGTTTTATTTCCTAATATAGAAATGAAATTTCACCTCAATGTAAATGGTAGAACAAAATGGATGAAAAAGGAAAAAAAAATAGGAGTCATAAACAGCATCAGTACCTCCAGCATCCTGCAGATG
Source organism: Paedocypris micromegethes (assembly GCA_028031935.1). NCBI lineage: Eukaryota > Metazoa > Chordata > Actinopteri > Cypriniformes > Paedocypris > Paedocypris micromegethes. Next base: position 149,883 of record QKNR01013613.1, on the reverse strand, counting down.
GCCATATCACCCGACCAATAAATCACACGCGGTAGGAAAAGATCTCGACTCGTCACGCACAATCACAATGTAGCGAGTAACGATACGTGTCTTACGGTGGAGTGGCTTATGTTTTAGATACTCAGTGCAAGTACAAAGTAGCAAAAAAAGATGAAAAAAGTCCATTTACTCAAGTACTTTAGATCACCGCTTTTGAATCGGAACACTTAGAAACATGGGAAAACGTGTCCTTTTTCAGGAAACATGCTTAGAGTTTTATACTACGAGTTTTAGACTAATGTGACCAGCTCGAGAAATAATATAATAATAAATAGTAATTTCTTCCGAAACGGCATCATCTAGTTTGAGTTGCATTTATAAATTGCTCTTTTAAATAAACCTTACAAGTGAAGTGAAGTCACTACTGCACACCGGGTCACTTTAAATCACTTTAAATCATTACTTGAGTCACTTTTTCTGCTTTTGCATTTTTTATCTTTTGTATTGTTTTATTCATTATTTATCTGTATACTCATGCCGTATTTCTCTCCCCGTATTTTTTATCACTTGTATTTAATTCACATTTTATCTCTCAATTTTTATTGTATTTTATTGCTTTTGTATTCTTGTATTTTATTGCTTTGCGTTTTATTTTTTTATCCCCTTTCTTACATTTTTTGTTCCGTCACCCCCCC
>QKNR01013613.1:94800-117300 GCA_028031935.1 Paedocypris micromegethes | reverse complement strand
AGGTTCTCGTGAGGGGGTGTGGTGAGGGGGCGTGGTTAGGCTTGGTGAGGGGGTGTGCGGGGGTGTGGTGAGGTTCTGGTGAGGGGGGGTGTGTGTGAGGGGGCGTGGTGAGGCTCTGGTGAGGGTCTGGTGAGGGTGAGGGTCTCTGGTGAGGGTGAGGATGAGGGTCTGTTGAGGGTGAGGGTCTGGTGAGGGTGAGGGTCTGGTGAGAGTGAGGGTGAGGGTCTGGTGAGGGTGAGGGTCTCTGGTGAGGGTGAGGGTCTCTGGTGAGGGTGAGGATGAGGGTCTGGTGGGGTGAGGGTGAGGGTCTGGTGAGGGTGAGGATGAGGGTCTGGTGAGGGTGAGGAGGGTCTGGTGAGGGTGAGGGTCTGGTGAGGGTGAGGATGAGGGTCTTTGAGGAGGTGGGTGAGGGTGAGGGTGAGGGTCTGGTGAGGGTGAGGAGGGTCTGGTGAGGGTGAGGGTCTGGTGAGGGTGAGGATGAGGGTCTGGTGAGGGTGAGGGTCTGGTGAGGGTGAGGGTGAGGGTCTGGTGAGGGTGAGGTGAGGGTCTGGTGAGGGTGAGGATGAGGGTCTGGTGAGGTGAGGGTGGTGAGGGTGAGGTGAGGGTCTGGTGAGGGTGAGGGTCTGGTGAGGGTGAGGAGGTGAGGGTCTGGTGAGGTGAGGGTGAGGGTGAGGATGAGGGTTGGTGAGGGTGAGGGTCTGGTGAGGGTCTGGTGAGGGTGAGGATGAGGGTCTGGTGAGGGTGAGGATGAGGGTCTGGTGAGGGTGAGGGTCTGGTGAGGGTGAGGTTGAGGGTCTGGTGAGGGTGAGGGTCTGGTGAGGGTGAGGATGAGGGTCTGGTGAGGGTGAGGGTCTGGTGAGGGTGAGGATGAGGGTCTGGTGAGGGTGAGGGTCTGGTGAGGGTGAGGATGAGGGTCTGGTGAGGGTGAGGTTGAGGGTCTGGTGAGGGTGAGGGTCTGGTGAGGGTGAGGATGAGGGTGGTGAGGGTGAGGGGTGAGGGTCTGGTGAGGGTGGGTGAGGGTCTGGTGAGGGTGAGGGTCTGGTGAGGGTGAGGGGGGATGAGGGTCTGGTGAGGGTGAGGATGAGGGTCTGGTGAGGGTGAGGATGAGGGTCTGGTGAGGGTGAGGGTCTGGTGAGGGTGAGGGTCTGGTGAGGGTGAGGATGAGGGTCTGGTGAGGGTGAGGTTGAGGGGCTCTGGTGAGGGTGAGGGTCTGGTGAGGGTGAGGATGAGGGTCTGGTGAGGGTGAGGGTCTGGGGAGGGTGAGGATGAGGGTCTGGTGAGGGTGAGGTTGAGGGTCTGGTGAGGGTGAGGGTCTGGTGAGGGTGAGGGTCTGGTGAGGGTGAGGATGAGGGTCTGGTGAGGGTGAGGTTGAGGGTCTGGTGAGGGTGAGGGTCTGGTGAGGGTGAGGGTGAGGGTCTGGTGAGGGTGAGGGTCTGGTGAGGGTGAGGATGAGGGTCTGGTGAGGGTGAGGTTGAGGGTCTGGTGAGGGTGAGGGTCTGGTGAGGGTGAGGATGAGGGTCTGGTGAGGGTGAGGTTGAGGGTCTGGTGAGGGTGAGGGTCTGGTGAGGGTGAGGGTGAGGGTCTGGTGAGGGTGAGGGTCTGGTGAGGGTGAGGATGAGGGTCTGGTGAGGGTGAGGTTGAGGGTCTGGTGAGGGTGAGGGTGAGGGTCTGGTGAGGGTGAGGATGAGGGTCTGGTGAGGGTGAGGATGAGGGTCTGGTGAGGGTGAGGGTCTGGTGAGGGTGAGGATGAGGGTCTGGTGAGGGGAGGATGAGGGTCTGGTGAGGGTGAGTCTGGTGAGGGGTGAGGGTCTGGTGAGGTAGGATGGTGGTGAGGGTGAGGGTCTGGTGAGGGTGAGATGAGGGTCTGGTGGGTGAGGTAGGGTCTGGTGAGGGTGGGTGGGGTGTGAGGGTTGGTGAGGGTGAGGGTTGGTCTGGTGAGGGTGAGGATGAGGGTCTGGTGAGGGTGAGGTTGAGGGTCTGGTGAGGGTGAGGGTCTGGTGAGGGTGAGGATGAGGGTCTGGGTGAGGGTGAGGTGAGGGTCTGGTGAGGGTGAGGGTCTGGTGGTGAGGTGAGGTGAGGGTCTGGTGAGGGTGGGGTCTGGTGAGGGTGAGGATGAGGGTCTGGTGAGGGTGAGGTTGAGGGTCTGGTGAGGGTGAGGGTCTGGTGAGGGTGAGGATGAGGGGTCTGGTGAGGGTGAGGTTGGGTTGGTGAGGGTGAGGGTCTGGTGAGGGTGAGGGTTGGTTGGTGGAGGTGAGGGTCTGGTGAGGGTGAGTGAGGTCTGGTGAGGGTTGAGTGAGGGTTGGGTGAGGGTGAGGGGGTCTGGTGAGGGTGAGGATGAGGGTCTGGTGAGGGTGAGGATGAGGGTCTGGTGAGGGTGAGGTGAGGTCTGGTGAGGGTGAGGGTCTGGTGAGGTGAGGATGAGGGTCTGGTGAGGGTGAGGATGAGGGTCTGGTGAGGGTGAGGGTGAGGGTCTGGTGAGGGTGAGGGTCTGGTGAGGGTGAGGATGAGGGTCTGGTGAGGGTGAGGGTCTGGTGAGGGTGAGGATGAGGGTCTGGTGAGGGTGGTGTGAGGGTGAGGGTCTGGTGAGGGTGAGGATGAGGGTCTGGTGAGGGTGAGGGTCTGGTGAGGGTGAGGATGAGGGTCTGGTGAGGGTGAGGGTCTGGTGAGGGTGAGGATGAGGGTCTGGTGAGGGTGAGGGGTCTGGTGAGGGTGAGGATGAGGGTCTGGTGAGGGTGAGGGTCTGGTGAGGGTGAGGGTCTGGTGAGGGTGAGGATGAGGGTCTGGTGAGGGTGAGGATGAGGGTCTGGTGAGGGTGAGATGAGGGTCTGGGAGGGGGAGGGTCTGGTGAGGGTGAGGATGAGGGTCTGGTGAGGGTGGAGGATGAGGGTCTGGTGAGGGTGAGGATGAGGGTCTGGTGAGGGTGAGGGGTGAGGGTCTGGTGAGGGTGAGGATGAGGGTCTGGTGAGGGTGAGGATGAGGGTCTGGTGAGGGTGAGGATGAGGGTCTGGTGAGGGTGAGGGTGAGGGTCTGGTGAGGGTGAGGGTCTGGTGAGGGTGAGGATGAGGGTCTGGTGAGGGTGAGGATGAGGGTCTGGTGAAGGTGAGGGTCTGGTGAGGGTGAGGGTCTGGTGAGGATGAGGGTCTGGTGAGGGTGAGGGTCTGGTGAGGGTGAGGATGAGGGTCTGGTGAGGGTGAGGGTCTGGTGAGGGTGAGGTCTGGTGAGGGTCTGTTGAGGGTGAGGGTCTGGTGAGGGTGAGGATGAGGGTCTGGTGAGGTCTCTGGTGAGTGTGAGGGTCTGGTGAGGGTGAGGATGAGGGTCTGGTGAGGGTGAGGATGAGGGTTTGGTGAAGGTGAGGGTCTGGTGAGGGTGAGGGTTGGGTGAGGATGAGGGTCTGGTGAGGGTGAGGGTCTGGTGAGGGTGAGGATGAGGGTCTGGTGAGGGTGAGGGTCTGGGTGAGGGTGAGTTTGGTGAGGGTCTGTTGAGGGTGAGGGTCTGGTGAGGTGAGGATGAGGGTCTGGTGAGGTCTCTGGTGAGTGTGAGGGTCTGGTGAGGGTGAGGATGAGGGTCTGGTGAGGTCTCTGGTGAGTGTGAGGGTCTGGTGAGGGTGAGGATGAGGGTCTGGTGAGGTTCTGGTGAGTGTGAGGGTGAGGGTCTGGTGAGGGTCTCTGATGAGGGTGAGGGTTCAGTACCTGGGACTTCTCACTGAGGCGTTGTGCTTGTCACACATGGGGCTGATCTCCATGCCTCGCTCTCGCTCTCGGTCTCCCTGACTGAAGAACTCCTCCATGATGCGGTCAGTCCACTGGCGGTACAGCTGTAGTGGTTTGGTGGGGTTACTGAGGTCCGCACAGTGCACCATGTTCTGCAGCACCTGACCCACCATTCAAGAGATACCAGAAACTCAGTCTTGTGTTTTTAACATTCCTTACTATTGTGTTTGTATTCTACAGTGGATTTGATTTAATGATGCATGTGTTGCTGCTGAAACTGTAAAATGTTTAGTTTTGAGGACAAATCAATCAATCTGTCTGTCTGTCTGTCTATCTATCGATCTATTCATCTATCTATCTGTCTGTCAAACTAAAAATCAAACTGAAACCGTAGCAAAGAACACGCAGATCTCTGAGGCATCACGTTGTCCCCGACAGAAGGTGAAATAACAAAAACAATTTGCTGGTCTTAAGTTTTAGTATCATTAGTAATATTAGTGTTAGTTTAGTAGAATTAATATTAGCAATTAATATTGTTAATTTATTTGTATGTAATTTCTTGAACTAATATTGATCTCAAAAGAGAAAGGTTGTTAGAACCTTGTTGTTTATCAATGTAAAGATCAATGTATTTGCGCAGTATTTTCCTTCTAGATCAGACTTTCACAGCAAGCGTTCTATTTCAGACTGAAACGCTCCTCAGGGAGAGGGATTTATTCATCTGATAAATGAGGTATAAAACAGCAAACCTGTATCCTGTCCGAGTAGTTGTCCAGGAGCAAGACCCCTGAACTGGTGACTTTTTTGGTCTCCACCATGGTTTTTAAATCAGCGAGCAGATTCATGTGCTTGGACATGTCCGTGGCCAGAACCTACAACACACACACACGGTTTGAAACCCCCTCTTGACTGTAGATGGGAGACCACTCACAATGTCAATGACCATCTTGCGAAGGGACTGTCTCTGCTTCTTGTTGAGGTTCTGGAAGATGTCGCAGTTCTCCTCCTGAAGCAGCTGAAGCCCACGGCCAGATGATGGTTCTCCAGCACCGAGGAGTCATTATACATGAGGGCCAGCTCCGAGTCTGAGGAGAGATGGAGACTTCCTGCTGAGCGTGTGGACCAGACACGTGAGCTCTGCTGGTGAATCACACGCACACGTCTGGCACGGACATCAATAGCGTGTGGAACTGAAAAGCAGCACTGAAAGCATCTAAATCGCGTATTGATCTTTCTGCGAACAGGTTGGATGCTTCGAGCGCTCCAGCTAAACGCGGAAAAGCTCTGACAACTACAAATAGTCCAGAAGACAACAAGATGTTCCTGCCCGTTCACCAAGAAACGTTTGTTAAAAGGGAAATGACGTCACAGTCTCGATCCAAACGTGCGGAAGCTTGAAAGACTCTTTAACAAACGAGTGACGAGTGCAGTTGTTCGCTCTGCCAGCGCTTTGTAAATAAGAAAACATTAGAATAATTATAATTATATATATATATATATATATAATATATATATATATATATATATATATGGGATTTTGTCTAAATAAAAAAACATTTAGAAATAATCGTTATAGAAAGGCTGCCTAGTTTAGTGCTCGGAACCGAATCACACCTGCACCTCCTAAAACTGTCAAAATCTTTAATTACGGTGCTTCATGTTTCCTACACACCAGCTACTAATGAATAAAAAGCAACAGTTCTCTTACATATTCACACGTGTGCTTTGAGACCGTTTAAAACTGTGAAAAGCACCTTAAAAATGTTCTGAACCTGAAGAAAACATTTATATTTGCACGCATAGTTGGCGTTAAATCCAATACGTTTTCAAGTTTAATAAAAAAAAAAGAAACATATACAATAGAAAAAAAAATGATTCATATACATGTAATACATACTATAATGTATTAATAATAATGTAAAAACATGTTTATACTGTACAATATATATTTTATTTAATGAAAGAAAAAAAGGCCATTTCTGGAATTGCAGACATTTCATGTTATATTCACATACGTACTATTAACTGTTGCCATTACATTTTTAGGAATTTATCTCCATTATATTTCCCACATTGAGCTGGCAAACCAAATCAGACATTACTAAAGGTCAACTTAGAACACAGAGTCCAAGTTTGAGCATCTTAAGTCTAGATTATCCAGATAAATCCATCAGGAGGAAACTAGAATCTCAGGTCACATCAGACAGTCACAGAGGTCACATCAGACAGTCACAGAGGTCACATCAGACAGTCACAGAGGTTACATCAGACAGGTCACAGAGGTCACATCAGACAGGTCACAGAGGTCACATCAGACAGTCACAGAGGTCACATCAGACAGTCACAGAGGTCACATCAGACAGTCACAGAGGTCACATCAGACAGTCACAGAGGTCACATCAGACAGTCACAGAGGTCACATCAGACAGGTCACAGAGGTCACATCAGACAGTCACAGAGGTCACATCAGACGTCACAGAGGTCACAGACAGTCACAGAGGTCACATCAGACAGTCACAGAGGTCACATCAGACAGGTCACAGAGGTCACTCAGACAGGTCACAGAGGTCACATCAGACAGTCACAGAGGTCACATCAGACAGTCACAGAGGTCACATCAGACAGTCACAGAGGTTACATCAGACAGTCACAGAGGTCAATCAGACAGGTCACAGAGGTCACATCAGACAGTCACAGAGGTCACACAGACAGTCACAGAGGTCACATCAGACAGTCACAGAGGTCACATCAGACAGTCCAGTACATCAGACAGTCACAGAGGTCACATCAGACAGTCACAGAGGTCACATCAGACAGTCACAGAGGTCACATCAGACAGTCACAGAGGTCACATCAGACAGTCACAGAGGTCACATCAGACAGTCACAGAGGTCACATCAGACAGTCACAGAGGTCACATCAGACAGTCACAGAGGTCACATCAGACAGTCACAGAGGTCACATCAGACAGTCACAGAGGTCACATCAGACAGTCACAGAGGTCACATCAGACAGTCACAGAGGTCACATCAGACAGTCACAGAGGTCACATCAGACAGTCACAGAGGTCACATCAGACAGTCAAGAGGTCACATCAGACAGTCACAGAGGCACATCGACAGTCACAGAGGTCACATCAGACAGTCACAGAGGTCACATCAGACAGTCACAGAGGTCACATCAGACAGTCACAGAGGTCACATCAGACAGTCACAGAGGTCACATCAGACAGTCACAGAGGTCACATCAGACAGTCACAGAGGTCACATCAGACAGTCACAGAGGTCACATCAGACAGGTCACAGAGGTCACATCAGACAGTCACAGAGGTCACATCAGACAGTCACAGAGGTCACATCAGACAGTACAAGGCACATCAGAAGGTCACAGAGGTCACATCAGACAGTCACAGAGGTCACATCAGACAGTCAAGAGGTCACATCAGACAGTCACAGAGGTCACATCAGACAGCACAGAGGTCACATCAGACAGTCACAGAGGTCACATCAGACAGTCACAGAGGTCACATCAGACAGGTCACAGAGGTCACATCAGACAGGTCACAGAGGTCACATCAGACAGTCACAGAGGTCACATCAGACAGTCACAGAGGTCACATCAGACAGTCACAGAGGTCACATCAGACAGTCACAGAGGTCACATCAGACAGGTCACAGAGGTCACATCAGACAGTCACAGAGGACACATCAGACAGGTCACAGAGGTCACATCAGACAGTCCAGAGGTCACATCGACAGTCACAGAGGTCACATCAGACAGTCACAGAGGTCCATCAGACAGTCACAGAGGTCACATCAGACAGGTCACAGAGGTCACATCAGACAGTCACAGAGGTCACATCAGACAGTCACAGAGGTCACATCAGACAGGTCACAGAGGACACATCAGACAGGTCACAGAGGTCACATCAGACAGTCACAGAGGTCACATCAGACAGGTCACAGAGGTCACATCAGACAGGTCACAGAGGTCACATCAGACAGTCACAGAGGTCACTTCAGACAGGTCACAGAGGTCACCGTGGAAGCCACTTACTAGTGTTAATGAGGAACTGGTTGGAGACGCCAGGATGGTCGACATCATGAATGGCGCTGGCAAAGATGGCAGCAAGAATTTCAAGGTCTGTAAACACAGCCTGTGAACGGAGTGAAGGTGTTTAGAACACAGCGAGAGAGAGAGAGACTGCAGCGTTGTCCATCTCGCACCTCAAGGGCAGGAGTAGATAACAGCACGTGTGTGGACTGTGTGACGTCAGCGGCGTGGATGTTGTTGTGATAGGCCACGTCAGCGTGATAATGGTCCTCTAAAGTCATCAGATAGGTGATGAAGGTGTCCAGGGGGATTTTAAACGTCTTTAACAAGTCTCTCTCCTGCCAGGGAAGACAAGACACGTCCAGGTTAGAAGATCTGATGAGCTGAGGAGTCACGTGAGGAACGCTTCTAGATACCTGGAATATCGTGTGCATCATCACCGTCAATGGTCTGTTCCCAGAAAACTCTGAGACTTTGAATACATTAAGGCCCCATTTATTAACATCTTCAAGCTCCTGAAACAGAATAGTTGTTTAGAAAAATTCAACAAATTAGAAATACTTTACGTGTTTCAAATTGTTCTGAATTGTTTTTTTTAATACTTAATACTTTTAATACTTATATACAGTATTAATTCTAATTTGCTGTTAGTATTTTTATTATATCACATATACCATCTATACATTATTCTTGCCTAAATTACCTTAGCCAGCTCATCTTCTGTTTCGGTTTTGACCCCAAAGCGAGGAATGTTTGAGTTGGTGAGGCTGGAACTGTGCGTCAGCTTCTTCACACCGCTGATCTGGGACATCGGCCTCTTCTTTTTCTCCTTGTCCTTCTGCGACTGGGACGACGGCATCTCCACCTCATGCTGTTTGTCTACAGAAGAACACGGATCGCTCAGAGAAGGTTCTAGAAAGCGACACGCTGCGAGCTGGGACATCCCTGTTCATCTGTAACCTGGTTTGGTTCCTGTAGTTATCAGTATAGAGACTTGATTTGCTCACATCAACATGTAGAAACGGCACTAACATCATCTCCTGTAGGCTCCATAGCTTCTCCATCAGCAGTTTAATGAAAGATCTAGAAGAGCGGATCAGTGGAACTCACCTAGGAAGGTGCTGGAGATGTACTCAGAAACCTGGTTACCAGATCGGCTCATCTCCGAGAGGTGAGTCAGTTCCCTGTTCAACATCCTCTTGAACTGAAAAACACAGTGACATTGGAATCATTTTCCACATGTTTCGTGCGACCAAAGACATTCATTCCTTTGTTTGCACCCCCCGCACTTATAAATACACGGGAATTAAATGACATATCAACAAATGTTCAGGAATCCACGTCCCTGAGCGAGAAACCATCTTGACCTGCTTTCTGAGACTAAAGTGATGTGTGTTTCTTGTTGCTCTCAGTGGGCAGATAAGCTGTGATTTCAAGGCCGAGTCCTCCAGACCCCGAAAACATCAGAATCCTCTCACGCTAGTACGAGTCACGCTGACCGACCATCTTCACTTCTCCATCTCTCACACGATACACAAGCACGCTCCAGTCCAAACCCCGCATCTTCACCAAAACACTTAAGGTCCCTCAGCAGAACAAACACACTGCTGCTATTGAAAGCGTGTTCACACACAAAACATATTATTTATTTATTATTTATTTTTTCAAATATATTTATAGACTTCTATTGTGGTTGTGCTGTTAGAGCGACTGCGCAATCCTGCTGAAATCAGCCAAGACGCTAAACAGCGAATGCTGGTGCGTGTGAATATTAAACCACACAAATATAGAAACACGAAAATCAAATCGTCCCTCCAGAATCATCCAATGAAAAAGCCAGAATCTCGTCCAGCCACATTCCAGTCCAACAACACATCCAACAATACTCACCTTTATATATCCCCAAGAAACTGACAGCAAATAATTGGCCTCAGGCATCTTGAAGGCGTCGGTCCAGACCGCAGATATGCAGGAGGAACACGGCTCAGCGCCTCAAATCTCCATCTTTACTCCACAATCAAGGAGGAGTTCCAGGGCATTCCTATTGATAAGCGGCTCCATTGTGAAGAAGCTGATAAGACTCTGTCTACTGGTGAAGAGGGCGGCATGAGTGTTGGCATCGCTTGTGCCTCGGAAAGCAAACATGCCCAGTTTACAGCTTCCACATAAGGCTGTTTCCCTCACACAACCGTTCAGGTGAGAGGCTCGGCCAATCGCACGGCTTCTCCGCAGCAGAATGAGCTCATCGCCTCGGTGGATTGGCTGAGCCGAGCTCGCATGCAAATCCTCTGGGAGCGTTTGGCTGGTCACAGCCCCTCCCACCCGCCGCATGCTGAACGCAGCAGGTCTGCGCAGACGGAGACGCGGTGTGACGCCTACGCAATCATCTCACGTGAGGCGGGAAGCTGCTTATCGTCAAGCAGACTCACAGGAATACACAGAGCTGGAGGCAGTGTGTGGTGTGTGTGGTGTGTGTGTGTGTGTTCTGTCACACCTTTGACATGTAACGTGCACATGTATGAAAGCATCTTGAGAAGTGTGTTTCTGGAGCTGGTGGAACATGGTCAGAGATGGTGTCACACGTCTGGTCCCAGTGTTCCTCTAGTGGGACGGCGAGTCGTTTGCAGCTTTACTGGAGCAGATGAGCCGGTGCTAATGGACTGTTGTGGCTCTGTGCTTCTATTGTTGGAACATCTACAGGGTGTCGGAACACGTCTACCAGGGAAAAAAACTTCACACAATTTGGAGCTGTGATGACTTGAAGACGTGTTTTCCGGGACAAAGGGCTGAATATTCTATATTTGTGGCGTGTATTATTGGCTTTTCTATATACGGTGGGCTGGTGATAATAATAGGTCGGCGTCCTCGTCAAAAGAAAAATCTAAAAACGATTTACAACAAAGGTGTTAATAAAGCTATCACAAAGGACATTGCTTCTCTATGAATATGCTTTCTGGAATATTAGAGTAGGTTGAAATAAATAAGAATATACTACCGGTATATAATATAATTTCTATATATATTTCTATATAATATATTTCTATGCAAGTTATTATATACTTATTTTAACACGTCACTGGATGTTTTTAAATCTAATTTAAAAACGTATTTTTACTCGCTGGCTTTTGATTGACGCTGTGTATTTGTTCTATGAAATTGGTGTTGAATTGTTTTAATGATCTATATTTTAACTGTTTCTTATTTGTACCCCTGTTTGATGAGTTTTATCACGCTGATGAAGTTTTATTATTCTTTTATCGTTGTTCCTTCACCTTGTACAGCACTTTGGATCAACCACGGTTGTGTAAAAATCTGTGCTATATAAATACATTGGATTTGATTTGATTATTTTGTTTCTTTTTGTCCATTCAAAACATCAAACAACATTGTGATTCAAAATGCGTGATATTTCAAAGAATATATATGTTTGTTCTTGATATATAATTCCAATACACGCCGCATCTCAAAATGCCGGCAAAAACGGCAGTAGCTTCCGCACGCTCGGCGCGGGCAAATGTGTACGCAGCACTTTCACTAGCACTCAGGACTGTGGGACGCTTTTTTGAAACAGTGACTGTTTTCAACGTTTCCTGATTCAACTACCAATCGGATTTTTAAACGCTTTATTAAAACAAAAACGCCAAAAAAAACAAATAACAGGTGTGAAATTGTGCATTTGAATTGAATTAAATTGAATTGAAAAAGCCTTTAATAGTCCCACAGCGGGGAAATTTCACACCGTACACGGCTTTGAGTAACTTCTGAATCAGCGGCAGCCAGAACTTTACTTTTACTTTTACTTTACAGTCATTTGGCAGAGGCTTTTATCCAAAGCGACTTACAAAAAGAGGAGCAGGTGAAGCAGTGTGTCTACACTAGGCTACAGTAGATGTCAACACAGACTATATAAAGACACTTACTAGACAGAACAGCAGGACAGTCAACAAGTCAACAGTCAACAGAACTTACGCACAATTCATGAGGTTGAGGTTTTTTTTTTTTTTTCAATATTCCCCCTCAATATTTTGTAAAGTGTCCTTGAGTGTTTTGAAAGGCGCTATCAAATGCAATGTATTATTATTATTATTATTATTATTATTATTATTATTATTATTATTATTATTATTAATTCACACTCATGTCCATTTGAGCTCTGTAATAACGAGTAAGGCGTGTCTAGCGACACTGGGTGGCGACTGTGAGACAGGGACGCGGCGCTGTTGCTATAGAGCTGAAGCAACAGAGCCCAGTGACAGGCCTGGTGCGTTACCATGGTTACTGGGTACTGAGGAGACGTGAAGACGGCAGTATTTCACCTCAGCTGGACGTGTAGTGTGGTGTGTCGGAAGCGTGAGGGATATTAGCGTGATTAGCATGCGGCGCGTGTAGCGGAGCCTCGCTGTGAGCATGCTCAGTGACGACCACACCGCTGCTACTGCCTTCAAACACACGTCTGTATGAAGACACGAGTCCACCGAGGTGATGCTGTCAGCCCGCGACATGTCACTCATCATGTGATGCATTATTATTACTATAGTTATTATTATTAGTAATTACATATTATTATTATTATGATGATAGTCAAACACTGCTTTTTTATTTGAAAATCAGTGAATAGCATTTCAAATCTTACTAGGCAAAACACATAATCCAACAACAGCATATCACTACCGTAAAAATACACCATCACTACCGCATTAATACACCATCACTACCGCATTAATACACCATCACTACCGTAATAATACACCATCACTACCGTAATAATACACCATCACTACCGTAATAATACACCATCACTACCGCATTAATACACCATCACTACCGCATTAATACACCATCACTACCGAATAATACACCATCACTACCGTAATAATACACCATCACTACCGTAATAATACACCATCACTACCGATAATACACCATCACTACCGCATTAATACACCATCACTACCGCATTAATACACCATCACTACCGTAATAATACACCATCACTACCGTAATAATACACCATCACTACCGTAATAATACACCATCACTACCGCATTAATACACCATCACTACCGCATTAATACACCATCACTACCGCATTAATACACCATCACTACCGTAATAATACACCATCACTACCGTAATAATACACCATCACTACCGCATTAATACACCATCACTACCGTAATAATACACCATCACTACCGTAATAATACACCATCACTACCGTAATAATACACCATCACTACCGCATTAATACACCATCACTACCGCATTAATACACCATCACTACCGCATTAATACACCATCACTACCGTAATAATACACCATCACTACCGTAATAATACACCATCACTACCGTAATAATACACCATCACTACCGCATTAATACACCATCACTACCGTAATAATACACCATCACTACCGCATTAATACACCATCACTACCGCATTAATACACCATCACTACCGCATTAATACACCATCACTACCGTAATAATACACCATCACTACCGTAATAATACACCATCACTACCGAAATAATACACCATCACTACCGCATTAATACACCATCACTACCGCATTAATACACCATCACTACCGCATTAATACACCATCACTACCGTAATAATACACCATCACTACCGTAAAAATACACCATCACTACCGTAATAATACACCATCACTACCGTAATAATACACCATCACTACCGCATTAATACACCATCACTACCGCATTAATACACATCACTACCGTAATAAACACCATCACTACCGTAATAATACACCATCACTACCGTAATAATACACCATCACTACCGCATTAATACACCATCACTACCGCATTAATACACCATCACTACCGCATTAATACACCATCACTACCGTAATAATACACCATCACTACCGTAATAATACACCATCACTACCGCATTAATACACCATCACTACCGCATTAATACACCATCACTACCGCATTAATACACATCACTACCGTAATAATACACCATCACTACCGTAATAATACACCATCACTACCGTAATAATACACCATCACTACCGCATTAATACACCATCACTACCGCATTAATACACCATCACTACCGCATTAATACACCATCACTACCGTAATAATACACCATCACTACCGTAATAATACACCATCACTACCGCATTAATACACCATCACTACCGCATTAATACACCATCACTACCGCATTAATACACTATCACTACCGTAATAATACACCATCACTACCGAATAATACACCATCACTACCGTAATAATACACCATCACTACCGCATTAATACACCATCACTACCGCATTAATACACCATCACTACCGCATTAATACACCATCACTACCGCATAATACACCATCACTACCGTAATAATACACCATCACTACCGTAATAATACACCATCACTACCGCATTAATACACCATCACTACCGTAATAATACACCATCACTACCGTAATAATACACCATCACTACCGTAATAATACACCATCACTACCGCATTAATACACCATCACTACCGCATTAATACACCATCACTACCGCATTAATACACCATCACTACCGTAATAATACACCATCACTACCGTAATAATACACCATCACTACCGTAATAATACACCATCACTACCGCATTAATACACCATCACTACCGCATTAATACACCATCACTACCGTAATAATACACCATCACTACCGCATTAATACACCATCACTACCGTAATAATACACCATCACTACCGCATTAATACACCATCACTACCGCAATAATACACCATCACTACCGTAATAATACACCATCACTACCGCATTAATACACCATCACTACCGTAATAATACACCATCACTACCGTAATAATACACCATCACTACCGCATTAATACACCATCACTACCGCATTAATACACCATCACTTACCGCATTAATACACCATCACTACCGCATTAATACACCATCACTACCGCATTAATACACCATCACGCAGCCAATGATGACCAGAGACTTCAGAAGTTCCTCTCAGGGTGGAAGTGAAGCTGATGTGGTTCTCCTCACCTTGTTGGAGGCCATCTCGCTGACGGAGTGTCTGGTCTGAAGCGTCTCCAGCTGGTCCAGGCACCAGTCCAGCTCCTCCAGCGTGTCGGTGGCCAGCTTCTGGTAGGCCTCCTCTGGGGGAAGAGGAGCGTCAGATCTCAGCGGCTTCATGCTGGGACACCCCGACAGAACGCATGGGTGACTCTTCATCGCTCTCAAAAGCCACGCGTGATCCACCATCCCGATCCCATCCACCATCCCGAGCCGGTCCTACATGACGGTGAATCCACAGCCACAGCTCTCATCTCATCACGGCCCGTCTCCTCAGCAGCGTCGAGAATCATCACCGTGTCATCACAACACCGACACACGCAGCTGATGATGAGGATGATGAGGATGCTCTTCTCCCTGCACCAGCGCAGTCTGACCGGGGAGAGTCGCTAGCTGAGCGCGTGAGAGAGAGAGAGAGAGACTGAGAGAGAGAGAAAGACAAAGAGAGAGAGGGAAAACCCCACACGGACTCTGGTGGATCGGGAGCTGAGAGGGAGACTGTGCAGTGATCAGCTGGGGTCATGGGTCACTAGAGGTCGTGTGGTGACCTTTGAGGCTCTAACACACTGAAGCCGGTTTGGCTGGACACGTGCGTCCTGAGGAACGTCAGCTCTCTCTGTGTCTACCAGACCAAGACAAACACAACACAGCCGTGTGGAGGCAAACAAAGGGTCACGTGACTGCTCCACTCCTTCAACAAAGCTCACATTATCTGCCTGACTGTCCGTGTGTGTGTGTGTGTGTGTGTGTGTGTGTGACTCTGAGAGAAACAGCAGTGACGTCAATGACATTCTTCTGGAGCTCAAGCGACATCAAACACCCGCGCTGGACTCTCACAAGATCCGGATTCCTTCATTCCTGCGTTTGCACACAATGTGACAAGGGTGAATTTGAAATATATCTATATATATTAGGGCTGTCAAACGATTACATTTTTTTAACTAGTTAATTGCACTTCCCCAACCAAATGAATCGCGATTAATCACAAATAATAATATAATAATTTATTATATGTACGTAATATTAATGTGTTTATTTATCAATTTAATGGGTTAGGGTTAGGGTTAGGGTTAGGGGTTAGGGTAACCCTAACCCTAACCCTAACCCCTTTTCATTTTATTTAATTATTATTAATTAATTATGAATAACATACATTAATAATAAGTACAAGTATAGAATCTTGCAATATTGAAAATGTAAGTGTAAAATATCAATGAATGTAAACTCAACACAAAATAAACACTTCAACACGCGGATCACGTGTTTAACTAAAGGATCAAACGGCGATCACATATTCATATCGAAAGGAGCAAAGCGCTGATCACAGATTCAAGGAACACATTCAAAAAAAAACATTATCCATCAATCATCTAACCAACCATCCATATTAAATCCACTTTATGAGATTTAATCAAAATGGTGAAGGACGTTAATCTACAGTTAGAGTCAGACAGACAAATATTGTAGAATGGACACACCATTAATGTCACATTAGAGCAGTGTTTCTCAAACTTTTCCTTCACTTCACTTCTCTGTCGTCTGAGAGACTGCGAATAATTGCATTGCACTCTATTCTTTCTATAAATGCGCCGCGATTTCAGGTTTTGTAAAATACTGTACACATAATGCTGAATGATTTTAAAAAGAAACTCAAAAACCAAAAAAAAAAAAACCTGGAAATACCGGAAAAAATGGAAATACCAGAACAACCGGAAGTGCGATTAATGCATTAATAATATTTGATGCGATTAAACATTTAGTTAATCACAAGCGTTAACGCGTTAACTTTGACAGCCCTAATATATATATATAAAGACAAACAGATCTGGCCAGAAAGTGACATTCAACTCGCTGCTCAGCCCTCGGAAAACTCCACATGCGCTTTTACAAAATTCGATGAAAAGCCGCACTTCAATACAAAACTTTTAATAGTTTAGGGTGGAAAACACAAAAAAGATTTGAAAGTGATTACAACGATTAGAGCTAATCCATGAGCTCCGGTTATCCAAAGTATCAATAAAACTACACCTACACATGAAAACACTCATTCATTAATATTCCCAATAATAACAACCATCTATAATAACCACAGTCAAACAACGCCAGGCCAAACATCCTTGACAACCAATTAGAATCCTGCGGTAGGAGCTTATCAAATGTATTACTATAATGGTCCAGTGTGTGACTGTTACAGTGTGTTGTGACGTTATTCACGGTTCCTTATCACGTTTATGACATCCAGCGTGTGATATGTGATGTCTGGAGGCTCAGACCAAGATGAACATACGAGGACAACAAATCCCTGATCTCAGACAAACACCAACACCAGAGCTCAAGCTGAGCGACTCCAACGTCACTGCTCGTCATTTTTGAGGAAAAAAAAGAAAACAATAATAAGAAAAGAGAAAGGGAAGTGGAGCTTTACCTGTGTAGGAGGTCTTGGTTATGGGGGGAGGGTTACACATGGGGGATCTCCTGGAAAACACACATATACCATTCAAATCTTAAAGTGCTTGATTAGATTCTTTTGAAAATAAACAAATATATGCTACTATACAATACAATTGTTTTAAATGAAAAATGAAGGCAGAAAGCTAGAACAGGACGTACTTGTTGTTGGCCCGTTCCTGTTGGACGTTTGTTAAAGCAGCAAAGTTATTCCGAACGGTTCTTAAACTGGCCAGGACCTGGAAAGAGACGAGTGTGTAAGTGCTGCGCTCCAACCCCAGTCTATCACATCAACTAACTCCAATCTAGCTAAAAGAACTTCAGGAAAAGTTCACGTGTGTCACAGATTAATTTCATTTGATCGTGTTATTCTTTGCTTCAATTATTCTAAGATGGTAGAACTTGTGTTAACTTGAAAATCAAGTACAAATTTTGTATAGATAAACGACAGAGATTTAAGATTGGGCTACAGACTCAAGACCAATTTATATTGATTACAATTAAAATGTAATATTGTATTGAAAATAATTTCTTAAAACTGTCAATAATTTCATCATTCAACTAGAATGTGCAATTGTCTTCTAACAATCTGTTGCTTTATAAATTGTTTATTAATTGAAAAACAATTCAAATACTTAAATAAATGTCATTTAAATGAATCACTCCAACAATTAAACTTGAACAAAAATAAAAAAAATCCATTTGTGTCCGAAATCTTGTACAATTCTTATGCGCAAATGACTTTTTTGCGTCGCATCAAAGATTTACCTGTGCAAAAGGGGTAACAATCATGTCGTCACCATGTCTGCAAAACACATGAAACCAACGGCAAATATTAGTTACAATTGTCAAGTAAAAGCAAACAGCACATAGCGTATGACCCATGGGTGGGCAAACGACAAACTACTTCAATGATTCAATCCGGCCCGAGGAACTTGTACAAACTAAATGAAAGTCCGATTTTTTTTTCTTTTTTAAGAATTATTCTAGTTTTTTCGTAACACATTTAAAAAAGCAAAATGTGCGTAAAAGAATTACAAATCACTAAAAGAATCACTAGTATATTTGTATCATTTGTTTTAACTGTGTCAATCTATGGAATCAGACGGCAAAAATATCAAACGTAAATTTCTTAGAAACAAACAAAAATCGTCACATTTCGGTTTGAACGTTTTTTCCGCTTCAGATTTTTCCGTCCGTTTCATTCTCTTTGCGTCTCGACTTGTGGCACTAGCTTCCCTCGCTCTGATTGGCTGGTGAGAGTGTGATTGACAGCCGCTGCACCAGAAAGCCCAGTCCAACGTTAGAACGCAAATGTGGCCCGCCAATCAAAAAGTTTGCCCCGCCCCTGATCTACAACCACTGAGATGGCTTGAATTAAAGCACCAGGAGAGTCTCTCACATGTCGCTGGCGATGGAGGAGTTCCGGGACATGGACTTGGGCGAGAGGTCGTAGTCGCTGTCGGAGCGGTACAGGAAGGACTCCCTCCTCTGGCTGTGCACCAGGTTGGCCTGCAGGATGAGACCCGACCCGGGACTGGCCATAGGGTCCAGCGGACTGCGGCCCGACGACGTGCCATTGTCCACGTCAAAGCTGAGAAACAGTCAGAGGAAGAACGCATTAATCATCCAATCAGCAGTGAAGAGCAGGTTTACTTTCGTAGTGTCCGACAGAGAGCGAAGAGCTTAATAAAAGCTGATGATTCACACCACAAACCATCAGGAAAGACAGCAGAAATGTGTCTAGGGAAAAGAAAAGATTTCTGGTAATATTAACACATCTGTGTCTGTGTGTGTTTGTGATGGAGAGGGCGGGGCCTCGTCTCTCCTGGGTCACATGACAGGATGAGAAACGAACGAGACGCTTCTTCTCTTACTGTAAACCACACGGCTGCTCAACACCGTCTCACGCTCCTTCACTCTGAAAAGCATTGACTCGTATCAGCTTTCCTTTTTATGATTGCTGTAGTTTAGTCCAAACAAGATAAATATACATTTATCAATTAATATATACGTGTGTGTGTATATTTATAATCATACTGATTATAATAATAATTTGGAGCTTTTCACAGTTTTAACTGTCTCAAAGCGCAGAAATAATATATTATATATATTTTATATTTATATTAATATATATTTTATATTTCTTAATACCTGTATATAAACTGTTATTCAGATAACACTGATAATGAAATTCTCATTGAATTACAAAGGTGGAAACATGATTTTTCTATTTACAACAAAATAAAAAAAGTAATAATTCTACAAAGCAAAAAAAAAAAAAAAAAGAGTAAGAAAGAAAATCCAAACGAAGAGACGTCAAACAAGACAAAACACTGAACTTCTATTATCTCTTCACATGTGAAGGTCTCTGATGCTCCTCATGGAAACACACACACACACACACTCACACACACACACACACACACACTCACACACACACACACACACACACACACACACACACACACACACACACAAGACATTCTGTACTCAGACACGACAGCCATGTAGGAAACTACTACTCAAGATGCTTTCACACGGACACACAACATATGATCACCTCTCTATAACTCTAATTTACACTACAGTAAAAATACAGTATAAATTAAAAAAAACTCCTTTTCAATGCAAAACTGTAATCATAAGAAACCGTCATTTCCATGTGAAATTATGTTCCACTGACTGAAAAAAAAAATTGAGAGAAAAAAAGCTGCTATTTCACTTTTTTTTTTTAACCCTGAAGGAACTTGTAGTTGGAATGTTTGACCTCTGACCTGCTCGGACGTCAAGCTGCTCTGATGTGGCACACATGACTCCATTAATCAGCATCTCTATATAATCTCAATGACTTCCAGCTACGTCAGAGGGGGGCGGGGCAGGGGGCGGGGCACATTCACACAGCTGATATTATCAAAGCATTCAAGTGGAAATGATCCCGAAACATGTCTGGACGGCTGGAGAATTCAGTGTAAAGCAGCTTTATCACTTCACTGATACTGAGCAGAGAAGAAGAACGTCAAGACATGGACGGAGATCAGAGACACTCACAACTCTGACATAAATACACATCACTACGCTTTACACAACTAAATAAACTGTCTATAAAAAACTCTCTAAAATATTATAAAAATTCTTAAATTGTATACAATAGAAACAATAAACTGTTAACAAAGTTTAATCTAAAATGTATATATATTTTCACAATGTTTTAAAAATTTAAAAGTTTACAAATGTAAATTATATATATATATATATATATATATATATATATATATATAAATGTATGCACTTTCTCTCTCTCTATACATATATGTATGTGTGTGCGTGTACATATGAATACTTACATATATACACTCACACTCAATAAACTGATGAATATTTAATCCTATACTTAAAAAATGATCTAAAAGTGTATATAAGTTATATAAATTACATATGTGGGCGTACCTATATACAACGTATAATAAAACCTGTACAAAAGATAAAAAAAGAAAGCAGAATTCACAAAGCCACTGGAAGAATTTACTGTAATCACACAATCTGCAGTGTGTGTGTGAGTGTGTGTGTGTGTGTGTTCCTGAGGCTGGTGTGTGTGTGTTCCTGAAGCTGGTGTGTGTGTGTTCCTGAAGCGTGTGTGTGTGTGTGTGTGTGTGTGTGTGTGTGTGTGTTCCTGAAGCTGGTGTGTGTGTGTGTGTGTACTCATTAACTGGTGCTGGACTCGTCCGTGTCCGTCAGTGCTTCTTGATCACACACGCCCCGTACACACGCTAATTACACACGCTACTGTAACCGAGTCACATGACTCTCCAAAACACACAGTTCCTCGTCATCACGGGGCTGAAAAGAAGTTTCTAGAACTCAAAGCAGAGGAGACCCGCGTTCATCTAGAGAGCAGCTGTGAGGTGCTCGTGATGTCAGAAGCGTGGCTATGACATCACACAGGAAAAACACTCCTCCTCATCCACAATCCCTCGCGACTTTACCATCACAACTAGCTTAACGGAGACAGGATGTGACAGTGATGTCATGTACGCATCACGACAGGGAGAACCCGACAGGAATGACACACAATGGATCCAGCGGTGGAGACGGGAAGCGCGGGGTGGCAGTGATGACATCATCGTGATGTCATGGAGACTTCCTTCCTGACCTCCTGACCTACGCTTTCAGTGAAAAACGCTGGGAATAGATGTGAAGAACATCAACAACATGTGTTTTTCACATGTCACCTTGCACTTATGAAAACATATGTAATCTTGTTCATTAAAAGTCAAATGAAGCTTTTGTTTCCACACGCGTGTGAACGTTTCTGATGTTCACGTTTCCCAAACGAACCATTAAACTGCTTTCTGAACCATTCGGAATAGTTTTACGCTTTTCTTAAAATAAATGAAAAAGCGTCTTGCATCGCTACTGCATAAACAATAAAACACAAACACATTAATACAGTAAAACTACTGTAAGGAAGAAAAAAAAAAAGTAAGGAAAGCCACGCAAATAAGACTTAAAAATCACTTATTAAAAATCGCAAATAAAAACTATAAAATCATTTTAAAAAAAGCCAATTTCAAACAAAAACACATGTCCTAAAAATAAATAAAGACAATCCGACTCTTAAAATTGTCAGGAGTAACTCAACAAGACAAATAATGACAGATCGGTTATTTCACACACACACACACACACACACACACACACACACACACACACACACTCTCACACACACACACACACACACACTCTCACACACACACACACACACTGAATAATCCAGCGGTTAGTTTACCAGGTGAGTGACAGACAGAAGGTAAACGAGAGTGAGAGTGAGAGCGAGAGATCTTCTCCTTTACCCGTCTGTGTTCCTGAGTGAGCTGGTGGAGCGAGAGCGAGGCTTCATGATGATACTCATTCCTGGAGTCAGTGTGAGTCCGTCACAACGTGTGTGTTCCTGTTCCTCTCAGCTGAAGAACACATGCTTTACTAGAGAAGCTCCTGCAGAGACACCGGAGCAGAACTCAACACCTACTGACCCAACAACACTCTCTCTCGCTCGCTCGCTCGCTCTGTGTGTGTGTGTGTCTCTCTCTCTAAGTCTCTCTCTCTCTCTGTCTCGCCCCTCCCTCTCTCTCTCACTAAGTCTCTCTCTCTCTCTCTGTGTGTGTGTGTGTGTGTCTCTCTCTCTAAGTCTCTC